>CM038682.1:149384744-149712359 GCA_021605205.1 Aegilops longissima | reverse complement strand
CGTCATCAAGCTGAGCGTGTGCTAAGAACTTCGGAGGTGCGAATGCGGTGCTTGGATCGGTCGGATCATGAAGGCGTCGACTACATCAACAGCGTTGATATAACGCTTCGCTTTCGGTCTCACAGTGCGTGGACGAGACTCTCCCCTCTCGTTGCTATGCCATCACCATGGTCTTGCGTGATCGTAGGAAAATTTTGAACTTACAACGTTACCCAGCGGTGGTATCGAGCCAGGTTTTATCGTTGATGTCATATGCGTGTAGAACACAAGTGAGTTGTGGGCGATACAAGTCATACTACCTACCAGCATGTCATACTTTGGTTCAGCGGTATTGTGAGATGAAGCGGCCGGACCGACATTACGCGTGCGCTTCGCGAGACTGGTTTCACCGCTGTGAGCACTCGTTGCTTAAAGGTGGTGGCGGGTGTCTGTCTCTCTCACTTTAGTTGAACCGAGTGTGGCTCGCCCGGTCCTTGAGAAGGTTAAAGCGGAGTCTATTTGACGAAATATCGTTGTGGTTTTGATGCGTAGGTAAGAACGGTTCTTGCTCAGCCCGTAGCAGCCACGTAAAACTTGCAACAACAAAGTAGAGGGCGTCTAACTTGTTTTGCAGGGCATGTTGTGATGTGATATGGTCAAGGCGTGATGCTATATTTTATTGTATGAGATGATCATGTTTTTTAACGAGTTATCGACAATGGCGAGAGCCATATGGTTGTCGCTTTATTGTATGAAATGCAAGCGCCATGTAATTGCTTTACTTTATCACTAAGCGGTAGCGATAGTCGTAGAAGCAATAGTTGGCGAGGCGACAACGATGCTACGATGGAGATCAAGGTGTCGCTGGTGGCGATGGTGATCATGACGGTGCTTGGAGATGGAATCACAAGCACAAGATGATGATGGCCATATCATATCACTTATATTGATTGCATGTGATGTTTATCCTTTATGCATCTTATCTTGCTTTGATTGATGGTAGCATTATAAGATGATCTCTCACTAAAATTATCAAGTAGTGTTCTCCACGAGTATGCACCGTTGCCAAAGTTAAATCGTGCTTAGACACCACGTGATGATCGGGTGTGATAAGCTCTCGTCCATCTACAACGGGTGCAAGCCAGTTTTGCACACGCAGAATACTCAGGTTATACTTGACGAGCCTAGCATATGCAGATATGGCGTCGGAACACGGAGACCGAAAGGTCGGCGTGAATCATATAGTAGATATGATCAACATAAGATGTTCACCATTGAAAACTACTCCATCTCACGTGATGATCGGTTATGGTTTAGTTGATTTGGATCACGTGATCACTTAGATGACTAGAGATGTCTGTCTAAGTGGGAGTTCTTAAGTAATATGATTAATTGAACTTTAATTTATCATGAACTTAGTCTGGTAGTATTTTGCAAATTATGTTGTAGATCAATAGCTCGCGTTGTTGCTTCCCTATGCTTTTATATGTTTGTTTTGATATGTTCCTAGAAAATTGTGTTGAAAGATGTTAGTAGCAATGATGCGGATTTGATCCGTGATCGAGGATTATCCTCATTGCTGCACTGAAGAATTATGTCCTTAATGCACGCTAGGTAGCGGACCTATTGCAGGGCGAGATGCGGCGTTATGAGCGTTTGGCTAGCTCAATATGATGACTACTTGATAGTTTAGTGCACCATGCTTAAGGGCTTAGAATCGGGACTTCAAAGGCGTTTTGAGCGTCATGGACCATATGAGATGTTCCAAGAGTTGAAGTTAATATTTCAAGCAAATACCGAGTTGAGAGATATGAAGTCTCCAACAAGTTCTATAGCTAAAAGATGGAGAGAATCGCTCAACTAGTGAGCATGTTCTCAGATTATGCAGGTACTTCAATCGCTTGAATCAAGTGGGAGTTAATCTTCCGGATAAGATAGTGATTGACAAAATTCTCTAGTCACCATCACTAAGTTACTAGAACTTCGTGATGAACTATAGTATGCAAGGGATGGCGAAAACGATTCCCGAGCTCTTCGTGATGTTGAAATCGACAAAGGTAGAAATCAAGAAAGAGCATCAAGTGTTGATGATTGACAAGACCACTAGTCTCAAGGAAAGGGCAAAGGGAAGAAGGGAACTTCAAGAAGAGCGACAAGCAAGTTGCTGCTCAAGTGAAGAAGCCCAAGTCTGGTCCTAAGCACGAGACTAAGTGCTTTTGCTGCAATGGAACTGGTCACTAGAAGCGGAACTACCCCAAGTATTTGGCGGATAAGAAGGATGGCAAAGTGAACAAAGGTATATTTGATATACAGATTATTGATGTGTATTTTACTAGTGTTAAGTAGCAACCCTCGGTATTTGATACTGGTTCGGTTGCTAAGAGTAGTAACTTGAAGCAGGAGTTGCGAATGAATAGAAACTAGTTGAAGGGAAGTGACGATGAGTGTTGGAAGTAGTTCCAAGATTGATATGATCATCATCGCACCTCCCTATACTTCGGGATTAGTGTGGAACCTAAATAAGTGTTATTTGGTGTTGAGCATAAATATGATTTGATCATGTTTATTGCAATCTGATTATTTATTTAAGTAAGAGAATAAATTGTTGTTTTGTTTACATGAATAAAACCTTATATAGTTACACACCCAATGAAAATGGTTCATTGGATCTCGATCATAGTGATACACATAATCATAATATTGAAACCAAAAGATGCAAAGTTAATAATGATAGTGCAACTTATTTGTGGCACTGCCGTTTAGGTCATATTGGTGTAAAAGCGCATGAAGAAAAATCCATCTTGATGGACTTTTGGAATCACTTGATTATGAATCATTTGATGCTTGCGAACCGTGCCTTTTGGGCAAGATGACTAAAACTCCGTTCTCGGAACAATGGAACAAACTCTTGACTTATTGGAAATAATACATACCGATGTATGCGATTCAATGAGTGTTGATGCTCGTGGCAAATATCGTTATTTTCTGACCTTCACAAGATAATTTGAGCAGATATGGGTATGTCTACTTGATGAAACATAAGTCTGAAATAATTGAAAAGTTCAAAGAATTTCAGAGTGAAGTGGAAAATCATCGTAACAAGAAAATAAAGTTTCTGCGATCTGATCGTGGAGATAAATATTTGAGTTCTGAGTTTGGTCTTCATTTGAAACAATGTGAAATAGTTTCACAAATTCATGCCACAGGAACACCACATCATAATGGTGTGTCCTAACGTCATAACCGTACTTTATTGGATATAGTACAATCTATGATGTTTCTTACCGATTTACCAATATCGTTTTGGGATCATGCATTAGAGACAGCTGCATTCACGTTAAATAGAGCACCATCTAAATCCGTTGAGACGACACTATATGAACTGTGGTTTAGCAAGAAACCAAAGTTGTCGTTTCTTAAAGTTTGGGGCTGCGATGCTTATGTGAAAAAGTTTCATCCTGATAAAGCTCAAACCCAAATCGGAGAAGTGCGTCTTCATAGAATACCCAAAGGAAATTGTTGGGTATACCTTCTATCACAGATCCGAAGGCAAGACATTTGTTGCTAAGAATGGATCCTTTCTAGAAGGAGTTTCTCTCGAAAGAAGTGAGTGGGAGGAAAGTGGAGCTTGATAAGGTAATTTGTACCTTCTCCCGAATTGGAAAGTATTTCATCACGAAATCAGTTCGATGATTCCTACACCAATTAGTGAGGAAGCTAATGATGATGATCATGAAACTTCAGATCAAGTTACTACAAAACTTCGTAGGTCTTCCAAAGTACAGTCCGCACTTTTGAGTGGTGCGGTAATCCTATTACGGAAGTCATGTTACTAGACCATGATGAACCTACGAACTATGAGAAGCGATGATTAACCCAGATTCAGCGAAATGGTTTGAGACCATGAAATCGAGATGGGATCCATGTATGAGAACAAAGTGTGGACTTTGATGGAGTTGCCCGATGATCGGCAAGCCATATTATATAAATGGATCTTCAAGAGGAAGGCGGACACCGATAGTAGGGTTACTATCTACAAAGCTCGACTTGTCACAAAAGGGTTTCGACAAGTTCAAGGTGTTGACTACAATGAGATTTTCTCAAGCTGTAGCGATACTTAAGTCTGTCGAATCATGTTAGCAATTGCCACATTCTATGAAATCTGGCAAATGGATGTAAAAACTACATTCTTTAATGGATTTATTAAAGAAGAGTTGTATATGATGCAACCGAAGGTTTTGTCAATCCTAAAGGAGCTAACAAAATGTGCAAGCTCAGCGATCCATCTATGGACTGGTGCAAGCATCTCGGAGTTGGAATAAGCGCTTTGATAGTGTGATCAAAGCATATGGTTTTATCTGAGACTTTTGGAAGAAGCTTGTATTTACAAGAAAGTGAGTGGGAGCACTACAGCATTTCGATAAGTATATGTGAATGACATATTGTTGATCGGAGATAATGTAGAATTATTCGCAAAGCATAAAGGAGTATTTGAAAGGAGTTTTTAAAGAAGGACCTCGGTGAAGCTGCTTACATATTGAGCATCAAGATCTATAGAGATAGATCAAAAGCGCTTGATAAGTTTTTCAATGAGTACATACCTTGACAAGATTTTGAAGTAGTTCAAAATGGAGCAGTCAAAGAAAGAGTTCTTGCCTGTGTTACAAGGTGTGAAATTGAGTAAGACTCAAAACCCGACCACGGCGAGAAGATAGAATGAGAATGAAAGTCATTCCCTATGCCTTGGCCATAGGTTCTATAAAGTATGCCATGCTGTGTACCAGATCTATTGTATACCCTACACTGAGTTTGGCAGGGAATACAATAGTGATCTAGGAGTAGATCCTTTGGACAGCGGTCAAAATTATCCTTAGTGGAATAAGGATATATTTCTCGATTATGGAAGTGGAAAAAGGTTAGTAAGTAAAGGGTTACGTCGATGCAAGTTTTGACACTGATCTGGATGACTCTAAGTCTCGATCTAGATACATATTGAAAGTGAGAGCAATTAGCTAGAGTAGCTCCGTGCAGAGCATTGTTGACATAGAGATTTGCAAAATACATACGGATCTGAATGTGGCAGACCCGTTGACTAAGATTCTCTCACAAAGCAAAACATGATCACACCTTAGTACTCTTTGGGTGTTAATCACATGGCGATGTGAACTAGATTACTGACTCTAGTAAACCCTTTGGGTGTTGGTCACATGTCGACGTGAACTATGGGTGTTAACCACATATAGATGTGAACTATTGATGTTAAATCACATGGCGATGTGAACTAGATTATTGACTCTAGTGCAAGTGGGAGACTGAAGGAAATATGCCCTAGAGGCAATAATAAAGTTATTATTTATTTCCTTATATCATGATAAATGTTTATTATTCATGCTAGAATTGTATTAACTGGAAACATAATACATGTATGAATACATAGACAAAACAGATAGTCACTAGTATGCCTCTACTAGACTAGCTCATTAATCGAAGATGGTTATGTTTCCTAACCATAGACATGTGTTGTCATTTGATTAATGAGATCACATCATTAGGAGAATGATGTGATTGACATGACCCATTTCATTAGCAGCACTTGATCGTTTAGTATGTTGCTTATGCTATCTTCATGACTTATACAAAGTTCCTGCAACTATGAGATTATGCAACTCCGTTTACGGAGGAACACTTTGTGTGCTACCAAACGTCTAGCGTAATCGGGTGATTATAAAGGTACTCTACAAGTGTCTCCAAAAGTATATGTTGAGTTGGCATGAATCAAGATTAGGATTTGTCACTCCGATTGTCGGAGAGGTATCTCTAGGCCTTCTCGTAATACACATCACATAAGCCTTGCAAGCATTGCAACTAATGAGTTAGTTGTGAGATGATGTATTACTGAACGAGTAAAGAGACTTTCGATAGCGAGATTAAACTAGGTATTGGATACCGACGATCGAATCTCGGGTAAGTAACATACCGATGACAAAGGAACTTCATTATGTTGTTATGCGGTTTGACCGATAAAGATCTTCGTAGAATATGTAGGAACCAATATGGGCATCCAGGTTCCGCTATTGGTTATTGACCGAGAATGGTTCTAGGTCATGTCTACATAGTTCTCGAACCGTAGGGTCCGCACGCTTAAGGTTTCAATGACGGTTATATTATGAGTTTATGTATTTTGATGTACGAAGGAGTTGAGTCCGGATGTGATCACGGACATGACGAGGAGTCTCGAAATGATCGAGACATAAAGATTGATATATTGGATGGTTATATTCGGACCTTTGGAAAGGTTCGGAAGTTTCGGAGAAAACGGAGTCTTGGGAGGGTTACCGGAACCCCGGGAAGTTATGGGCCTTATTGGGCCAAGAGGGAGAGAGGGCTGCACCAGGGTGGCGCCCCCTCCATGGGGAGTCCGATTGGACTAGGAGGCGCAGCCCCCTTCCTCTCCTCTCCTCTCTTTCCTTCCCCTTCCCTCTTCCTAGTAGGACTAGGAAGGGAGTCCTCTCTACTAGGAGGAGGACTCCCCCTCCTTAGTCGCCCCAAGGGCTGGCCGCCCTCCCCTTGCTCCTTTATATCACGGGGCAGGGGGCACCCTAGAACACACAAGTTGATCCTTGAGATCGTTCCTTAGCCGTGTGCGGTGCCCCCTCCACCGTATTCCACCTCGGTCATATTGTAGCGGTGCTTAGGCGAAGCCCTGCGGCGGTAGAACATCAAGATCGTCCTGCACTTGCGTCGTCTTGTGGAACTCCTCCCGGCGCTTTGCTGGATCGGAGCCGGGGATCGTCATCGAGCTGAGCGTGTGCTAAGAACTCGGAGGTGCCGAGTAACGGTGCTTGGATCGGTCGGATCGTGAAGGCGTCGACTACATCAACAGCGTTGATATAACGCTTCGCTTTGGTCTCGAGGATCGTGGACGACACCTCTCCCCTCTCGTTGCTATGCCATCACCATGGTCTTGCGTGATCGTAGGAAATTTTTTGAAATTACAACGTTACCCAGCAATCACATCATTAGGAGAATGATGTGATGGACAAGACCCAATCCTAAGCATAGCACAAGATCGTTTAGTTCGTTTTGCTAGAGCTTTTCCAATGTCAAGTATCTTTTCCTTAGACCATGAGATCGTGTAACTCCCGAATACCGTAGGAGTGCTTTGGGTGTACCAAGCGTCCTAGCGTAATCGGGTGACTATAAAGGTGCACTACGGTATCTCGAAAGTGTCATTGGGTTGACACGGATCGAGGCTGGATTTGTCACTCCATATTACGGAGAGGTATCCTTGGGCCCTTTCGGTTGTGCATCATCATAATGAGCTCAAAGTGACCAAGTGTCTGGTCACGGGATCATGCATGACAGTACGAGTAAAGTGACTTGCCGGCAACCAGATTGAACGAGGTATTGGGATACCGACGATCAAATCTCGGGCAAGTAACATACCGTCCGACAAAGGGAATTGTATACGGGGTTTCTTGAATCCTCGACATCGTGGTTCATCCGATGAGATCATCGAGGAGCATGTGGGAGCCAACATGGGTATCCAGATCCCGCTTTTGGTAATTGAGCGGAGAGCCGTCTCGGTCATGTCTACGTGTCTCCCGAACCCGTAGGGTCTACACACTTAAGGTTCGTTGACGCTAGGGTTGTATGAATATGAGTATGCAGAAAACCGAATGTTGTTCGGAGTCCCGGATGAGATCCCGGATGTCACGAGGAGTTCGAGAATGGTCGGAGGTAAAGAATTATATATAGGAAGTGCTATTTCGCCATCGGGAGAATTTGGGGGTTACGGTATTGTCTGGGACCACGAGAAGGGTCCCGGGGTCCACCGGTGGGGCCACCTATCCGGAGGGCCCCATGGGCTGAAGTGGGAGGAACCAGCCTGGTGGGCTGGTGCGCCCACTTGGTCCCCTGCGCCTAGGGTTGGAAACCCTAGGGTGGGGGCGCCCACTTGCCTTGGGGGGCAAGCCTCCCCCCTTGGCCGCCCCCCATCTAGATGGGTTCTAGAGGGGTCGGCGCCCCACCAGGGGGCCTATAAAAAGGGGGGAGGGAGGGCAGTCGCACTCTTGCACTTGGCGCCTCCTTCCCCCTGCTACACCTCTTCCTCCTCCCGGTTGCTTGGCGAAGCCTGTTTGAGAATCTTCTGCATCCACCACCACGCCGTCGTCTTCTGCTGGATCTTCATCAACCTCTCCTTCCCCTTGCTGGATCAAGATGGAGGACACGTCCACGCTGACCGTCGTGTGTTGAGCGCGAAGGTGCCGTCCGTTAGGCGCTAGGATCTCCGGTGATTTGGATCACGGCGAGCGACTCCCTCAACCCCGTTCTCTTGAGCGCTTCCGCCTGCGATCTACAAAGGGTATGTAGATGCATCTCTCTCACTCGTTGCTAGATGAACTCATAGATGGATCTCGGTGAACGTAGGAAATTTTTTATTTTATGCAACGTTCCCCAACAGTGGCATCATGAGCTAGGTCTATGCGTAGTTCTCTTTTGCACGAGTAGAACACAATTTGTTGTGGGCGTAGATGTTGTCAACTTTCTTGCTGCTACTAGTCTTATTTTGCTTCAGCGGTATTGTGGGAGGAAGCGGCCGGACCGACCTTACGTGACGCTTCGTGAGACAGGTTCCACCGACGACATGCACTAGTTGCATAAGGTGGCTAGCGGGTGTCTGTCTCTCCCACTTTAGTTGGAGCGGATTCGACGAAAAGGGTCCTTATGAAGGGTAAATATAAGTTGACAAATCACGTTGTGGTTATTCGTAGGTAAGAAAACGTTCTTGCTAGAACCTAATTGCAGCCACGTAAAAGATGCTACAACAATTAGAGGACGTCTAACTTGTTTTTGCAGCAATTGTCATGTGATGTGATATGGCCAGAAGTTGTGATGAATGACGAATGATATATTGTGATTTATGAGATCATTTTCTTGTAATAGGAATCACGACTTGCATGTCGATGAGTATGACAACCGGCAGGAGCCATAGGAGTTGTCTTAATTATTGTATGACCTGCGTGTCATTGATTCAACGCCATGTAAATTACTTTACTTTATTGCTAAGCGTGTTAGCCATAGTAGTAGAAGTAATAGTTGGCGAGCAACTTCATGGAGACACGATGATGGAGATCATGGTGTCATGCCGGTGACGAAGATGATCATGGAGCCCCGAAGATGAAGATCAAAGGAGCTATATGATATTGGCAATATCATGTCACTACTTTATATAATTGCATGTGATGTTTATTATGTTTTATGCATCTTGTTTACTTAGAATGGCGGTAGTAAATAAGATGATCCCTTATAATAATTTCAAGAAAGTGTTCCCCTAATCGTACACGTTGCTAAAGTTAAATCGTTTGAAGCACCACGTGATGATCGGTGTGATAGATTCTTACGTTCACATACAACGGGTGTAAGATAGTTTTACATATGCAAAACACTTAGGGTTAACTTGACGAGCCTAGCATGTACAGACATGGCCACGGAACACAAGAGACCGAAAGGTCGAACATGAGTCGTATGGAAGATACGATCAACATGGAGATGTTCACCGACGATGACTAGTCCGTTCACGTGATGATCGGACACGGCCTAGTCGACTCGGATCATGTAACACTTAGATGACTAAAGGGATGTCAAATCTGAGTGGGAATTCATTATATAATTTGATTAGATGAACTTAATTATCATGAACATTAGTCTAAAGTCTTTGCAAAATGTCTTGTAGATCAAATGGCCAACGCTCATGTCACCATGAACTTCAACGCGTTCCTAGAAAACCAAGCTGAAAGATGATGGCAGCAACTATTCGGACTGGGTCCGGAACACGAGATCATCCTCATAGCAGCCAAGAAACAATATGTCCTAGAAGCACCGCTAGGTGAAGCACCCATCCCGCAGAACCAAGACATTATGAATGCTTGGCAGTCTCGTCTTGATGATTACTCCCTCGTTCGGTCGGCATACTTTACAGCTTAGAACCGGGGCTCCAAAAGCGTTTTGAGCAACACGGAGCATATGAGATGTTCGAGGAGTTGAAAATGGTTTTCCAAGCTCATGCCGGGTCGAGAGATATGAAGTCTCCGACAAGTTATATAGTTGTAAGATGGAGGAAAATAGTTACATCGGTGAGCACATACTTAAAATGTCAGGTTGCACAACCGCTTTGTCCCAGCTGGATATTAACCTCCCGGACGAGGCGGTCATTGACAGAATCCTTGATCGCTCCCACCGAGCTACAAGAGCTTTGTGATGAACTACAATATGCAGGGGATGGTGAAAACTATTCTGAAGTATTTTCAATGCTAAAGTCAGCAGAGGTAGAAATCAAGAAAGAACATCAAGTGTTGATGGTCAATAAAACCACTAAGTTCAAGGAGGGCAAGGGTAAGAAGAACTTCAAGAAGGACGGCAAAGATGTTGCGCGCCCGTAAGCCGATTCTTGGGAAGAAGTCAAAGAATGGACCCAAGCACGAGACTGAGTGCTTTTATTGCAAAGGAAGGGTCCTTTGAAGCGGAACTGCCCCAAATACTTAGCGGACAAGAAGGCGGCAACACTAAAGGTATATTTGATATACATGTAATTGATGTGTACCTTACCAAGATTACTAAATAGTAACTCCTGGGTATTTGATACCGGTGCCGTTGCTCATATTTGTAACTCACAGCAGGAGCTGCGGAATAGATGGAGACTGGCGAAGGACGAGGTGACGATGCGCGTCGGGAATGGTTCCAAGGTCGATGTGATTGTCGTCGGCACGCTACCTCTACATTTACCTACGGGATTGGTTTTAAACCTCAATAATTGTTATTTAGTGCCAAGTTTGAGCATGAACATTGTATCAGGATCTCGTTTAATGCGAGATGGCTACTCATTTAAATCCGAAAATAATGGTTGTTTTATTTATATGAGAGATATGTTTTATGGTCATGCTCCGATGGTCAATGGTTTATTCTTAATGAATCTCGAACGTAATGTTACACATATTCATAGTGTGAATACCAAAAGATGTAAAGTTGATAACGATAGTCCCACATACTTGTGGCACTTTGCCGCCTTGGTCACATTGGTGTCAAGCGCATGAAGAAGCTCCATTCGATGGACTTTTAGAGTCTCTCGATTATGAATCATTTGACACATGCGAACCATGCCTCATGGGCAAAATGACCAAGACTCCGTTCTCCGGAACAATGGGCGAGCAACCAACTTATTGGAAATCATACATACTTGATGTATGCGGTCCAATGGCGTTGAGGCTCATGGAGGATATCGTTATGTTCTCACTCTCACTGATGACTTGAGTAGATATGGGTATGTCTACTTGATGATACACAAGTCTGAGACCTTTGAAAAGTTCATGGAATTTCAGAATGAGGTAGAGAATCAACGTGACCGAAAAATAAAGTTCTTACGGTCAGATCGTGGAGGAGAATATTTAAGTCACGAATTTGGTACACACTTAAGGAAATGTGGAATCGTTTCACAACTCACGCCGCTGGAACACCTCTGCGTAGCGGTGTGTCGAGCGTCGTGTCGCACTCTATTGGATATGGTGCGATCTATGATGTCTCTTACCGATTTACCGCTATCATTTTGGGGATACGCTCTAGAGACAGCTGCATTCACTTTAAATAGGGCACCGTCTAAATCCGTTGAGACGACACCGTAAGAATTATGGTTTGGGAAGAAACCTAAGCTATCGTTTCTAAAAGTTTGGGGATGCGATGCTTATGTCAAGAAACTTCAACCTGAAAAGCTCGAACCCAAGTCGGAAAAATGCGTCTTCATAGGATACCCTAAGGAAACCATTGGGTATACCTTCTACCTTAGATCCGAAGGCAAGATCTTTGTTGCCAAGAACGGATCCTTTCTTGAAAAAGAGTTTCTCTCGAAAGGAGTAAGTGGGAGGAAAGTAGAACTTGATGAAGTACTACCTCTTGAACCGGAAAGTAGTGCAGCTCAGGAAAATGTTCCTGTGGTGCCTACACCGACTGAAGAGGAAATTAATGATGATGATCAAGGTACTTCGAATCAAGTTGCTCTTGAACCCGTGGGTCCACAAGGACACGTTCCACACCGTGGTATGGCAACCCGTCACCGGAAATCATGTTGTTAGACAACGGTGAACCTTGAACTATGAAGAAGCGATGGCGGGCCCAGATTCCAACAAATGGCTTGAAGCCATGCAATCCGAGATAGGATCCATGTATGAAAACAAAGTATGGACTTTGATAGACATACCCGATGATCGGCGAGCGATAGAAAACAAATGGATCTTTAAGAAGAAGACGGACACGGATGGTAATGTTACCATCTATAAAGCCCGACTTGTCGCTAAAGGTTATCGGCAAGTTCAAGGGATTGACTATGATGAGACTTTCTCTCCCGTACCGAAGCTGAAGTCCGTCCGAATCAAGTTAGCAATTGCCGCTTATTATGATTATGAGATATGGCAAATGGACGTCAAAACGGCATTCCTTAACGGCCATCTTAAGGAAGAACTGTATATGATGCAGCCGGAAGGTTTTGTCGACCCTGAGAATGCTAACAAGGTATGCAAGCTCCAGCGATCCATTTATGGGCTGGTGCAAGCATCTCGGAGTTGGAACATTCTCTTTGATGAGATGATCAAAGCGTTTGGGTTTATGCAGACTTATGGAGAAGCCTGCGTTTACAAGAAAGTGAGTGGGAGCTCTGTAGCATTTCTCATGTTATATGTAGATGACATACTTTTGATGGGAAATGATATATAACTTTTGGACAGCATTAAGGCCTACTTGAATAAGTGTTTTTCAATGAAGGACCTTGGAGAAGCTGCTTACATATTAGGCATCAAGATCTATAGGGATAGATCAAGACGCCTCATAGGTCTTCCACAAAGCACATACCTTGATAAGATATTGAAGAAGTTCAATATGGATCAGTCCAAGAAAGGGTTCTTGCCTGTATTGCAAGGTGTAAGATTGAGCCCGGCTCAATGCCCGACCACGGCAGAAGATAAAGAAGAGATGAGTGTCATCCCCTATGCCTCAGCCATAGAATCTATTATGTATGCCATGCTGTGTACCAGACCTGATGTAAACCTTGCCGTAAGTTTGGTAGGAAGGTACCAAAGTAATCCCGGCAAGGAACACTGGACAGCGGTCAAGAATATCCTGAAGTACCTGAAAAGGACAAAGGACATGTTTCTCGTCTATGGAGGTGACGAAGAGCTCGTCGTAAAGGGTTACTCGACGCTAGATTCGACACAGATCTGGATGACTCTAAGTCACAAACCGGATACGTGTTTATTTTGAATGGTGGGGCGGTAAGCTGGTGCAGTTGCAAGCAAAGCGACGTGGCGGGATCTACATGTGAAGCGGAGTACATGGCAGCCTCGGAGGCAGCGCATGAAGCAATCTTGGTGAAGGAGTTCATCACCGACCTAGGAGTCATACCAAATGCGTCGGGGCCGATCGCACTCTTCTGTGACAACACTGGAGCTATTGCACTTGCCAAGGAGCCCAGGTTTCACAAGAAGACCAGGCACATCAAGCGTCGCTTCAACTCCATTCGTGAAAATGTTCAAGATGGAGACATAGATATTTGTAAAGTACATACAGACCTGAATGTGGCAGATCCGTTGACTAAACCTCTCCCTAGGGCAAAACATGATCAACACCAGAACTCTATATATGGGTGTTCGATTCATCACAATGTAATTAGATGATTGACTCTAGTGCAAGTGGGAGACTGTTGGAAATATGCCCTAGAGGCAATAATAAAATGGTTATTATTATATTTCTTTGTTCATGATAATAGTCTATTATTCATGCTATAATTGTGTTATCCAGAAATCGTAATACACGTGTGAGTACATAGACCACAATGTGTCCCTAGTGAGCCTCTAGTTGACTAGCTCGTTGATCAACAGATAGTCATGGTTTCCTGACTATGGACATTGGATGTCATTGATAACGGGATCACATCATTGGGAGAATGATGTGATGGACAAGACCCAATCCTAAGCATAGCTCAAAGATCGGGTAGTTTGTTTAGCTAGAGCTTTTCCAAATGTCAAGTATCATTTCCTTAGACCATGAGATTGTGCAACTCCCGGATACCGTAGGAGTGCTTTCGGTGTGCCAAACGTCACAACATAACTGGGTGACTATAAAGGTACACTACGGGTATCTCTGAAAGTGTCTGTTGGGTTGGCACGAATCGAGACTGGGATTTGTCACTCCGTATGACGGAGAGGTATCTCTGGGCCCACTCGGTAATGCATCATCATAATGAGCTCAATGTGACCAAGTGTCCGGTCATGGGATCATGCATTACGATGCAGTAAAGTGACTTGTCGATAACGAGATTAAGCGAGGTATTGGGATACCAACGATCGAATCTCGGGCAAGTAGCATCCGATTGACAAAGGAATTGTATACGGGGTTGCTTGAATCCTCGACATCGTGGTTCATCGATGAGATCATCGAGGAGCATGTAGGAGCCAACATGGGTATCCAGATCCCATGTTGGTTATTGACCGGAGAGGCGTCTCGGTCATGTCGCATGTCTCCCGAACCCGTAGGGTCTACACATAAGGTTCGGTGGCGCTAGGGTTGTAGAGATATCGGTATGCAGATAACCGAAAGTTGTTGAGTCCGGATGAGATCTCGGACGTCACGAGGAGTTCGGAATGGTCGGAGGTAAAGAATTATATATAGGAAGTCAGGTTTGACCATTGGGAAAGTTTGGGGTCACGGTATTGTCTGGGACCACCGGAAGGTCCCGAGGTCCATCGGGTGGGGCCACCTATCCGGAGGGCCCCATGGGATGAAGTGGGAGGAACCAGCCTGGTGGGCTGGTGCGCCCCGTTGAGCCCCCTGCGCCTAGGGTTGGGAAACCCTATGGGTGGGGCGCCTCCATGGCTTGGGGAAGCCACCCGCGCCGCCCCTGGAGATCCCATCTCGGGGCGGCGCCCTAGGGGCCTATATAAAGAAGGGGGAGGGCAGCCGCACCATGCTCTTGGCGCCTCCTCTCCCCTTGCTACACCTCTCCCTCTCATGACGCTTGGCGAAGCCCTGCCGAGATCGCTGCTGCATCCACCACCACGCTGTCGTGCTGCTGGATCTTCATCAACCTCTCCTTCCCCCTTGCTGGATCAATAAGGAGGAGACGTCTTCCCAACCATACGTGTGTTGCGTTCAGCACTAGGATCATCGGTGATTTGGATGACTTCGAGTACGACTCCCTCAACCCCGTTCTCTACAAGGGTATGTAGATGCACTCCTCTCTCTCATTGCTAGATGAACTCATAGATTGATCTTGGTGAAACCGTAGAAACTTTATTTTCTGCAACGTTCCCCAACAAATGCATCATCATAATGAGCTCAATGTGACTAAGGAGTTTGTCATGGGATCATGCGTTACAGAACGAGTAAAGAGACTTGCCGTTAACAAGATTGAATGAGGTATGGGGATACCGACGATCGAATCTCGGGCAAGTAACATACCGATAGACAAAGGGAATTGAATACGGGATTGATTGAATCCGCGACATTGTTGTTCATCCGATGAGATCATCGTGGAACATGTGGGAGCCAATATGGGTATCCAGATCCCGCTGTTGGTTATTGGCCGGAGAACGTCTCGGTCATGTCTGCATGGTTCCCGAACCCGTAGGGTCTACACACTTAAGGTTCGGTGACGCTAGAGTTGTTATGGGAAATAGTATGTGGTTACCGAAGGTTGTTCGGAGTCCCAGATGAGATCCCGGACATGACGGGGAACTCCAGATTGGTCCGGAGGTGAAATTTATTCCTTTGTTGTAGGGAAAAATTGGCTTTTCGCAAAACTATAACCATAGAGCTTTTCCTCCAGCCAAATATGCATGTAGTGATAGCATTATTCTGTTCCTGCTCTACTGTGTTATATTGCCAGCATATTCCAAGTGCTGACCTGTTCTCGGGCTGCAACGTATTATGTTGCAGACTTTTCAGACGAGGAGTAAGGTTCGATAGGTCGTTGCCGTGCAGCTCAGCTATGCCGTTGGAGTTGATGGACTCACTTTATCTTCCAAGCCTTCCGCTGTTATCGTATTAGATGGCCTTAAGCCATATTATTGTAATAAGTTCTCTTTTGATACTTTCGATGTAATAAGTGTGTGATTGCTACTCTGTTATAAATCCTTGATCTTGTGTGTGTCGATTCTTGATCCGGGGATGACATTTGAAACACGAGACTTGACCATCTGAGTCGAATCGCTACAAGATGGTATCGAGCACCGCTGAGTGTAGGACATGACCATTAAGATAAACCATAGGTCACTCTTCTCTACTCATTTCTGACTCCTCTCCATTTTCCCACTCTTTAGGATGACGGAGATGAAGAACAAGTTTGCACAACCGGATGAAGACACACCTTTTGGACGCCACTTGAAGGAAGTCACTAGGTACTTGAACATTGGAATACCAAGCTTCATCGGGACGTACAATGCCACCTTACCAAAAGAGGAACGCTGGATGATTCAAGTACAAGTTCCAGGAAGGACGTTCTCGCCAACTTCTAAACCCATAGAATTTTCTTTCGAAGCACCCACCCGGAGTCTAGGCAAGAGTATGGCAGCTCACATTACCATGGGATGTATTGGAGAAGTCTACAACAGGGAGCTTAAAGACACCATCTATCAAATATATGGGCACCGAGACGAGCAATGGGAAGTAATCAGCACCAAGAAGGACAGATCCATTGCAGCTTTCATTCAGGAGCTAAACCAGCACATTCGACGTCAGGAGAACCAGATGTGCGCAGATATGATGGAGTTGAAGAAGGCGAAGACCAGGATCATCAAACTGGAGGAAGAACTCAAGTTTACGCATGATAGATATGAGGAGGAAATCCAGACACTACTGGAGAAGAACGACGACCTGGTTAAGAAGATCGGAGTATTCATGGGAGGACCAGCACCGGAAGAAGAAGAAGACGACCCCACTTGCCCGGACAACTACATCATCATCGACGACACCGACTCCGATCCAAGTGATGATGACTACGAAGACGAAGCTGGAGCAGACATCATGGAGTCTTCCACCGATCAAAATTTTAGATGACCACCATATATTAGTAGTATTTCCCCCATGTATCTAATAGTAGTTGAGCACTTTTGTGATAGTTCTAGATCGTTTGTATGCCCTTGCTTGATTGATTGAGTGAAATGATTGTGTTTGCCTCATATGCATATGGGTAGTGTTTTCTCATTAGACATTTTTTTCTATTCTAATCTCTTCCATCTAAACCCATCAGATGCCTCCGAGATGTGACACCGGTTTTGTTTTTCCACCGGAGCTCACCCAGTTGATCCAGCAGCGAAATGCTTTGATGCAATTGCTAGTTCGAACCAGGCAACAACAACAACAACAATAACCCGCCGCCGATGGACAATTTAGCCCGTTTCACGAGGTTACAACCGCGGTGTTTTCGGTAGCACCGAGCCAATAGTTGCTGATGATTGGCTCGCCCGTATTGGAAGGAGTTAACCACCGCTGGATGCACGGATCTTTGAGAAGGTGCGCTTTGCCGCACATCAATTGGATGGACCAGCAGCCGCATGGTGGGAGAATTACACGGCTACTTTTCCTATAGCCAATGTCACGTGGGACCAGTTTCAGCAAGCTTTTCGCACAACCCATGTATCAACTGGAGCCATGCAGATGAAGAAGCGGGAGTTCTGCAACCTGCGCCAGGGGAACCGTATTGTGGCTCAGTACGTGGATGAGTTTAGCAAGTTATAACGCTATGCCCCTGATGATGTGGCCACGATGCCGCGAAGCAGGAGAAGTTTATGGAAGGGCTGAATGATGAGATGAGCATGCAGTTGATGGTGGCAACCTTCAACAACTACCAGGAGTTGGTAGACAAGGCCCTTATGATAGAAGGAAAGTTGCAGCAGATTGAGAGCCGTAAGAGGAAGTATGGACAAGGGAAGTATAATTCAGGAGCTCAACAGAAGCCCCACTTAACCCCGAACTCGAGAGGACTTGTTCATAACCATGGAGGTCACAACCACACTAGGGGAGGATCGCATAACCACAATGGTGCTAAGAATGGAAATGGGAATGGAGTTAACAACAATCGAACCGCTCCAACCCATCTACACCCGCCAAAGGGACCTAAGTCAAGTTACTTGCTTTAAGTCGGGAAGGCGGGCACTATGCCAATGACTGCCTCGAAGGAAGGAATGGAAACGGAAATGGGGCGCTGGAAAGAAGCCCAATCCATTCAACAAAGGACAAGTGAACCACGTTAACATGGAGGAAGTTGAAGAGCAGCGGACGCGGTAATAGTAAGTTTAGGTTAAGTCATTTACCGCTCTTGTTCTTTTAAATCTTTGGTGCATCGCATTCATACATATCAAGGGATTTGTGAATAAGTTTAAGCTACCAACCCAAACCCTTAGGACCCCTCTTTTAGTGAGCTTGCACGGAGCGAGTACATGGCTGGCCGATGGTGCACCAGATACCCCTAACCATTGGCACGCATGTTTTCCATCGACCTAATTATCTTGGAGTCGCAAGGATTGGATGTGATATTAGGTATGGACTGGATGTCAAGTATGGAGGAAGCATTGATGTGCTAGCAAATCAATTTATCTCACCACCGGGAGAAAAGGATTAAGTATGTATCTAGGCATGTGCCTAGGAGGAGCCAAGTGAATGCCCTTACGGGAGTTATGCGGGAGGAAGTGCACAGTAGTAAAGGATTTTCGGATGTTTTCCGGAGGAATTACCGGGCATGCCACGGATCGAGACATCGAGTTCTGATAGAGCTATTGCAGTGCAGGGCCAATATCCAAGAGACCCTATCGGATGCCCGCAAATGATCTAGAGGAAATTAAGAAACAGATCAAGGAGTTATTGGAGAAAGGTTATATTCGCGGAGTTCATCACCTTGGGGAGCACCGTACTTTTGGTCGAGAAGAAGGATAAATCCACGAGGATGGTGCGTTGACTACCGAGCCTTGAATGAAGTAACGATAAAGACCAAGTATCCATTACCGATGATCAATGATCTGTTTGATCGGTTGCAAGGAGCTAAGGTGTTTTCGAAGATTGATCTACGGTCGGGATACCATCGATTGAAGATTCGAGAGAAGGATATACCAAAGACAGCGTTCACCACGCGGTATGGATTATCTGAGTATCTGGTCATGTCGTTTGGACTGACTAACGCCCTGCCTATTTCATGAGTATGATGAACAAGGTGTTCATGGAGTATTTGGACAAGTTTGTTACGGTGTTTATTGATGATATTATGGTATACTCGAAGAGCGAAGAGGAGCACAAGGAACATTTGCGTTTAGTTCTCGAAACTCGAGGAACACCAGGTTATCGCCAAATTCAGCAAATCACGAGTTTTGGTTGAAGGAAGTTGGATTTCTTGGGCATGTTATATCGGGGAAGGTATAGCGGTGGACCCGACAAGGTTCGATCGATCCTTTGAATGGTTGGCACCCACTTGATTGGCGAGATCCGCATTTCCTTGGACTCGCAGGATATTATCGAAATTCATTGAGAATTTTTCCAAGATTGCTAAGCCAATGACTGAATTGCTGAAGAAGGATACTAAGTTTAAATGGACAGATGATTGCGAGGCAAGTTTTCAGGAGTTGAAGAAGCGATTGACTACAACCCCAGTGCTAACATTGCCAGATATACATAAGGAGTTTCAAGTGTATTGTGACGCCTCACGCTTGGGACTTGGATGTGTGCTTATGCAGGACGGAAAGGTTGTTTCGTATGCCTCACGACAACTGAAGCCTCATGAGTTGAACTATGCCACACATGATTTGGAGCTAGCAGCCATAGTACATGCATTGAAGACTTGGAGACATTATCTTATTGCAAACCGTTGTGATGTGTACACGAACCATAAGAGTTTGAAGTACATTTTCACACAGAAGGAGTTGAACCTTAGACAAAGGAGATGGCTGGAGCTTATAAAGGATTACGATATGAAGTTGCACTATCATCCAGGAAAGGCCAATGTCGTAGAAGACGCTTTGAGCCGGAAGAGTTACGCTAATATCCTTGAAAGTAAGGGATTGC
Organism: Aegilops longissima; assembly: GCA_021605205.1. Lineage (NCBI taxonomy): Eukaryota > Viridiplantae > Streptophyta > Magnoliopsida > Poales > Poaceae > Aegilops > Aegilops longissima. Next base: position 149,692,289 of record CM038682.1, on the reverse strand, counting down.
CAAAGGAGTTAGCTGAGGATATCATGGAACTTCGGTTGGAGATTGTTCCAAGAGGTTTCATTGCAACAATGGAGGTTTAGTCTACATTGTTGGACAAGATCGAAGCTTCGGAAGGAAGACAAAGAGATTGCTGAGATAAAAGAGAAGATGAGCAAAGGAAAGGCCAAAGGTTTTCGTGAGGATGAGCACGATACCTTATGGTTTGAGGACCGATTTTATGTGCCCAATAACCCAGAGATCAGAAAGTTAATACTTGAGGCCCATGACTCACAATCTGGATACACCCGGAAATACCAAGATGTATTTGGATTTGAAAGAACGTTTACGGTGGACTGGTATGAAGAAGGATATTGCGAGTATGTAGCCGTGTGTGATGTATGTCAGAGAGTGAAGGCGAGCATCAGAAGCCAGCAGGACTGTTACAGCCTATGCCGATACCGAATGGAAGTGGGATAAACTTGGCATGGATTTTATCACGGATTGCCCGAACCAAAGCAGGATATGACTCAATATGGGTAGTAGTGGATCGCTTGACCAAAGTGGCTCACTTCATCCCAGTTAAAACAACCTATACAAGTGCAAAGTTGGCCAAGATATATATGTCCAGGATCGTATGTTTGCATGGAGTTCCGAGGACCATCATATCAGATAGAGGAACACAGTTTACTTCAAAGTTTTGGCATCAACTACATCAGACTTTGGGAACAAGATTGGAGTTCAGTACAACATTTCACCAACAGACAGATGGGCAGACAGAGAGAGTTAACCAGATTTTGGAGGACATGTTGAGAGCCTGTGCGCTAGACTATGGATCTAGTTGGGATGACAATTTGCCTTACGCAGAGTTCTCATACAACAATAGCTACCAGGCCAGTTTGAAGATGGCACCGTTCGAAGCTCTGTATGGACGCATATGTAGAACACCTCTGATGTGGGATGAGGCAGGAGACCATCAGTTGTTTGGACCAGATTTGATCGAAGAGTCAGAGGAGAAGGTTAAACTAATCCGTGACAGATTGAAGATTGCTCAGTCCAGGCAGAAAAGTTATGCAGACTCAAAACACAAGGAGGTAACCTATGAAATTGGAGACAAAGCCTATCTGCGAGTATCACCCTTGCGAGGAGTGAAACCTTTTGGAGTTAAAGGAAAGTTAGCTCAAGATTTGTAGGACCGTGTCGTGTGTTGGAGCGGATGGGAGAAGTTGCCTACAAGCTGGAGTTACGGAAGGATTGTCGGGAGTTCACGATGTGTTCCACGTATCACAGTTGAAGAAGTGTCATCTTTGAGATGGCGATATACCGTTAAGAATCTGATTGCCCTGGAGGCGATTCGGTTGGACGATAATTTGACCTATGAAGAGAAGCGGTAAAGATTCTTGACTTTGACAGCGAGTCACAGCGAGCAAGGTTATCAAGTTTTGCAAGGTTGATTAGCCACCATACGAAGAGGAAGCCACACAGGAGCGAGAAGAGGATATTCGGAAGGACCACCCGCACCTATTTTCTAGCCAACCCGAATCTCGAGGACGAGATTCATCTTAAGGGGGGGTAGGTTTGTAACATCCCAAATTTTCAATTTGGAATGTTATACATAGGTCATCCATGCATATCATATTTTATTGCATCTTTGTTCCGCAGTCCTCGAAATCCTAAGCAACTCAAGGACCCTCGGAGAGAGCTGGGGATTTTCGGGTTTTCATCTTTGATTTTTATCAAATACCGAGAACGAGGATTTTTGATTTTAATTATTTTCCCTCCAAAAAAATATTTCATATTAAAAATAAATGAGGGGAGATAATATGACTTCTCCAAAATAGTTGAAATATTGGAGGAAAAATGTTAAAATCATTATTTGGATTTTATTTGCGTTAGAAAAATTGCACGTTTTTAAAATTGCATTTTTAGGGCCAAGAAAATGTTCATCTCGTTCAAAATATTTCATTTAGACGGTGAAAATTTGTTTTGGAATTTTTAGATTTTATTTTATTTTATAGGAGTTTTTACATCGGTGAACAATTAAAAAACCCCCAGCGCCCAGCTTGTTGGACCCGAAGCCCGGCCGGGCCGAGGCCAGCCCAGCCTGCCTGCCGCCTTCCTCCGCCCGCGCCACATCCCTTGAGTCGGATCGGACTCTGCCTCCCGCCCCTTGCCCCTTCCCCAAGCCACCGAGCCCCCTCTCCTTTAAATCTGAGCCCCCCTCTCGTCACCACCACCGCCTCCCGCCGCCCGAGCCACCCGAGCCCCTTGAGCCGCCCGCCCAAGCCCAAGCCGCCGCCCATGCCAAGCCGTCGCCGCCCAAGCCGTCGCCGCCACCTCTAGCCGCCCCGCCACCCATTGAGCCAGCCCTTGGAACCCCGCCGGAGTCGAGCAAGGTAGCCGCCCCGCCGTACTGGTTTTCCGACAAAAAAACCTTTTCGGTTTTTTAGAAACCCCAGGTTTTTCGTTTTTTTATTTAGATCGGTTTATTTATTTAGCGAGTGTTCGCTCGTTCGTTTGTTTTAATGAACGCGTTCTTCGTTTAGGTTCAGATAACGAACGTTCATTCGTTAAGCTGTGCGTCGCTTTTCTTTTCTCGGATTTATTGTGCGATTTTTCTGATCGCGATTTCTGATCCGATGTTCGGTCTAGTATAACTTTTCGCTCGTTTATTGGAATCATGCGATTCAAGAGCCTAGAGTTTCGTCTCGAAACCCTCTTTCCGAATAACCAACTCAAACAAGTTTTTGCCTCAGTAAAATTTGACCCTTGTTCAGATTAGTAAACGAATCTTATTTCTTTCGCCGTTTGAGTTTCGTTGCTTCGTTTGGTTTGATCCTTTTTGCGAACCGGAGTTCTTAAGTTGAACTTTCTGGTCAACTTCTTTTAGTGGAGTTTTCCTTGTGCATCATTGCTTTTTCTAAACGAGGATTCTTTATTGTAAATATTTTTCCCTCCGGAAAAATATTTCATATTAAAAATAAATGAGATAATATGACTTCTCCAAAACAGTTGAAATATTGGAGGAAAAATGTTAAAATCATTATTTGGATTTTATTTGATTTGGATTTTATTTGTGTTAGAAAAAAAATGCATTTCTAGGGCCAAGAAAATGTTCATCTCGTTCTAAATATTTCATTTAGGCGGTGAAAATTTGTTTTGGCACTTTTAGATTTTATTTTATTTTATAGGAGTTTTTCTGTAGGCGGAACAATTTTAAAAAAATCCTTGTGCATACTTTTTCGTGGACGAAGCCCGGCCAGGCCGAGCCCGGCCCAAGCTACTGCCGCCGCCTTCCTCCCCTGCCTGCCGCCCGCCCTTGAGTCCGGATCGGACTCTGCCTCCCTTGCCGCCGCCTGCCCCCTCCCCAAGCCACCGAGCCCCTCTCCTTTAAATCTGAGCCCCCCTCGTCACCACCACCGCCTCCCGCCGCCCAGGCACGCCCGAGCCGCCGCCGCCCAATCCGCCGCCGCCTCCTCCGCCACCACCCATGAGCCCGAGCCCGCGGAACCCCGCCGGAGTCGAGCAAGGTAGCCGCCCCGCCGTACTGGTTTTCCGACAAAAAAACCGTTTCGGTTTTTAAGAAACCCTAGGTATTTCGTTTTTTATTTAGATCGGTTTATTTATTTAGCGAGTGTTCGCTCGTTCGTTCGTTTTAACGAACGCGTTCTTCGTTTAGGTTCAGATAACGAACGTTCATTCGTTAAGCTATGCGTCGCTTTTCTTTTATCGGATTTATTCTGCGATTTTTCTGATCGCGATTTCTGATCCGATGTTCGATCTAGTATAACTTTTCGCTCGTTTATCGGAATCAGGCGATTCAAGAGCCTAGAGTTTCGTCTCGAAACCCTCTTTCCGAATAACCAACTCAAACAAGTTTTTGCCTCTGTAAAATTTGACCCTAGTTCAGATTAGTAAACGAATCTTATTTCTTTCGCCGTTTGAGTTTCGTTGCTTCGTTTGGTTTGATCCTTTTTGCGAACCGGAGTTCTTAAGTTGAACTTTCTGGTCAACTTCTTTTAGTGGAGTTTTGCTTGTGCATCAGTGCTAGTTGCTTATGTATGTTATTGTTTGCTTGCGATAGAATTCCCGGAGTGCGAAGCGTGTTACTACGAGTCTCTAGGATTCAGGGATCGTCAGCAAGGCAAGTAACACATTGATCATACTCTTTTCATACCCAATTTTTATGCATTAGTTTCAATCCTCAAACATTGCATGATTAGGATGTCATTAATTTGTGGGTTGGGAAGAAGTAGTTGAGGTAGAACCTATTGCCCTGTTACTATCAAACCCTTGGGAGTTACTTTTACGTGTTGCTATTATTGCTATGCTATGCTCGTAGACGTGGTTTGGGTTTGAGTGAATCCATGACACATGTGAGATTGTTAATTAAGGCTTACTTTAAGGTGGCAACTGTAATACACATCTGGGTGGATTGAGGCACCTGGGGAACCCAGTGTTGTCTGTTTTATTTTTGGAAATCCAGGGGTACCCGTGTGATCTTCTATGGACCGCCACCAGGACTCAAAGGGAACGAGATTATTCATGCTAGAAACTTCGTGTCAAGCCACAAGCTACTATGGGCTCTAGCATAGTTGAGTAAATTCGTGAAGCTCTTGAAGAGGTAGATCAGCGGGTAGTGGGTTTTGTAGGTTTGGTATGGTCTCTAGGGAGTAGAGAGTTAATGTTTACGAAAGATTATGTCTCGGTCATCCGTTTCTCAAACACCTTGTAGTCACGAGAAATCAGCGGAGGCGATCGAGTCTTGTGGGGAAAAGTGCACAAACCTCTGCAGAGTGTACAATCTAATCATGGTTAGCCGTGTCCCGAGTTATGGACAATTTTGAGTATCTAGTACACGAGTATTCACATGTATCTCATCACTCTTAATTAATATTGTTGGGTTGTTAACTACTTTAATTGGGATTGAGTTGGGGTTATACCTTCTCAATGATGTTTCAACCACCATGATAGTTAAATTAAATGTATTCCTTTGTTGTAGGGAAAAATTGGCTTTTAAAAAACTATAACCATAGAGCTTTTCCACCAGCCAAATATGTATGTAGTGATAGCATTATTACTGTTCTGCTCTCTTGTGTTATATTGCGGCATATTCCAAGTCTTGACCCATTCTCGGGCTGCAACGTATTATGTTGCGAGACTTTTAGAACGAGGAGTAAGGTTCGATGAGTCGTTGCCGTGCAGCTCGATTATGCCGTTGGAGTTGATGGACTCACTTTATCTTCCAAGCCTTCATTTGTTATCGTATTAGATGGCCTTAAGCCATATTATTGTAATAAGTTCTCTTTTGAGACTTTCGATGTAATAAGTGTGTGATGCTACTCTGTTATAAATCCTTGATCTTGTGTGTGTCGGCATTACTGATCCGAGGATGACACTGAAACACGGAGACTTGACCATCTGAGGTCGGGTCGCTACAACAAGTCTGAATTATTGAAAGGTTTAAGTAATTTCAGAGTGAAGTGGAAGATCGTCGTGACAAGAGGATAAAATGCCTATGATATGATCATAGAGATGAATATCTGAGTTACGAGTTTGGCACACAATTAAGACATTGTGGAAATTGTTTCACAACTAATACCGCTTGGAACACCATAGTGTGATGGTGTGTCCGAACATCATAACCGCACCCTATTGGATATGGTGCATACCATGATGTCTCTTATCGAATTACCACTATCGTTTATGGGTTAGGCATTAGAGACAACCGCATTCGCTTTAAATATGGCACCACGCAATTCCGTTGAGACGACACCGTATGAACTATGGTTTAGAAAAACCTAAGCTGTCATTTCTTAAAAGTTTGGGGCTGCGACGCTTATGTGAAAAAGTTTCAGGCTGATAAGCTCGAACCCAAAGCGGATAAATGCATCTTCATAGAATACCCAAAACAGTTGGGTATACCTCCTATTTCAGATCCGGAAGAAAAAGTGATTGTTTCTATAAACGAGTCCTTTCTCGAGGAAAAGTTTCTCTCGAAAGAATTGAGTAGGAGGATGGTGGAGACTTGATGAGGTTATTGAACCGTCACTTCAACTAGTGTGTAGCAGGGATCAAGTCACTACCAAACCTCGTAGGTCGACAAGGATGCGTACTACTTCAGAGTGGTACGTAATCCTGTCTTGGAAGTCATGTTGCTAGACAACAATGAACCTACGAGCTATGGAGAAGCGATGGTGGGCCCGGATTCCGACGAATGGCTCGAGGCAATAAAATCCGAGAGAGGATCCATGTATAAAAACAAAGTATAGACTTTGGAAGAACTACTTGATGGTCGTAAGACTGTTGGGTGCAGATGGATTTTAAAAGGAAGACAGACAATGATGGTAAGTGTCACCATTAAGAAAGCCCGACTTGTCGTTAAGATGTTTTCCGACAACTTCAAGGAGTTGACTACGATGAGACTTTCTCACTCGTAGCGATGCTAAGAGTCTGTTGGAATTATATTAGCAGTTACTGCATTATTTATGAAATTTTGCAGATAGGATGTCAAAACATTGTTTCCTCGATGATTTTCTTGAGGAAAGGTTGTATACAACCAGAAGGTTTTGTCAATCCTGAAAGATGCTAACAAGTATGCAAAGCTCCAGCAATCCTTCTAAGGACTGGATTAAGCATCTTGGAGTTGGAATGTACGCTTCGATGAGATGATCAAAGATTTTGGGTTTATACAAAGTTTATGAGAAACTTGTATTTCCAAAAAGTGAGTGGGAGCACTACATAATTTTTTATGAGTATATGTTGTTAACATATTGTTGATCAGAAATGATGTAGAATTTCTGGAAAGCATACAGGGTTATTTGAAAAGTGTTTTTCAATGGGAAACCTGGATTAAGCTACTTGAACATTGAGCATCAAGATCTATAAGGATAGATCAAAAACGCTTAATAGTACTTTCAAATGAATACATACCGTGACAGGATTTTGAAGGAGTTCAAAATAGATCAGCAAAGAAGGAATTCTTGGCTGTGTTACAAGGTGTGAGTATTGAGTAAGACTCAAGTCGACCACGGCAGAAGAGAGAGAAAGGGCGAAGGTCGTCCCTATGCTTTAGACGTAGGCTCTACAATATGCTATCTTGTGTACCGCTTTGAAGTGTGCCTTGCCATGAGTCGGTCAAGGGGTACAAGAGTGATCGAGGAATGGATCACATGACAGTGATCGAACTTATCCTTAGTAACTAGTGGACTAAGGAATTTTCTCGATTATGGAGGTGGTAAAAGAGTTAAATAAGTAAAGTGTTACGTCGATGCAAACTTTGACACTAATCCGGATGACTACGAGTAGTAAACGGATTAAGTATAATAAAGCGATTATTTGGAATAGCTCCAAGTAGCGCGTGGTAGATGCATCTACAAGATGACATGGAGATTTGTAAAGCACACACGGATCTGAAAGGTTCAGATCTGTTGACTAATAACCTCTCTCACAAGCGAGATATGAACAAACCCCATGGGTGTTGGATTCATTACAATCACATAGTAATGTGAACTAGATTATTGGCTCTAGTGCAAGTGGGAGACTGTTGGAAATATGCCCTAGAGGCAATAATAAAATGGTTATTATTGTATTTCCTTGTTCATGGTAATTGTCTATTGTTCATGCTATAATTGTATTAACTGGAAGCCGTAATACATGTGTGAATACATAGACCACAACATGTCCCTAGTAAGCCTCTAGTTGACTAGCTCATTGATCAATAGATGGTTATGGTTTCCTGACCATGGACATTGGATATCATGATAACAGGATCACATCATTAGGAGAATGATGTGATGGACAAGACCCAACCCTAAGTATAGCATAAGATCGTGTAGTTCGTTTGCTAAGAGCTTTTCTAATGTCAAGTATCAGTTCCTTAGACCATGAGATTGTGTAACTCACGGATACCGTAGGAGTGCTTTGGGTGTATCAAACGTCACAACGTAACTGGGTGACTATAAAGGTGCACTACAGGTATCTCCAAAAGTGTCTTCACAAATGTTGACCATGAAGTATAAACACCGTCATTGTCATACGGCTACCAACACTGTCATAGTTTTACTCCAAGTCCAATTCCCTCTCATCCTCGACGATCATGCTGTGTAAAATTACACAAGCTGATGTTTTTGAGGGAGTTTTTATACCAGAAATGAGCAGGACCTCGAACAATGACAAACCGAGCTTGCAACACACCAAATGCCCTCACAATATCCTTTCGGCAAACTTCTTGTGCTTCGCCAAAAAAATTGGGCTTCTTGATTTTTGGGTCACAAATGGTCTTCACAAATGTTGACCATGAAGTATAAATATCGTCGGCAAGATAGTACATCATTGTATAGCCATAGCCATTGACGGTATAGTTGCAGGCCTGAGCTTTGCCACTAGCTAGCTGAGCAAATAAATGAGTTGCAAAAAGTTGATATCATTGAGAGACCATGGCAAACTAAAGAAGCAATGCCAGATCCATAGATCATGTGAAGCCACAGCTTTAAGCACGATGGTGGGTTTAGGTTTGTGGCCGGTGTATTGGCCTGCCCAAGCCACCGGGCAGTTCTTCCATCTCCAATGCATGCAATCAATACTACCTAATATGACCGGCCATCCCCTTGCTTCGTTCATTCCCATGAGCTTCTTTGTGTCTTCTTTGTTTGGAGCGCGAATGCACTCCGGGCCATAGACCTGGATTATTGTCTTCGCAAAGACACAGACACATTTGATGGCGGTATCTTCGCTAATGTGAAGATATTCATCCGCGTAGTCAGCCAAAACACCATATACAATCACTATCACCGTCGCCGATATTTTTTTATATGCACTAAAGCCAATCAAACCGGTGGCATTCCTACGTCGGGTGAAGAAACAACAATTTTGCTCGCACGCCTCGACGATGCGGACATAAAGTGACCTGCACATTCAATATCGCCTACGAAAGAGGTGAGCCGGATATGTCAGTACCTCGGCGAAGTAGTCCTTCATGAGCATCTTGTCGCCGAAAGCTCGGTTGCGGGGAATGCATAGCCTGCCGACCGTCGATCCGCGCCGCTTTTTCTTTGGCTCGGCCTTAAATTCATCGACCAGATGCAAGAACACTATATTGTCGTCATCGTCGTCAAGGATCACATCTTCTATGTCCGAATCATCGGACGAAGACAACGAGGACGAACTCCAATCCATCTACAAAATGCACACAAAACGCCATGAGTTTCACCCGAACCTACTCCAGGCCAAAATCGAGCACGAACTAGCGGGACTTGGACATATACCTCGCCCGAAGCAAAGCCGCGTCGCGCCACCCCTTTCTTCTCCACACAGGCCGAAACGAAAGCCGTGCCGCTCTTTTCTTCTTCCCGCCGCCCAAAGCCGCCCCGCCCCTTTCTTCTCCCCGCCGCCCAAAGCCGCCCCGCCCCTTTCTTCTCCCGTCGGCGAAGCGACACCGCACGCCTCTTTCTGACGTCGCGCCGCTCACGGTATGGAACCAACAGGTCCATAAGCTCTGAGCCAGCTGTTGAACTCTGGCGGATCCGTAGCGGCGGCGGCGGACGCGAGCCGCATACACAAATGGTCACCCTCGCTACCGAAAGTAGGTGGAGTGTGCGTGGCGGGGCGGTGGAGCTTTCGGGTGGTGCGGGGCAGACGAGGGCAGCACCAAGGGGCGGGGATTGCGGCGGCAGGGAGTGGAAGCGGGAAATGAAGCCGGCCAAAGTGGTTGGCGCCAACGGAAAGGGAAGCCTCCAAAAACGGGTGAAATCCCGCACATATGGAGGAATTGGGCTCGCGGATTCAGGATCCCAAAAAAAAATCCAAGATGGTCGAATTTGAAGGATCTATTTGGGACGGGGATACAAAATGAATCCCGCAAACTGGTGGTTATTATAACGGACGGCCCGATTTACAGGATGCTGTCAACCGTGGCCATGTATACAATGAGAAAGGGAGAGCGTAGCAAGAGCAGCACGAGAAGAAGGATGTGGGACCACCGTACCGGTGCACATGGCCACTGGTACCAACGTACCAGTAGCGCAATAGGGGCTATCAGTGTCAACGTCGGCACTGTTTCACCGTTTGCATTGCATGGCCAGGGACTAAAGTGGTTCATGGGGACACCAGTGTCATGATCAAAAGGCACAACTGCTCAGACGTTGCCATCACCCTTAATTTCCAAAACCAACGAGGCAAAATCATTATTCCGTATAGTAGGAATGCAAAAATGATCGTCTCTAGTACGTGGAACAACAAAAATCATACGACAGAAAGAGTACAAAACGGCCTCTCATACACGCTCAGAGAACGTTGGAGGCTTGGGTACCGTCGGCCTCGTCGGGTGTACCGGCGGCGCCACGAATCATCTCGTCGAAGAAATCGGTGAGGGCAATCTCGTACCCCGGCAGCTTGTTGAACCCGGGGAAGTAGTTGATGTCGATGATGAAGTACTGCCCGCCGGCCTTCCTCCCGCGGATCATGTCGAAGTTGAACAGGTGCAGCCCCAGCGCGCGCCGCAGCCCGCGCCCGACCTCCTCCACGAACCCGGGCGGCGGCATCTCGGCGTCGTCGCCCACGTCGTCGTCCGTGTCGGCGTGCACCGTCGTCAGGCTGGACACGTTGTGGAAGGGCACCGACGCGTCGCCCTCCAGGTCCAGCAGCCGCTCCGCCGGCACGTCCGGCAGGCTGCGCCGCCGCACGCACGTGGCGTGCCCGCCGATCACGTAGATCTTGAACAGCACGCCGCCGTGGTTCACGAACTCCTGGAGGACGAGCGGGGGCTGCAGCGCCGCGAGGCCCGCGCGGCGGTAGATTAGCGACATGGCGTGGGAGCTGACGCTGCCGTCCACGTCCAGCGGCTTGGCGATGAGCGGGAACTGGAGCGCCCCGACGACGCCCGGGTCGGTGAGGGACGCGGCGTCGTCGATGGCCACCTGGCGGGGCGCGCCCAGGGAGCCCACGCGGACGGTGGCGTTGAGCTCGGAGACGACGTCGAGCATGGAGCCGCGGTCGAGCAGGCGGCCGATGGCGGCGGGAGGGTCGACGACGGGCACCGTGGGGTGGACCGCGGAGAAGGCCTCCAGCTGCGCGCGCCACGACTCGTCGTACAGCTTGTGGATGAGGAGGTGGAAGGGTCCCTGGTCGACGAGCGGGCGGGAGGGGTCGACGGCGACGAGCCGCATGCCGCGCTCGGCTGCCAGGGTCACGAGCGACGGCTGGATGACGGTGTCCAGCTTGTCCGGCTGCATCGCGTACCCGATGGTGTAGGTGTGCGGCGGAGATCGTGTCGGCGCTGCCTCCTGCTCGGCCGCCATTCCTCCCATGAGCAAGCAAACTTATCTACACTCTGCTCAGCTCTCTTTCTTTCTTTCTTTATCTCTCCTGTCTCGGTGCCTTTCCCCTGCTCACAGCACGCCTGAATTTATACTCATGGATTGGCAGGTTGGTAGCAAGGGCATATTCGTGACGGGCTGGAATACTTTTTCTGCTCATGAATTTCTTCTCGATCAAGCATACAATTATGTTCGTACGCGCGTTATGCGCCGGATGGGAATCGCCTAGCTGCTTTCGGCTAGTCGGCCGAGGGGTGATCGACATGGAGTTCGACTTCGCCCACCGCAACACATTCGCTAATAGAAAATCTCCATTTGCCCTGGGCTTACTCAGGCCCGTCGATAAGGCAGGCCAAGTTGGCCGACCGCACAGGGCCCCCGATTTTTTGGGGCCCCCAAGTCACAGGAAACGTAAAAGGCCCGCGATCGCCTGCTGCTCGTCTTCTCGTGGTGCGCCCATCTCGCAGTACTCGCAGCCACCTTGCCTGATCATCCCCTTGTTAGAGTTTGAAATAAAATGAAGCCTTCCCGTACGTTTGGATTCTGAACCGTTGGATCTAAATCTCCTCGCCATACAGACCGTCGGATCTCGATCCAAATCGCTATGGGTCGTTGGATATTTACCCGATCAACCTCGGCCATCGGATAAAATTTCAATGGCAACAGAATGTAATATCCATGCCCACACCACGACATTTTGATCATTTCGTGTGGGGGGTATAAAAAGGGACCGCTGCCGTGGGCTGACCTAGCCGCATCCTCCCTCCCGCACTCGCGCCTCCCCCGCGCCCAGCTCCTCCCGCCTCGTCGCCTCCTCTCTCTCTTCCCGCACGCCTCCTCTCCCCTCCCCTCCCACGCCCTCTCCCACTCGTCCTCCTCCTCGCTCCCCATTCTGGCGGCGCTCCAGACCGCCGCGCGACGTCTTCTCTTCCCCACCGTCGAACTCAGGCCGCCGCTCCGTCCCCCGTCCCCGTCGCACCTCCCCTCGAGCCGCCGGCTGGCGATCTCCCTTCACCGGAGGAGTTGGGTGAGAGGAGCGTGGGCCGTCGCCGTCCTCGTGCACTCCATGTCGCTGTCGTCTCCTCCGCGCGCCCAGTCGGCCACCGCTCCTCTGCGTCGCCTTCCTCCTCCTCCTCGAGGCCGGCCAGGATCAAGCGTGGGCCGCGTGGATAGCAAGGTGGCAGAGCTGTCCGCGGCATAGTCGTGGGCGGGAGGAGCGAGGAGGTCTAGCCATCTGTGGCGCCGTCGCTGCCGTGCCTCAATCCAGGACGAGAAGCGCGTCCTCCTGCTCCACCATATGCCCGTGTGCAACTTGCAGATGCAGACTGGTGTTCGTGCTGCCTCTCCATCCCACAAAGTGTTTCCGCCTCAGGTAACCCACGTCTTGGTCCCCTGATCCAATACTTATCATAGATTTGAGTGACAGGATTGTTGTGCAGACTACAGTGTGGAAGTCAGCTGCTCCCCTAAGTAAATTTCTATTGTGTGCAGTGGATTAGGGTCAAGATTTTGGGTTCAGAGAGATAGGTAGAGAGAGGATCATGTGCTTGCTTAGGTTCTGTACTCAGATTCAAAGGACACATAATATTTGTACACATCTCTTCCCAGCTTCATGTTAATTTAACTATCTATTGCATTGGCACTATCTATTGGCTTGTATATCATGATATGATTGCCTCTCGGTGCTTTTGTGTACATGCTGGATCTAATAAATTCAACTTTTATCTAATCGCCTAATTATTTTCTTTTCACTGTTCTGCAGGGATTGGTTGGACATTGCTAAGCCAATATGATTCTAACTTTGCCTACATCTGTTTAGGAGAAGAAATAGAGACGCGTGGACATGTGCAGGTTTGCTCTGAATAAATCATGTTTGTTGCAGGTATTGTGCTTTGGAGTTCTGATGTATGTCTACTAACTCTTGCACGGTGTGTGAGAACATTCCCGTGGTTGTCTGCAGTAACAAGGTTTTCAGTAGTATGTAATTTCTGCCAAAAGCGACTACAACTTTGAGAAGCCCATCCTTTAACTTGCAAGCAAACTGGCTAGGTAATTGTCTCCCTCCCCATTGCTTTCTTCTGCCAGTGATCTCATATCATATATGCCTTTTACACATTCATACTTATTATTGTTCATCTTCCCATTGGCTCTTCTGAGTAAAGCAAAAGCAAGAAATGACTATAGTGTTTGATGCCGGTCAGAGAAAGCAGGAAGAGGAGGAAGCATAGAGGGAGAAGGGTGAGGAAGAGGAGAGCCTGACTGACACGTTGCGTCTCCCATAGGCATTGCGATGGGAGAGTCATATATAGTAATAAGGTGAGCCTCCCGGCCCTCACCTTATGGGAACAACAACTAGAGAAAAATGTGATGAAAAAATGTTTAACAATATAATTATATTGTAAGCTAGAGAAAGATAGTGAGATCATTTTTGTTTTATTTTGGTTCTGGTTGAGATAATGAAGGTTTTTATGTCAATGAAAAGAAAAGACACTTGCAGTTTTGTATGTTGGACTTGGTGTATGCCTCAACAGCCGCTTAGGACGTCAATAAGTTTGTAGTGCTATAATTGTGTATGTATTGGGGCAGGTTATACTTTTGTTTATTGATTTTCTGCCTTTTATTATCCATGTGTGGCATGGCTCTATGAATGGAACCACTTCAAACTAGAAATTTGAGAAAGTCTGGACTGCTTCAGTGTTTTGCTTAATTAGAAACAACTCTCCCTTTTGATTTGATTGATTTTGTTAAAATCTTAGGCCTTTCTAGTGTTGTATACTTGTATGGCAAGGTTGTCTTAACAAAATGATCTATATACAAATCTTTTGGTTTTGTTGGAACAACATGGTATTGTCCAGAAGAAAAATTGTAATATGGCGCAGCCAACAATTGTCAGATACTTGCCTTTAGAAGTTAGTTTCACAAAGAATCTTTATAGTATGAAAATAAGTTCTTTTAATGTCTCATTAACTAAATGTTGCTGTACTCCATCAGTAAGTGTAAGTGCATCTAGTGCCACCCCTAGTTTGTTTTGGAGTATTGACGACAAATGTGGTTGAGGACTAATGCGTTTGTGAGAATTGCAGGATAATGCGGTAGTGTCCCTCATTGATTCGGTTTACCTACGGAGATGACCCTAAAATGTATGAAGACATTGGCGACAATGGTGGTATGTGAAGATATTCACATTAAAGACTATGACATGAGAAGACATTGAGTGAAGACTATGGGCCTTGAAGATCGTGTCGTTTCGTTGTTTCCTTTTCTTCTTAGTTGAGTCGTAGGAACCACCGCCTTGTTAAGTGGGGTCCAAGTGATCATAGTCGAATGGTGAAGTGATGCTCAACCCAAATCCTATGTCTTGACGAAGACAATGAGAGCAAAACTTATCGAGAGCGGATGAGTCGGCTTTGCTTGTAGCCCAAGTAAAGTTGCCGTGAGTGTTTGAAATCGACCGTTGGAACACGTGTCGGTTCCTTAGTGACCAGGGTCATTTCGGACATAACAGTCGGGTTGCCTAGTGGCTATAAATAGCCCACCCCTACACCATAAATTGGTGGTCGCTCGAGTTAGTGCACGGCTTTTGTCATATGAGAGCAACCCACCTCGAAGCCTTTGAGAGAGAAATCCTTGCGAGGACAAAGCCCAAAACACCCAGAGCCAAAGAGTGTTAGGCATCATCAAGTTTTCCGTCATGTGACACAAGACTTATTACACTTGAGGATGTGAATCCTCCGGCCGGTTAGGCGTCGCGTTCTCGAGCATCCAAGAGTCATTGTGGATTGCGGTGAGCGTCGTCTGTGAAGGTTGAAGTCTACCTTGAAGACTTACCAGAGTGATTGGGCGAGGACCTGTGTCCTTAGCTCAAGGGGAATAAGGTGAAGACGCGGTCTTCTAAGTTGAATCTCAGCCTCCCTAACGGATGTACAGCTTGTCACAACAAGCTGGGCCCGGTCCAACAAATCTGTGTCTTCAACTAGTGACCGGTTCTATCCCTTCCTCCTTTACCCTAAGTTTGTCTTCGTGAAGTCATTGCTTATATGTCTTATCTGTTTGACTTCACTGCTTGACTTCTATTGTTGTTTGGCTTCATACTATCTTCCATCCTGATCCTTACTACATAGCTGCTATTAGTCTTGTGCGTTCACATTATTGCATATTGACTATGGCTTACTTGTTGTAGTTATCTTCATTGCATATCAATTAGGTCATTTTTGTTGTTTGTCTTTGAAACATCCGTGTTTTGAAGACATTCATAAAAATCGCCTATTCACCCCCTCTAGTCGATAACTAGCACTTTCAATTGGTATCGAGCAAGGTACTCCTTGTTACGTGTGATTCGATTTAACCACCGGAGTTTTAACTATGTCGATTGCGAGGGATAATCAAGGTCTCCGCCGCTTGCCCGTGTTCGATGGGCCCGACTATCCCTCTTGGAAGAATAAGATGCGCATGCATCTTGAAGCCATTGATGTCTACCTACGGTATGTCGTCAAGAACGGCGTTCCTAAATCGGTGAAGGTGTCACCCTAGCGATGTCAAGAAGTTCATTCAACTGGATTCCACCGCAAAGAACATCATCTGTGGTCATCGACCAAAGGATAGTATGGCCGTGTGAGTGCTCGAAGCGTCGAAGCTAGTCTGGGATCGGCTATCCAAGGTCAACGAAGCGTCTTAACCGGAGAGATCAAATGATCAGTGTTCTTCGCAACCTCTTCAACCGCTTCAAGAGAAACGACAATGAAAATGTCCAGCTCACGTTTGATCGCCTCACTGACATCACAAATGAGCTTCATGCTCTCGGCGCCAATGAGGTCACCAAGCATGAAATCGTCAAGACACTACTGAGATCACTTGACAGCTCTTTGACACCCTTGCCCTCATGATACAAGAACGTCCTGACTTCAAGACACTCGATCCGTCTGATATACTTGAGAGGCTCAACACACATGAGTTCCAGCTATCTGAGAAAAGAGATATCTATGGTCCAAACTATGGCGAACTTCGCTTTGAAGGCAAAAGTTGTTTCCTCATCGAAGAAGAATCGACAACGGTTACGATGATCCCGAAGACATTGGAAGGAACTTGCTATGCTTGTGAAGAAGTTCCGAAGTTCACTAGGAATAAAGGCTTGAAAAGTCTTCACGATCCAGCTCAAGAAATGATGAAGCTTCCACTCAAGACTACAAGAAGAGAACACATCACAGTGCAAGAAAAGCTGGACACTATATCTCCGAGTGTCCACGGTGGGACAATGAGAATAAGAAGAAGAAGAGCAAGGAATATGATTCGATGACAAGAAAAGAAGAAATCTTCAAAGTCTTCTTCCAAGTCTTCATCAAAGTCTTCATCGCATAAGAAGAGCTCATCCGCAAGGCTCGTGCTTTTGTTGGCAAGGAAATGGATTCAGAGGAGGAGTCCGCTACGAGGAAGTGGAGGTGGAATCAAGAGGAGTCCGACCAGGCGTTGCAAGTCGGCTTTAGCCATAACCTATGTTGCCAAGTCCATCTTCAACATCAAGACAATGACTTCTACACCAACGCTGAAGTTGATGACAAGGACGACCACTGCTCCCACCTATCGCTTCATGGCACGCGGTGCCAAGGTAAAATCACGTGATGCTTACTTTCAAACATCAAGTGAAGATGACTCTGATTGTGAATCAAACCCAACTACAAAACACTTGCTAAAATTGCAAGCTGAACAACAAAGAGCTATGGAACATACTCAAAACTGTTAGACAAAAGCGATGACCTGTTGGACGCGAAATGACACGTTCACAGTCCTTAGTTGAAGACATTAAAATCTTCATGCTAAGTACCAAGAACTTGAAAGTCGTCATGAAACGCCTCAACTACTCATGAAAGGCTCTCCTATGATTATCTTCAAAGGAAACAAGAGCTTGAGAAATTGAGAGCGGCTCATGAAGATCTTCAAAAGAGAATGAGTCACTTCGCGCTCAACAAATCAGTTCCGCCGGGATGGATTTGAACCACCATGTCTAAAATGTCTTGAGCGTGATATCACTTCCTCTGTTCTTTGAAAGTTCAACTGCTGCTCTCGTTGCATTGTCTTCAACTACCAATGTGGTAACTAACCCCTCTGCGGAGGATACCACTTGCAATTCTTGATGAAAATGCTAGGTTGAAGACATTGCTTGAAACAGGATGTATAAAAGTCCGAAAGGGCATCGGACACATTGTGATGTCCTCAAAAGCGATTCTGAACGAAACCCTAGGAAAGAGGGTGTTGGGTTCGAGAGGAAAATGAATGTTGATGGTTCCTCTTTGGAAGCCCGAGCGAAGATACCAAAACCACATGGGTTCTTTGCCAAAGGGACCTTCAAAGGATCCATCCACCTTATCCGCTTTACCCGCTAACCCTATTATCATTGATGAATCCTTTGATGCAAACTATAAGCTGTTCAAGAATCGAAATGGTGAAGTGTTTGCGGTATATTGGTACTAACTACGAGAATGGACCGCCTATGAAGAAGATCTGGGTTCCCAAAAGCTGTCTTGATAATCTTCCGATGAATGTCATCATGACACCACCTGGGAAGAAGACAAACCTCAGACCAAAGGCGTCATATGGTCCAAAGGCTTCATATAGACAGAGGACTCACTTGAGTCACCCTAACACCAATGGTTTGCAGGGAAACAGTACTCAAATTTATGAATATGAGCGTGTGTCCTCAAACCGCTATGTTCATAGAACTAAGAACTTTTCTGCTTATTCATATGAGTATCACTCATCTCCTGCAAGGCTATTTGCTAGGGCTCCAAAGCCGAAATTCTCAGATGCTGCACTTAGACTCATTGCTTCTAAGGCACCCACGAAGATGTGGGTGGTTAAGAAGAATTAACTCTCTTTTGCAGAAAGGGTCTCCACCGAAAATCAAAGGCGTCGATGCTATTCTTTGGGGACCTAAAACATCTTGTTGGGCACAAGATCAAATGCCCAAATGGTCTCACTATGTATTTTGCTCTGAATCGTTTGCCATTCATCCTATCAGTCCTAATCTTGATTTAAGCTTCAATAATCCACTTGCCCATCAAATGTTTATGCTTCACAATGCTCTTGGTGAAGCCTATCCCCTAACTGCATCTTGTAGGGTATGACACCTCATGCTTCAGAATGGATTATGGGTAGTGGATGCACTAATCATATGACTGGTGATCGAAGTCTTCTCATGGACTCAACCTTACGTCCATCAGACAAGAGTCACATCACATTTGCTGACACTGGTAAAAGCAAGGTATTGGGTCTAGGTAGAGTTGCAATAGCAAAGGATCAACACATGGACAAAGTGATGCTTGTTGAATCCCTTGGTTTCAACTTAATGTCTGTCTCAATGCTTTGTGACTTGAACATAATTGTGACATTCGGAAAATATCGTTGCCTTGTACTAATGGAATCTGGCAAGTCTCTAGTCTTTGAAGGGTATAGGAAAGATGATCTATACATGGTAGATTTCTCAGCAGGTCCACAGCTTGCCGTATGTCTTCTTGCAAAAGCTTCGAATCGTGGCTCGCATCGGAGGTCAGGGCATCTTGGAATGAGGAACTTACACACACTAGCCAAGAAGAAGCATGTCATAGGCATCGAAGATGTCAAGTTCAAGAAGGATCATTTGTGTGGTGCCTGCGAAGCTGGAAAGATGACTAGGGCAAAGCACCCCTCGAAGACATGACGACATCTAAACCCTTCGAGCTGCTTCACATGGATTTGTTTGGCCCTACTCATTACTCTACCCTCACAACAACTGCTTGTCTCTATGGCTTCGTCATTGTTGATGACTACTCAAGATACACATGGGTGCACATAATTCTCTACAAGACTAAAGTGCAAGATGTCTTCAGACGATTCGCCAATCGAGCAATGAACAATTATGGCGTCAAGATCAAGCATATCAGAAGTGATAACGACACTGAATTCAAGAACACGGACTTGATCTTTATCTGGATACCATGGAATCACTCATGAGTTCTCTGCCCATACACACCCCAGCAAAATGGCATCGTGGAGCGCAAGAACAGAACCCTCATTGAGATGGCTCGAACAATGCTCGACGAGTACAAGACACCAAGAAAGTTCTCGCACGAAGCCATTGATACAGACTTGTCACGTCATCAACCGTGTTTATATCCATAAGCTTCGAACAAAACATCCTATGAGCTCCTTCTCGGCAAGAAGCCAAATGTCGCCACTTGAGTATTTGGGGCTAAGTGCTGGATCAAGGATCCCCATCACAAGTCAAAATTTGAACCCAAAGCTCACGAAGGCTTCATGCTCGATACGGAAAGGACTCACACTCTTCAGTAGTCTTCAATCTTTATCTCTACAAAATCGTCGAAAATGTAGATGTACGATTTGATGAAACCAATGGTTCACAAAGAGAGTTCCTGCCAAGCACACTAGACGAAGCTCCGCCAAATAATCTATCAAGCGATGGGAACTGGTGAAATCATGCTAAATGAAGCACATCCCGAAGAGGAACTTATCATTTCGCACCTAACCAACCTCAAGACAATGCTCACTCAAGACAATCCTCCCAATGATGACAATGATCAAGCATGAGCAAAATCTTCATCCAGCTCATCCTCGAGTTGCAAATGAAGTACAGATTGAGAAGATAATCGATAGCATCAATGCACTGGTCCGCATACTCGCTCAAGAGCAACACAGCTAGCAAATTTACGTGGGTACTTTTCATTTGTGTCAATATCGTAACCCAAGAAAGTTCTCAAGCTTTTATGGAACCAGAATGGATACAAGCTATGCAAGAAGAACTTCAACAGTTAAAACTGAATAATGTTTGGGAGCTTGTCAAGCGTCCTGACCCTCGCAAGCATAACATTATTGGCACCAAATGGATATATCGAAACAAGCAAGATGAGCATGGTCAAGTCGTCAGAAACAAAGCACGGCTTGTGGCTCAAGGATATACTCAAGTTGAAGGAATTGACTTCGATGAAACATTTGCTCCTATAGCTAGGCTTGAAGCTATTCGCATACTACTAGCCTATGCTAACCACCACAACATCTTGCTCTATCAAATGGATGTGAAGAGTGCATTTCTCAACGGCAAGATTGAAGAAGAAGTATATGTCGCTCAATGTAACGCCCCCGATGCGGCTATATCTCCCACGTGTCGAGGCACGACTTAGAGGCATAACCGCATTGAAAGCAATGTCGCAAGTGAGGTAATCTTCACACAACCCATGTAATAAATAAGGAAAGAGATACATAGTTGGCTTACAATGCCACTTCACACAATACATAAATAAACATCCATCATTCGAGTACACTCAAGGTCCGACTACGGAACCAAAATAAAAGAAGATACCCCAAATGCTACACGATCCCGAATCATCCCAACTGGGCACCACTCTGATCATCGGGAAAAGACACATAATAACGACCACGTTCCTCATCGAACTCCCACTTGAGCTCGGTTGAGTCACCTGACCGCATCGTCGGAACTCGCAACTGTTTTGGAAGTATCTGTGAGTCACGGGACTCAGCAATCTCACACCCGAGATCAAGACTATTTAAGCTTATAGGAAGGACAGAGTAGTAGAGTGGAGCTGCAGCAAGCGTCTAGCGTATATGGTGGCTACATCGCAAAAGAGAGCGAGAAGAGGAGCAAAGCACGGACGTGAAACTAATAGCGATCAAGAAGTGATCCTGAACTACTTACGTCAGACATAACTCCAACACCGTGTTCACTTCCGGACTCCGCCGAGAAGAGACCATCACGGTTACACACGCGATTGATGTGTATTTTATTTGAGGTCAACTTTGGGTTTTCTACAACCGACATTAACAAATTCCCATCTGCCTCATAACCGCATGAGCACGGCTTTGAAAGATATTACCTGCAGGGTGTCCCAACTTAGCCCATTATAAGCTCTCACGGTCAACGAAGGATATTCCTTCTACCAGGAAGACCCGATCAATCTCGGAATCCCGGACTACAAGACATTTCGACAGCAATAAAACAAGACCAGCAAAGCCACCCGATTGTGCCGACAAATCCCGATAGGAGCTGCACATATCTCGTTCTCAGGGCACATCCGGATGAGACATCCTACGAGTAAAACCAAGCCTCGAGTTTCCCCGTGGTGGCCCCGCAGTCTACTCGTTTCGGGCCAGCACTCGAAGGAGCACCGGTCCGGGGTTAAAATAAAGATGACCCTCGGGCTCGCGAAAACCGGGGAAAAGGCTTAGGTGGCAAATGGTAAAACCAAAGTTGGGACATCTTTGGGCGAGTCTTATTCAAAGCGAACTGTCAAGGGGTCCCATAAATCACCCAACCATGTAAGGAACGCAAAATCAAGGAACATAACACGGTATGACGGAAACTAGGGTGGCAAGAGTGGAACAAAACACTGGGCATAAGGCCGAGCCTTCCACCCTTTACCAAGTATATAGATGTATTAATTATATCAGATATATATTGTGATATCCCCAACAAGTAAACATGTTCCAAAGAGGAACAAAATCTCCATGTTCAACAAGGAACAAACTTCACTTCACCGCAACTAGTAACGCTATAAGAGGGCTGAGCAAAGCGGTAACATAGCCAATCAACGGTTTGCTAGGAAAGGATGGTTAGGGGCTGACATGGCAATATGGGTGGCATGATATAGCAAGTGGTAGGCATCGCATCATAGGCATAGCAAAAGAGCGAGCAACTAGCATAGCAAAGATAGAAGTGATTTCGAGGGTATGGTCATCTTGCCTGCAATGTTCTCAGAGTTGTCGAAAGCTTGATCCTCGTAAGCGTTCTCAACAGGTTCCTCGTTCACGTACTCGTCTCCGGCTCTACCCAAAGCAACAACACAAACAAAGGAACCACAATAAATCACGGTGCAATGCACAATCAACATGATGCAAAACATGGCATGATATGCGAGATGCGATATGCAATGCGTATAAAGCGCTCCGGAAGGAAAATGATGAACCAGGCATCAACTTGGCAAACCAAGTATGCCACTGGAAAGATGAGATGATTTCGGTTGAAATCGATATAAAGATCACCGGAATCGGATGCACGGTTTGCAAATGACAAGCAAAACAAGAATGGCGCAAATCTGCCATTAACAGCATGATGCCACTTAGCAAGCAACAATTAATTAAGCTACTGCACCCAAATGTATCCACAAAGCACATGACAGTGATCTACAAAAGATGCTCGACAAAAGATGAGCACTGAGCTACGGCTAGTTCACATCATAACAGGTTCAAACAAGCATGGCAAAAGTGCACAAAATATCAGGCTGGACATGGCAAAAACAGCATCAGGTTGCAATGTTCAGAGCAGCAAAACTACATGCTACAGGAACTTAAAATAGCAAAACAAGGCATGGCATGAATATACTCAAAGCCTAGAACAAAAGTCCCTTACTGACCATAAGCCAAAAAGGATCAGAAAATATAGTAACACCCATGTCAATATTGAAAGTTTCGTTAACAGATTCAGCAACATGACATGTGAAAAACTGATAACAAGTAGGCATGTTTACAAGCTCAATGCACTCACTACAGAGCCTTATATGATAAACTAAGCATACATACATCAAGAAGACATGGCATAGAAGACATACATGGCAAGAACAATAACATAGCATACATGGATCAACCACAACAAGCTTGGCAAAATTGAATAACGTGTAAACAATCTGCCAGGAAACATTTGATAGCAAAAGTAGAGCTCGATTGACTCAAGCTATGGCACTCCATAATTGCCAACAAGGGCATGGATGGATAGAGCAAGACATGTTTTACAAAACATCCTTACTGAAGTATCTCAAAATATGCATGGATCTCTCGGTATCATCAAGTTAACATGTCATCAAAAATCAGCTAAACAGGGCTGAAATCAGCAACAGCAGGACACCTACTTTGCATGCTTGTGCTAGTCACCACATAGATCACAAAAATACATGGCATACACCCCTGGAAATATGACATGGCATATTTCAAAACACATGTAGGACTCAAATTCATAGGGTGCACACAATAATCATGGCAAAAATAACAAAAGTGCAAGTTCTGTTAAGAAACAGAAACTAACATCACATAGCACTCTTCCAACAGCATTTCGGGCATCAAGATGAGCTCAAATGAAAAGATGCAATGGGATGAAATGATCTACTCTTGAGACGAACATTTTGACATATTATCTGCATAAAATGGACCTCTGAGATGCAAAGTTATACTCGGTTGAAAATGCAACAAAATCACTAATATACCAAAGACTTAGGGAAAAAAAAGGAGGGGAGAGAGAGGTCAATGGGCTCGGCGCGTGAACCGAGGCCGGATCGGGCTTCGGCCCGATCGGGACGCGCAGCGGCGCGGAGAGGCTCGCCGGAGGAGGCGGCCGGGTCAGGCGCCGGCCGGAGGAGAATCTTGCGGCCGGTCGGCCGGGAGCGGCGGCCGAGCCAGGCCGCCGAGTCAGCGAGACAATGGCGTCGAGGGCGGCAGGCGTCTCGGCAGCGGTGGCCTGGCCAAGGCGGCAGGCGCTGGAGGCGGAGGCGCTGGGAGGCGCGTGAAGGGCGGCGGCGCGGCGTGTCTGAGGCGATGAGGGCAGCCATGGCTCAGCTGGCAATGGCCAGCCTTGGCGGCGGCCGGTGCCACGTGGCGGCTCCCGTTGGCAGGCGGAGGCGGGCGGACGCGTCCGGCTCGCCGGACGTGTCCGCGGCGCGGAGGGAAATTGCTAGGGTTTCGGGAGGATGATCCGGATTTTGGGAGGTGCTTAAATAGGCATAGAGGGAGCTAGGAGAGTCCAAATGAGGTGTAGTTTTCCCCACGATCGTGATCGAACGACGGAGAGCATGGAAGTGACTTAGATGGGTTATTGGGCTGTTTTGAAGGGTGTTGGGCTGCAACTTAAAAGAGGCCTTTGCGAGAGTCGGTTAACCGTTGGAGTACCAAACGAGCTCAAATGACCAAACTTGACCGGTGGTCTACGGTGGTACACCAAGGCCACTAGACAAACCTCGGTCCATTTAGAGAAGGTTTAGTACCCTTTGCGGAAAAAGCGTAAAAGGACCGCCGGGAGATAGGAGTGCCGGATTGCAAAACGGACAACGGAAAAATGCTCGGAATCATGAGACGAACACGTATGCAAATGTGATGCACATGATGACATGATAAAATGCATGACATGGACAAAATGCAAAATGAAGAAAACCCAACCACGGAGGGAATATCATATATCAATGCCGAAGATGGCAAGAGTTGGAGTTACAAATATGGAAAGTTACTTCCGGGGTGTTACAACACTCCACCACTACAAGAGGATCTCGTCCCAAGATCTAGGACTGAAAGAACTCCGGATATTCGGAACGGAGGTGATCCTCGCGCCCCGTGTAGCTTCTCGGTGGAATGGTGTGACCACTTCACTTTCAGGAATTTGATTGACTTGTTGCGAGTCTTGCGCTCGGTTTCTTCAAGAATAGCAGCGGGTGCTCATGATAAGAGATCTTCTTGAAGGTCAATCTCTTGAAGTTGATAGTGCGTTCAGAGTCTTGAAGCACTTGCGAAGCTGTGACACGTGAAACACATCATGCACGTTTGCAAAGTTGGATGGAAGCTCAAGTTGATAGGCGAGATCGCCTCTTTTCCCAATGATCTTGAAAGGACCCACGTATCTAGGGGCAAGCTTCCTTTGATACCGAGCGGCGAGTGCCTTTCATTGGAGAGACGCGGAGGTAGACATGGTCTCCGATTTCAAAAGCCACATCACGGTGCTTATCATCATAATAGCTCTTCCGCGCGATTATGCGGCTTTGAGATTCTCACGAATGACTTGGCACATTTCTTACGCTTCGTGATCAAGTCATTGCCAAGAAGTTGGCGTTCACCGTCTCGCACCAATTGAGAGGAGTACGGCACTTTCGCCATAGAGAATTTCGAATGGGGCCTTGCCGAACTCGCTTGGAAGCTGTTGTTGTAGGAGAACTTCGGCATATGGAAGACAATCTTCCCACTTCATACCGAAAGAAATGACACAAGCCCCGAGCATATCTTCAAGGATTTGATTAACTCGCTCAACTTGGCCACTTGTATGAGGATGGAAAGCTGTCTTTGAAACGAATGTTGGTGCCCATGGCCTTGAAAAGAATCCCAAAACTTGGAGGTAAAGATGCTGCCACGGTCTCAAGAGATCACTTGTGGAATGCCGTGCAAGGAGACAATCCTCGAGGTGTATAGCTCGCCAACCGAGCTGCTGTGATAGATTCTTTGATAGGAAGAAAATGAGCCACTTTAGTAAGCTTGTCAATGACAACGAAGATAGCATCATTTCCACGCTTGGACTTTGGAAATCCAGTCACGAAGTCCATCTCAATATGATCAAACTTCCATTCAGGAATAGCAACAGGTTGGAGGAGACCCGCTGGTCTTTGTTGTTCTGCTTTCACTCTTCTGCAGACATCACATTCATTCACGAATTGAGCAATTTCTCGCTTCATTCGTGTCCACCAATATGACTGCTTGAGGTCATGGTACATCTTCGTACTTCCAGGATGAATGGATAGAAGCGAATTGTGAGCCTCGTTCATAATGACTTTTCGTAGATCACCCTTAGGAACCACAATCCGGTCCTCAAAGAAAAGAGTATCTCTGTCATCAATGTGGAAGCACTTGTACTTGAAATGCCCTTGTCGATACCACGTTTCACCTTTTTCACCATGGTATCCAGAAGTTGAGCCTCACGAATCTGATCTTCCAAAGTAGGAGAGACTATGAGGTTGGCAAGAAAGCCTTGAGGAACAACTTGAAGATTCAGCTTGCGGAAAGATTCACAGAGATCCGGCTGAAAAGGCTTGAGGATTAGACTATTGCAGTAAGCTTTCCTGCTCAAAGCATCTGCAATGACATTGGCCTTTCCCGGAGTATATTCAATACTTGGGTTGTACTCTTGAATCATCTCGACCCATCGAGTCTGCCTGAGGTTGAGGTTGGGTTGAGTGAAGATGTACTTGAGACTCTTGTGATCGGTGAAAATGTCCACTTTCCTTCCCAACAAGAGATGTCTCCATGTTATCAATGCATGGACAACTGCCGCCAACTCAAGATCGTGAGTGGGGTAGTTCTTCTCGTTGGGCTTCAACTGGCGAGAGGTATAAGCCACAACTCTCTTCTCTTGCATTAACACAGCACCGAGACCTTGAAGAGAAGCATCACGAAAACTTCAAATGGCTTGGATTCATCAGGAGGAGTCAAGACAGGAGCTGTGACGAGTTTCTCTTTGAGAGTATTGAAAGCAACGTCACACTCGGGAGACCGGACATACTTCACATGCTTACGGAGAAGGTTGGAAAGAGGCTTTGCAATCTTGGAGAAGTTCTCAACGAATCTTGACAATAGCTTGCAAGACCAAGAAAATCATGGAGCTGCTTGACATTCGAGGAGGTTCCCAATTCACAATTGCGGACACCTTCTCGGGATTAACTGCGATGCCCTTGGCGGAGATGATATGACCAAGATAAAGCACTTCATCAAGCCAAATTCACATTAGGAGAACTTAGCATAGAATTGATACTCTCTGAGCTTGTCTAGCACCAATCGCAAATGTTTGGCATGATCCTTCTTATTCTTGGAGAAGACCAAAATATCATCAAGATAGACCAAGACGAATTCATTGGTGTAGGGATTGAAAATGAAGTTCATCATCCGAGAGAATGTTGGAGGAGCATTGACGAGGCCGAAAGACATGACAAGATATTCATAAGAACCAAAGCTTGTTCGAATCTGTCTTGGGAATATTTTGTTCACGAATGCGAATCTGATGATACCCCATACGAAGGTCAAGCTTAGAGAACACTGTAGCACCTTTGAGTTGCTCGAAAAGCTCATTGATGTTGGGAAGTGGATACTTGTTCTTGATTGTCTTCTTATTCAATGGACGGTAATCGACGCAAAGTCGGTCCGTGCCATCCTTCTTCTCGACAAAAGAACACCACAACCCCAAGGAGATGAACTCGATCCGATCAAACCCAGACGCTCTTGTTCATCGAGCTGCTTCTTCAATTCCTTCAGCTCATCAGGTCCAAGCTTGTATGGACGCTTGCAACGGGTTCGATGCGGGCTCAAGATCGATAACGAACTCAAGCGGCCGATGAGGAGGCATACCCGAAGCTCTTCGGAAAGACATCTTGGTACTCACAAACGATCGAATCGAGAGATAGCATTCAGTTCGCCCTTCTCATTGAGAGAAAACAACCAATGGTTTCATCACGAAGCGGCATAGATGATCACATCATTAGAAGAGTGAGTCAATTGAATTTCCCAGCAGCACAATCAAGCTGAGCTTTGTCTGAGAAAGCCAGTCCATTCCGAGAATAAGATCAATATCCGAGTCACCAAGAACAATTGGTTTATTTCATCACGAGCGGCATAGATGATCACATCATTAGAAGAGTGAGTCAATTGAATTTCCCTGGCAGCACAATCAAGCTGAGCTTTGTCTTTGAAAGCCATCCATTCGAGAATAAGATCAATATCCGAGTCACCAAGAACAATTGGTTTAGAAAGAAATCTATAGTCGCCCATCTTGATAGAGACATTAGGAGCAACCAAACTAGAATTCATAAGCCTTCCGGAGAAACAACTTGCATAACTTTGGACAGAATCTACGTGTCAACATTGTGCTTCATGCAAAAGGATATGACATGAAAGAATGCGATGCACCAAGATCAAATAAGACTTTTGCAGAATATCATTAATCGAGATTACCCATTAACACATCGGAAGATTCCTCCGCTTGAGCTGCATTCATCATATTGACCTTGGCATACTTTGGATTATGCTTGACCACCGCATTGCTGGAAGATTTCACAGAGGAGGAGGCGGAAGGCGCCTCTGGTTGAAGCACTTGTTCGCATAGTGACCTTTCTGCTGACATTTGTTGCAAGTCACCTCAGAGAGCGGACGGTGGTAAGGAGCACTTGACCTTGGAGCTTGAGAATTAGACTTGTTCTGATAGCTTGGGTTGGGTGGGTGGGAAGATCCACGGCCACCTGAGTTCTTCTGTTGATAAGGCTGACGGAACGGAGGAGGAGGAAGGTAGAACTTCTGCTGCTTAGCTGCCACTTGAGAGGAAGAAGAAGACTGAACTGCATCCCTGATTCTCTTCTTAGAGGCCTCACACTTGAGCTGGGCAGCTTCTTGCTTCTGAGCCATGTTGTAGAAATCATCATACTTATCTAGCTCAAAAAGCACAAGAGCTAATTGCAGATCTTCTCTCAGACCACCTCTGGATTGATAGATCATACTCTTTTCATCAGGTACGTCTTGTTTAGCAAAACGAGCGAGCTTCTGGAACTGGATATTGTATTGATAGACAGACATGTTGCCCTGCTTGAGATTGCGGAACTCCTCACGCTTGCTCTCAACAACACTTTTGGAATGTGATGAGCTCAAAATCACGGCGGAACTCATCCTGTAATGACACGACCTCCTCTGGAATCTTTGTATTGTTGGTACCACTCAAAGCAGCTTGATCCTTGAGTTGAAACGATGCAAACTTGACAAAGTCCTCGTGTCCGACATTGCTACAATCAAAATGCTTGCAGATGTCCACAAGCCAATCGTCGGCGTCTGTGGCCTCGACACGTAAACCGAAAGACTTCGCTGATTAGCGAGGAACCGATCGAGAGTAGCAAAGTGTGGCTGATTGTTGCCTTGACCTTGATTTCCTTGATTGCCTTGCCCTGAGTACGTTCTTGCAAGAGCTGCAAAATCATCTCGAGCATTGGCATTGGTGGCTGCCATGATAGCTTGCCGTGCCTCCGGAGGCGGAGGTGGAGGTGGAGGTGGAGGTTCGACCGATCCCCATCATTGCGATCCGGATTCGATACGCTATGGCGGAGCCATCTGAAGAGGGTGACATCCGTTAGTCCTTTGATAGACAAATAGATAAGTAGAATCAACGGATAGAAATAGCAACATATAGTCTTCACAATAAACATTCGAACAAGAATGAACGAATGAATTCCAAAAGTTAATCATCACACGTCCATTAAGGTGAGAAGCCACTTAGATAAGGATATGGAAACAACATCTGTCTTAGAAACAAAACGAATATCACAACTGAAAACAAAAGATTGGCTTCTAAAATGAGCCGGAACAAACACATGATAGAGATTTCGCCCAAAGTGTTCGTGGTGGGGCCCACACGGACACGACGTATAGCGGACGTCACGAATGACAAACAAGACGTCCCCGAATCAGCATAGCCAAGGATTCTTTAAGACGTCTCGACCACCATCAGAATCGACCGTGAATGGGCGGACCACTAGACGTTGAACCCCAATCTCAAATCATACATCCGCCGGAAAGAATATCCCGTAAGCTACTAGAATTCCCACCTATAAACTCCCAAACTTTCGGTTATGCAATCTGGTGTTGGGGATACAGGGACACAATATATATCACCCAAACTAACAATACCTAGATCCAATTGTATCCATCCGTCAACACATAACCAAGAAATCCTCGAAATCGTGTACCTCGACCTTGAAAAACATCCGTTATACAAGTCATGGCAATACTCCACTTTTCGCCACAAGATCTTTGGGCTATCGGGGTTATCTCACCAACAACTGCACAAAAGAGATTTCGATGTCGGTAAAACTCGGTATTCCAGAATCTGCAACGATAAAATTGTGACGACAACACCTCGGAGCTCAACTCCCGGGACACCGCCACAACCCCTAAATGTCGAGGCACCAAGAACAATGTTCTCGTCACAAAACCATCGAACGATTCCAAGATACCCACGTGATCCTAAATTTTTTAGTGAAATTTGAGGAGAGAAGAGTCAAAACTCTCGTCGGGATACCTCACCGAGCGGACGAAGGGACTGGGGAGTAAAAGAATCCTACTCTCCGATATATATAATCCTAAGACTCAAAACATTTTCCATTCTAGACTCAACAACGCCAACAAACAATCAAGTAGGGGCTCCTAAGTCGGGAAGGCTCGATTACCAACTTGTAGCGCCCGATGCGGCTATATCTCCCACGTGTCGAGGCACGACTTAGAGGCATAACCGCATTGAAAGCAATGTCGCAAGTGAGGTAATCTTCACACAACCCATGTAATAAATAAGGAAAGAGATACATAGTTGGCTTACATTAGCCACTTCACACAACATAAATAAACATCCATCATTCAGAGTACACTCAAGGTCCGACTACGGAACCAAAATAAAAGAAGATACCCCAAATGCTACACAGATCCCGAATCATCCCAACTGGGCACCACTACTGATCATCGGAAAAGACACATAGTAACGACCACGTTCCTCGTCGAACTCCCACTTGAGCTCGGCTGAGTCACCTGACCGCATCGCGGAACTGCAACTGTTTTGAAGTATCTGTGAGTCACGGGACTCAGCAATCTCACACCAGCGAGATCAAGACTATTTAAGCTTATAGGAAGGACAGAGTAGTAGAGTGGAGCTGCAGCAAGCGCCTAGCGATATGGTGGCTACATCGCAAAAGAGAGCGAGAAGAGGAGCAAAGCACGGACGTGAAACTAATAGCGATCAAGAAGTGATCATGAACTACTTACGCCGACATAACTCCAACACCGTGTTCACTTCCGGACTCCGCCGAGAAGAGACCATCACGGTTACACACGCGTTGATGTGTATTTTATTTGAGGTCAACTTTGGGTTTTCTACAACCGACATTAACAAATTCCCATCTGCCTCATAACCGCGGCACGGCTTTGAAAGATATTACCTGCAGGGTGTCCCAACTTAGCCCATTATAAGCTCTCACGGTCAACAAAGGATATTCCTTCTACCGGAAGACCCGATCAATCTCGAATCCGGACTACAAGACATTTCGACAGAATAAAACAAGACCAGCAAAGCCGACAGCCGACAAATCCCGATAGGAGCTGCACATATCTCGCTTCTCGAGGCACATCCGGATGAGACATCCTACGAGTAAAACCAAGCCTCGAGTTTCCCGTGGTGGCCCATGATCTACTCGTTTGGGCCAGCACTCGAAGGAGCACCGTCCGGGGGTTAAAATAAAGATGACCCTCGGGCTCGCGAAAACCCGGGGGAAAAGGCTTAGGTGGCAACTGGTAAAACCAAAGTTGGGCCATGCTGGACGAGTCTTATTCAAAGCGAACTGTCAAGGGGGTCCCATAAATCACCCAACCGTGTAAGGAACGCAAAATCAAGGAACATAACACCGGTATGACGGAAACTAGGGTGGCAAGAGTGGAACAAAACACCAGGCATAAGGCCGAGCCTTCCACCCTTTACCAAGTATATAGATGTATTAATTATATCAGATATATATTGTGATATCCCCAACAAGTAAACATGTTCCAAAGAGGAACAAAATCTCCATGTTCCAACAAGGAACAAACTTCAGCTTCACCTGCAACTAGTAACGCTATAAGAGGGCTGAGCAAAGCGGTAACATAGCCAATCAACGGTTTGCTAGGAAAGGATGGTTAGGGGCTGACATGGCAATATGGGTGGCATGATATAGCAAGTGGTAGGCATCGCATCATAGGCATAGCAAAAGAGCGAGCAACTAGCATAGCAAAGATAGAAGTGATTTCGAGGGTATGGTCATCTTGCCTGCAATGTTCTCAGAGTTGTCGAAAGCTTGATCCTCGTAAGCGTTCTCAACAGGTTCCTCGCTCACGCACTCGCCTCCGGCTCTACCCAAAGCAACAACACAAACAAAGGAACCACAATAAATCACGGTGCAATGCACAATCAACATGATGCAAAACATGGCATGATATGCGAGATGCGATATGCAATGCGTATGTGCGCTCCGGAAGGAAAATGATGAACCAGGCATCAACTTGGCAAACCAAGTATGCCAATGGAAAGATGAGATGATTTCGGTTGAAATCGATATAAAGATCACCGGAATCGGATGCACGGTTTGCAAATGACAAGCAAAACAAGAATGGCGCAAATCTGCCATTAACAGCATGATGCCACTTAGCAAGCAACAATTAATTAAGCTACTGCACCCAAACGTATCCACAAAGCACATGACAGTGATCTACAAAAGATGCTCGACAAAAGATGAGCACTGAGCTGCGGCTAGTTCACATCATAACAGGTTCAAACAAGCATGGCAAAAGTGCACAAAATATCAGGTTGGACATGGCAAAAACAGCATCAGGTTGCAATGTTCAGAGCAGCAAAACTACATGCTACAGGAACTTAAAATAGCAAAACAAGGCATGGCATGAATCTACTCAAAGCCTAGAACAAAAGTCCCTTACTGACCATAAGCCAAAAAGGATCAGAAAATATAGTAACACCCATGTCAATATTGAAAGTTTTGTTAACAGATTCAGCAACATGACATGTGAAAAACTGATAACAAGTAGGCATGTTTACAAGCTCAATGCACTCACTACAGAGCCTTATATGATAAACTAAGCATACATACATCAAGAAGACATGGCATAGAAGACATACATGGCAAGAACAATAACATAGCATACATGGATCAACCACAACAAGCTTGGCAAAATTGAATAACGTAAACAATCTGCCAGAAACATTTGATAGCAAAAGTAGAGCTCGATTGACTCAAGCTATGGCACTCCATAATTGCCAACAAGGGCATGGATGGATAGAGCAAGACATGTTTTACAAAACATCCTTACTGAAGTATCTCAAAATATGCATGGATCTCTCGGTATCATCAAGTTAACATGGCATCAAAAATCAGCTAAACAGGGCTGAAATCAGCAACAGCAGGACACCTACTTTGCATGCTTGTGCTAGTCACCACATAGATCATAAAAATACATGGCATACACCCCTGGAAATATGACATGGCATATTTCAAAACACATGTAGGACTCAAATTCATAGGGTGCACACAATAATCATGGCAAAAATAACAAAAGTGCAAGTTCTGTTAAGAAACAGAAACTAACATCACATAGCACTCTTCCAACAGCATTTCGGGCATCAAGATGAGCTCAAAAGAAAAGATGCAATGGGATGAAATGATCTACTCTTCGAGACGAACATTTTGACATATTATACGCGCAAAATGGACCTACAGATGCAAAGTTATACTCGGTTGAAAATGCAACAAAATCACTAATATACCAAAGACTTAGGGAAAAAAAAGGAGGGGAGAGAGAGGTCAACGGGCTCGGCGCGCGAACCGAGGCGGATCGGGCTCCGCCCGATCGACGCGGGCGGCGGCGGAGAGGCTCGCCGGAGGAGGCGACGGGTCGGCGCCCGCGGAGGAGGGCGCGGCTGGGTCGGCACGGAGCGGCGCCGAGCGGGCGCCAAGTCGGCGGGGACGGTGGCGCTGAGGGCGGTGGCGTCGGAGGCGGCGCGTCGCGGTGGGCGGCGGCGGCGGCGGCGGCCTTGGCCAGAGGCGGAGGCGCTGCCCGAAAGCCGGCGGCGGCAAGCCAGACGCAGCTGCTGGGCTCAGCGGGCAGCGGCAGCGCAGGGCGGCCGGGTGCCACGTGGCGGCTCCTTGCTGGTCGGCGGAGGCGGGCGGACGCGTCCGGCTCGCCGGACGTGTCCGGCTGCGAGGGGAAATTGCTAGGGTTTCGGGAGGATGATCCGGATTTTGGGGAGGTGCTTAAATAGGCATAGAGGAGCTAGGAGAGTCCAAATGAGGTGTAGTTTTCGCACACGATCGTGATCGAACGACGGAGAGCATGGAAGTGACTTAGATGGGTTATTGGGCTGTTTTGAAGGGGTGTTGGGCTGCAACTTAAAAGAGGCCTTTGCGAGAGTGCGGTTAACCGTTGGAGTACCAAACGAGCTCCAAATGACCGAAACTTGACCGGTGGTCTACGGTGGTACACCAAGGCCACTAGACAAACCTCGGTCCATTTCGAGAAGGTTTAGTACCCGCACGGAAAAACGTAAAAGGACCGCCGGGGAGATAGGAGTGCCGGATTGCAAAACGGACAACGGAAAAATGCTCGAATCATGAGACTAACACGTATGCAAATGCGATGCACATGATGACATGATAAAATGCATGACATGGACAAAATGCAAAATGAAGAAAACCCAACCACGGAGGGAATATCATATATCAATGCCGAAAATGGCAAGAGTTGGAGTTACAAATATGGAAAGTTACTTCCGGGGTGTTACACTCAACCACCTGGCTTTGAAGATCCAAAACATCCTGATATGGTGTACAAGCTAAATAAAGCACTGTATGGCCTCAAACAAGCTCCTCGCGCCTGGTATGATACAATCAAAGACTTCCTGAAGAGCAAAGGCTTCAAACCTGGATCCCTTGATCCCACACTCTTCGCGAAGACATATGATGGTGAACTGTTTGTATGCCAAATATATGTGGATGACATTATCTTCGGCTACACCAATCAGAAGTATAGTGATGAGTTTGGATACATGATGCAAGAGCAATATCAGATGTCCATGATGGGAGAGCTCAAGTTCTTCCTTGGTCTTCAAATTCACAAGAAAGGAATGGCATCTTTATATCTCAAGAAAAATACCTCCAAGATTGCCTGAAGAAGTTTGGAATGCAAGAGTGCAAAGGATACACGACGCCAATGCCAGCCAAACACCACTTGGGTCCCGACGACAATGGTAAAGAGTTTGGTCAAAAGGTATACCGCTCCATGATTGGTTCCTTACTTTACCTATGTGCATCTAGGCCAGATATTATGCTTAGTGTTTGTATGTGTGCTCGATTCCAAGCGGCACCAAAGGAATCGCATCACTTAGCTGTGAAGCGAATTCTTCGATATTTGGCTCACACCCCAACACTCGGATTATGGTATCCAAAGGGCTCAAAATTTGATTTAGTTGGATTTTCGGATGCTGATTATGCTGGTGACAAGGTGGATCGCAAGTCTACATCAGGCACATGTCACTTTCTGGGACGATCACTCGTCTGTTGGTCTTCGAAGAAGCAGAACTGTGTGTCACTCTCAACTGCAGAATCTGAATACATTGCTGCTGGATCTTGTTGTGCTGAGCTTCTATGAATGAAGCAAACTCTCAAGGACTATGGCATCAATCTGACACAAGTACCTCTTTTCTGCGACAACGAAAGTGCCATCAAGATTGCCAACAATCCAGTCCAGCACTCAAGACAAAGCACATTGAAATTCGTCATCATTTTCTCGTGGATCATGTCATGAAGAAAGATATTGACATCATTCACGCCAACACCAAGAGCAATCGGCGATATCTTCACAAAGCCCTTGGATGAGAAAAGGTTTTGCAAGTTACGGTGTGAGCTAAATATCTTGGAATCCTCAAATGTCCTGTGATCAAGCACACATCCTAACACTTATGCATGTTGATGACTTAGATGTGCAACACACGAAGTAACGTATATCTTCAATCAGTGAAGACTTACATTCTAAGTGTGAATACATTAACGTGGAATTTGACTTCGGAGCGCCACGATAATTGTGCGTCGTGTCTGGGTCTAATACTTCCTATACGGTGGGTAACGCCACCACCAAATTTCTTTGTTTGAAGTGTTTCACTCATGGCGTTATTTCTTGAAGCTATTCGCATTTGATTTGACTTCAACTTCAACCAATTTTCATGATTTTCTTCACTATGATGATTTGGTTGTTGTCGATATATATATATATATATATATATATATATATATATATATATATATATATATATATATATATATATATGTCCTTTACAGACATTCACTTATAGCTATGTCTTCAAGTTGAATCTTTTGAACTAAGTGAATGTGATCGACCCCAATCTCTATGCTTTCTATCTCAAACTCTATCTGTCCAAATCATATGCATTCTATTGAAACTGTCGAGTGTCTTCTCTGCGTCCTTGTCGTGAGAAGACACGAGACAAACTTTAAGTTTGTTTTAAAAGATTCATCATTACTATTGAACTCCGGAGAAGCCGGAACGACCCTCCGACAAACCGGGCGGGCGTGGGAACGTGGGACATCTCATTGTATGTTGCATGCGTGCCACGTGCCCCTCAGATGTGAACCGCTAGGGCACTCACAGTAATTGCGCCATACCGCACACCTCGTTATAAATACCTGTCCCCTGCGGTAAAGATAATATTCTTCCACCTATCCACCTCGTCAAAACCCCAGCGCCACCGCTAGCTCTCGACAACGCCGGCGACGAAGCGCTTAGCTGCCGCGACTTCTCCGACGCCGTCCTCACGCCGGCCGCGAACATCTTCATCTCCGCCGCCGCCGTAGGTGTCCTCCATCGCCAAGTTAGGGCACGGTGGACTGAACTGCTCGGCCTCCTTTTCCTTCCGTCTAGCAGTTCTTCGAAGTGGTAAATATATCTCTATTTTTACCATCTTTTTGATCTTCAAGATTCATCCTACTTGCCAAAAATGGTTTCTGCCCATACAAAATTAGATCTATTCTGTCTGCATCTCGTACTGCCTAGTATATTCACTTAAGCTTCACAACTAGTTAGATTCCTCACTTGTACTTATTCACGGATTGGTACAAATCTGGAACCAACTCTCAGCGTATAAGTGAATGTCTTCGCATCATGAGGTCAATGTCTTCAAACCGATTTATCTTCAAAATCTTCCGAGAATGCATATGACCTCTTCCCTTCCTCGCATCTCTAATGCTGTCACAGTACATGTCCGTGGAGAATCCCTTGGTTCTCATAGTCGTATTCGCTTGCAGAATTCTTACAAGATCAAACCAACTCTCCCAAGCTTGTTCCTGTCTCATCAAGCAAACGCAAGCCTTTGAAGCCTTTGATTGTGAAGCCATTCAGTTTGAAGCTCATGGCTACAGATAAATCAGTCAGGAAGGGCGGCAGACAGCGTCGTGAGGGAACCTCAAAAGATCTGCTTGATGACCTCGCAGAGCTGTACAAGACAGATCCTGAAGAGACTTACAATCAGCGCAAGACGCGAATCCAATGGATTCGACGCTATTGGGCTGAACAGTGGTTCAAGTAAAATTTCGTCACACAGGAATATGCCGAGAAGAATGCCATCAGAAGCCCTTGGGGTGATATTCTGTTTCGAGGCCTTTCTCCCAAGAGCATGGCTGAAGCTATTGCACAAGGTTTCTATCCTTGCATGGTCCATGGACCTCAGCCCGAGAATGCCGACCCGACGTCTTTGCTCTGGTGTCGTGATGACAATCTCTTCAAGTGCAACTTCCAGCACGCAAAGGCTTCTGCCAAGGAAAACAAGAAGTCATTGGGATTAGACTTCAACCCTGGTCCCTCTGCTCCCCGTGCTGACGGCTCACGCGAAGCTGAACCCAATGTCATCGGTCCCTTTTCAAACCTTGATGGCCTCATCACCTACATCCTGGTCCAAGGTGCCAAAGTGGATCACTCTGATGACGAGGCTGATTCAGATGAAGCCCCAGCTCCAGCTCCTGCTCCAAAGCCGCAGAAGCTTAAGAAAGTCAAGGCTCCAAAGTCAGTTGCTCCTCCAAAAGCTTCTCGTGTGAAGACAGTGGCCACTGCACCTCCTGAAGCCAGTGCACAGTCTAAGGATCAATCCCGCATCTCCATGAAGACGGACAAGAGAAAGAAAAGTGTCAAGAATACTGAACTGACACTGACTCCTGCTGCAATTCTGCGTGAAGAGCACATTGATCTGTCAAGTGATGACGATCTTGCAGATGATGCTCTTGAGCAGCTTATCAAGAGCAAAGAAGAAGCAGAAATCTTCAACAACTAGCCTCTCTTTGATGTGGATATCATCCATCACTTCATTGATTAGTGGTTTGACACACCAAACATCAGCTTTGAAGATCCGCAACTTCCAATTGGCCTCAACGTCTCCTTCAATGGAGCCATTGCTTCTGAGCTAGCTCTAGCTCAGCGGATTGTTGAACTGAAGCACAAGATTGACTATGAGAAGGCTCAGTTCAAGAAGCATATGGTTGCACTCAGTGTGCAAGACGTCAAAAATTTCAAGGTCATGTTGCACGACCTCAAAGAAAACTTTGTCAAGAAGCGTGAAGAAGCCAGAGGCTCTCGTGAGCGCATGAAGGCTCTGGCTGACAAGTGTGTGCTTGCCTACAATGAGGCTGAGAAGCGCAAGGCTCTTGGCCGTCCTGGCATCGACCCCAGGATGGCTGCAAAGAAAAAGAAGTCTTCAACTGACCAAGCTGCACCTTCAAGGCAGGAAGAGGTCTGCATTGTCTTCCCAAGCAGCATGACTGGCTCGAAGCCAAAGGCCCGGTCAACCGCTTCTGAAAAAAAGAAGACGAGGGATGCAGAGGCTGAAGCCAGAAAAAGGAAAAATCCTGACGCCTCTGATGCTGCTCCCTCCAAGAAGAAGCTAAAGACCAAGAAGAATCGAGCTGCTCCCACAGAGCCCTTGATTGTTGAACCCATTTCTGTGGTTCGTCCCGCGTCTGCAACCCAAGAACTTTGATGACTGTTCATGAGCCTGCTTCCACAGAGGATCCTGAAGCTGAAGAGATTCCAGTAGCTGATCCCCCCACTGTTGAAGACATTGGTCACCACGACAATGTTGAAGAAGATGAAGTTCTTCCTCAAATCGAGTACAATGTGGTATCATCGCCTGTTCTTACGAACAGCGAACTCATCAACATTGGTCGTCCTCTGACGCCAATTGCACAGGATGCTTCATGGGCTGATCGCCCGCAACAACAAGACTCCCCCAGTACTCCCCAACAACAAGTCACTCCCCAACAACAAGTCACTCCCCAACAGCAACACCAAGGATAAGAGGAAGACTTTGAGGCCCAGGCAACCCCATCTCCAAAGGTGTCGCCAGCATTTCGCAGGCTTCGCAAAGGTCAAAGGCCTCAAGTGCCTCTTTCGAGCATTCCAGAAGGAGAAGTGCACCACCAACCTGTTGCACGTCAAGTGTTTTCAGAAGCCACTCCAACTGTGAATGTCTCTGAGTCTGAAGCTAAAGCTGCTGAAGACAATCCGGCTGCATCAACCGATGACACCCAAGAAGAAGAATAACGTGTCCCTACACCCCCTGTAAGTGAAGAAGTCATACCTGATATCAACGTGCCAGTGCCCGACCCTCCAGCTCCTCAAGTGGAGGATGAGAACATTGAGGCTGCCACCTCCAACACCAATGAAGCCAATGACGTGGTCATGGCTGAAGCCAATGTGGAGCCTGTCCCAACCGCCTGTGGCCAATGAGGCAATCTGCTCCCGCAGATCTGGCCGAGCAGCTGAAGCCTCGCTTCTTCGCGATCGCTCTGCTCCGCCACCAAGGCCCTACACAATCGAGCAAACATACAACTATGGTGAGCTAGTCACGAGAAGATGGCCCGCTCGTCCCTCCGCCTCATGCCTCTGGTCCTCAGTTTGACTATCATATTGGGCATAGGCCTCAGGTCCAGAAGCCAAAGCCAAGACTGCCAAGGTTTCCAGGCACTGCCACCTCAACGGGTTCTTTCAATGCAAATGGCTTCAAATCCCACAATACTTTCTTTGACAGTGCAAAGAACCCCTACACAAGGCCAAGGATCTCATCTGACCGGTTCTGGAGCTATCAGCAAAGAAGCTATTACTCCTGTGTTCTGTATGACCAAGGCTGCATTTTCCCTCATATGTGCCTCGACATCGGAAGCCATTGCCGGACTGCCGTGCTTAGAAGAAGCACTTGATTGCTTTCATGATGCAGTCTGCTTGGTTTCAGAATGCATAAAGAGCACCGGAATGAAGAATTAGTGCTTCAATTCTATGCTACCCTCCACATCCGCGGCTACAACAGAGATACGAAGACATGGGTTAGTGGATGATTGGAAATGTCCATCATGAAGCCAAAGCTCTTGACATCATTGAGCTCACAGGCCTACCCACTCCCGGAGAGTTGTTTGAACCTGGATGTCAACTCCACCGCGATGCCTTGGAGAGCATATTTCATAAGCCAGAACCCGACATGAGTCAGATGCTGAGCATGATGAAGCCACTGCCACACGATGCTGAATACCCTCAACACTTCTTTGTTGATGACCTTGAGTATCTGCCTCGCACCATATATCACATCATCAGGAGAACTCTATGGCCAATCAAAGGGCATTCATCGTCTGCAAAGCTTGAAGGAGCAATGAAGACATTGGTCTTCTACATCCTCAATGGCATCAGCTTCAAGACGCAAGATTTCTTCATCCGACAATTGGCTGCGTCTCGATCGATCTGTTTGGTCCGAAGTTCTATGCTCCATGGGTCATGCGCCTCATCAAGATGCACTCGCTATCAACTATCAACCCTCCGCCGCAATCATCCGATCTTTCTACCGAGGTTGATATGTCTGCTGAAGCCATATACCCCGAGCCTGCCAAAACACCACTAAGTCTTCGTAACACGATCACCACAGCTTCTCTCAACCCATGGAAGGCGCCCAGCGATATCTCGTGTCTATCCTGGCTGGGAACACACGTCGCCTCATCGTGCGCGGATCGGCCATCGAGAGCACAATTGGCCAAAGGCCTCGGAAGCGCCTCGAGTCCTCAATGATCGAGAACTACTTGTGGCGCTGCATCAAAAGCAAGATAAGCATCACTCCTGGCTCAAGCGTCAAATGCAAAGCCTCTTGGTGGATGTCAATCTCATTCGCAACCTTGCCACCAAGAATGCTTTTGTCACTCACGAGACTTATCGGCGATCATGGAAGAGTTTGACCTTGCTCAGTGCTGAAGCTGATCTTTAAGACGATGGCTTCACTGAACGTTTCAAGTTTGACTCCACTCCTCCACGGAATGCAGTCCTACGGCGAACTCCATCTCTTGAAGACTCTGACTATTCTTCCTCCGCGGCAACGGTCAATGCCAGAGTGATCGATGATGAAGCCGATGCTACTGCATTGCCCCCTACTTCTGCACGAATCGACAATGCGCCAAGCTCGTCTGCACCGCCAATCAACAACGACAACCCTGCTGCATCATCTTCTTCAGAAGAGGACGAGTAGATGCTCTATGTCTTCAAACCTTTTTGGTCCTTACTGACAAAAGGGGGAGAAGCATATGAGTTTGATAGTCTTCAAGCGGGTTCATAAGGGGGGTTGCTCTATATTTTGCCTAGTGTTTACAACTCTCGTTTTTGAAACATTTGGTTCTTTG
Organism: Aegilops longissima; assembly: GCA_021605205.1. Classification (NCBI taxonomy): domain Eukaryota; kingdom Viridiplantae; phylum Streptophyta; class Magnoliopsida; order Poales; family Poaceae; genus Aegilops; species Aegilops longissima. The sequence goes on along the minus strand of CM038682.1, from coordinate 149,650,924 downwards.
AGTTGTAACACTTAAACTCGATGGTCGTCTGCTACTTATTTGCTTTACTCTGGTGCGATGATAAATTCTGCATGTGCGACGATAACTTCCGCACTTAGATCATTCTGCAGACGTCCATTTTTCATTATGCATGTCATTCTCTTAGCTATATCATTTCATGCATGATGAATTATCTTCATAAGTTGAAGAGGATCTCCACAAGTACAACCTGCCATGTGCATTTGCATTCCAAAAGCAAACTACTTATATGCACATCTTCGTGGGGAGCCTTTGCCACTTATGAAGACAATTCCTATCCTTTACAATTTCACATATTTTATCCCGTTGAAAACTTCAACCAGTTTGTCATCAATCACCAAAAGGGGAGATTGTAAGTGCATCTAGTGCCACCCCTAGTTGGTTTTGGAGTATTGACGACAAATGTGGTTGAGGGACTAATGCGTTTGTGAGAATTGCAGGATAACGCAGTAGTGTCCCTCATTGATTCGGTTTACCTACCGGAGATGACCCCTAAAAATGTATAAAGACATTGACGACAATGGTGGTATGTGAAGATATTCACATTGAAGACTATGACATGAGAAGACATTGAGTGAAGACTATGGAGCGCGAAGACTATGTCGTTTTGTTGTTTCCTTTTTTTCTTAGTTGAGTCGTAGGAACCACCACACTGTTAAGTGGGGTCCAAGTGATCATAGTCAGAATGACTGAAGTGATGCTCAATCCAAATCCTATGTCTTCGAGCGAAGACAATGAGAGCAAAACTTATCCAGAGCTGGATGAGTCAGCTTTGCTTGTAGCCCAAGTAAAGTTGCCGTGAGTGTTTGAAATCTGACCGTTGGAACACGTGTCAGTTCCTTAGTGACCCAGGGTCATTTCGGACATAATAGGTCGGGTTGCCTAGTGGCTCTAAATAGCCCACCCCCTACACCATAAATTGGTGGCTTCTCAGAGTTAGTGCACGGCTTTTGTCATTTGAGAGGAACCCACCTCGAAGCCTTTGAGAGAGAGAGAGAAATCCTTGCGAGGACAAAGCCCAAAACACCCAGAGCCAAAGAGTGTTAGGCATCACTGAAGTTTTCCTGTCTGTGTGACTCAAGACTTATTACACTTGAGGACTGTGAATCCTCCACCGGTTAGGCGCCACGCTCGAGCATCCAAGAGTCATTGTGGATTGCCGTGAACGACGTCAGTGAAGGTTCGAAGTCTACCTTGAAGACTTACCAGAGTGATTGGGCGAGGACTGTGTGTCCTTAGCTCAAGGGGAATAAGGTGAAGACACGGTCTTCGAGTTGAATCTCATTCTCCTAACCAGATGTACAGTTGTCACAAAGAATCGGAACTGGTCCAACAAATCATGTGTCTTCAACTAGTGACTGGTTCTATCCTTCCTCCTTTACCCTAAGTTTGTCTTCGTGAAGTCATTGCTTATATGTCTTATCTGTTTGACTTCACCGCTTGACTTCTATTGTTGTTTGGCTTCATACTATCTTCCATCCTGATCCTTACTACATAGCTGCTATTAGTCTTGTGCGTTCACATTATTGCATACTTGACTATGGCTTGCTTGTTGTAGTTATCTTCCGCTGCATATCAATTAGGTCATTTCTGTCGTTTGTCTTCGAAACATCCGTGTTTTGAAGACATTCATAAAAATCGCCTATTCACCCCCCTCTAGTCGATAACTAGCACTTTCAGTAAGTAGATGGCAAATTTACATAAAAAACCATTTTTCCTCAGTTTAGTTTGGAAAGTTCTCATGTTTTCAATGGCAGGAGTGAATCTACTGAGCACCGGAGCTGTCCCTTAGATCCAACCACAACAGTTGGTTGATTTATCCCGGTCTACTTAGCCGGTTTCATTGCAGGGTTACTCTTGCCTTCGATATTTCGACCTTCTTTGTGCTTCAATTATCTAGGTTCATCCCCTTTCCCTTTCTGTTCATGTATTTTGTCCATATGATCTATGTTTACGGTCTGTACATTCCCATGGATGTAATACGTGTATGGTTCTCATCATAGATGTTTACTATGGTGCCTACTACTTTTCACAGGGCTGATATTTGCTTACAAAAAATGGCAATGGCTCATTATGTTATTAATTCCAGTTGATTGGTTGATTAGTGACATACAATATGATTCAGTGAGTGCACTTGATATGTGGGGATTCAGCACAGTAGCTTTTGTTGCCCTTCTTATCTTGTTAGGTGCCTCTTTTTTTATGTCAAGGAAGACCGATTTGGCCTGAGGTTGTGTCTTTTCTCTTTTGAAAGGAAGTTTTTGTTCCTATCTAGTGCTAGGAGATGAATTGGTTGCATGGTAGGTCTTTCTGAATATGCATTTGAATATGAGATGTCTCAAGATTGTTGGTCTACTTCTTTTGGTCTTATATATATTATGTCTTTGGTCATGACTACTTGGAACAACTTGTGTGTGCCTCTCTGATTCCTACAGAAGGAAGGATACCCTTTCTTTTCTATTGGATGGGCAACAACATAACCCCACCGTGCATATGTGGCCGGTGAGTTTGCATTTTTTTTGAAAATTATTGCTACTAAAAGAAATAAAATTGTTTTCTTCATCCTTGTTTTAAACCAACTAATTTTTGTTTGATGACATTTGGTAGATAATAAATTTGTTTTGGTCCATTCTCTCAGCTCAGACTGATTCCACTCTTTTTAAGACTCCGGTAGCAACTACATACACAAATGATAATATATCTTTACATCGAACTTTCTTTTGTGTAAGTATGAGTAAATGTATTAATGTGTTCTTACTCTTTCTAGGACTATAATAACAACTATGGTATGAAAGCGGCAAGGAGGTGCTACCTGATATACATCAATGACGATGAAGGTATATACACATACTTATGTTAGGGAGTGAGTAGAAGAGTGGGGTGGGTGAAACATATGCCTTGTGCATGTGTGAAGCAAGCAATGCATTTTTGCCTTATTTTGCTTATATTTGTGTATGTATAAACGGGCATGACATGTATATAATTAGAGGATGGATTGCTTCCAGTTCTGTTCTTAGCTAATGGTTATTTGCCATCTGATGCGGTGTTGTTGTTTGTAGATTGGGCCGCGGGTAGGGTTCGATTTCTGCAGTGGATGATGGATCTTGGTTCTTCCCCTGGTTGATTGCGATGGATGAGGTAATTCATGAAGATGTGCTCTGCTTTACGCTTGATTCGTAGTCTCCTTTTTCTTGGTTTGATTTGTTTCCGACCGATGCCCAGGATAAAGGTTAGGGTTGGCCCTTGGTCTCAGGTTGCCGCGTCGTCCTCGTCTTTGGCTTGCAAGGGATTGGATCCGGTGTGATTGTTTCTTCCTCTCGCAAGGTGGGTACATCCTATCTTTTGATTTATTCCATGAGTTTTTGTTTGCCTTGCCGGATTGCTTCGCGTCTATACACGATTATACCCAAAGCTCACTTTCCTTTCTTAACTTATCTGGGGTGACTCTTGGATCCGTCTGTCCTGTTTAGGTTATGATGGCCAACGAACAGCTCCAAGTTCACGTGTCGCCGGGCTCGCCTGGTGACGCTGGCTCCAACAGTTGTCTGCGAGCACTTTCCCAGGTCAATTGACATTTGTCGTGGCCCTTCTCTGTTTCTACTTACAACAAAATACTTATTGTTGCTATTTTTATTTATTTTTCAAGTTTTTTGTTTTGTTTTCTGCATTATTTATTTTCTTTTGGTTTTTTGCTTTATTTTTTAATTCTTTTTTCTTTTAGGTCAGCAAAATTATAAACTTTCTGTTAGTGCCATTTGTTTTGGAAAAATTATAAACTTTCTGTTTGTGCCATTAGTTTTAAAATTTGAAAACACTTTTTTTTGTTTTCTTTGTTGCTTTATTTATTTTATTTTGTTTCTACTTACGTAAAAATACTTATTGTTGCTATTTTTATTTTTATTTTAAGTTTTTTTGTTTTGTTTTCTGCATTATTTATTTTCTTTTGTTTTTTTGCTTTATTTTTTTAATTCTTTTTGCTTTTAGGTCAGCAAAATTATAAACTTTCTGTTAGTGCCATTTGGTTTAGAACAATTATAAACTTTCTGTTTGTGCCATTAGTTTTATAAAATTTGAATTCTTTGAAATTTGTGTGAATCACAAGTTTGTGAGCTCAACAAGGCGTAGAGGGACGGGCTTATAAACGGTGTGGCGCCCTTGGTTGGCGAGGTTTTCAAATTCATAGTTTTCAAATGAACTCTGAAAAAGTTGGCATAGCATGTGCATGTACAAAAGCGGACAATGGTATCATACTGCCTGCATTACAAAGTTGGCATGGTATCATCATAATAGTTGCGGGAGAAAGTCTTCACTTTCTCTTCGCTTGTGTCGTTTGCTTATTGCGCCGTAACCTGGATAATCTTCATCGTTTATTAGGATGCTTGGTTCGGCCTTGACTTTGAAGGGGGGAATTTCATGAAACTTTTCATACTCTTCAGACATGTGTGTCTTGCCCTCCACTCCCAGGATGTCCCTTTTTCCTGAAAGAACTATGTGGCGCTTTGGCTCATCATATGATGTATTCGCTTCCTTATCTTTTCTTTTCCTCGGTCTGGTAGACATGTCCTTCACATAGATAACCTGTGCCACATCATTGCCTAGGACGAACGGTTCGTCAGTGTACCCAAGATTTTCCAGATCCATGTTGTCATTACATCTTGTGGGTCTACACACTTCGCCTCTGACAGATTGACCCACTTGCACTTAAACAAAGGGACCTTAAAATCTACTTTGTAGTCAAGTTCCCATATGTCTACTATGTAACCATAATATGTGTCCTTTCCCATCGGTTGTCTGCATCAAAGCGGACACCGCTGTTTTGGTTGGTGCTCTTTTCATCTTGGTCAATCGTGTAAAATGTATTCCCGTTTATCTCGTATCCTTTTCAAATCATTACAATCGAAGATGGTCCCACAGGGCAACAAGTACAGCTCATCACAAACAATGCTGTCACCTCTGAGACGTGTTTCCAACCAACTGCTGAAAGTCCCGATGTGTTCACATGTAATCCAGTCATCGCCCGCTCCGGTGTTTGGAGCGCAGACTGTTCTTGTGTTCGCCGACATCTGAGGTCACCAAGGTAGAGTTCTCAGAGAACTGTAGTGTGCTTGAGACCAAGAATATCCGTCCTGCATATTATTGAGTCCCTTCCAAGCGTGCCTTTCCAATCAGTCTCCCCTCATACCGCGATTTAGGGAGACCTATCTTCTTAAGGCCAGAATGAAGTCAACACAAAACCCGATGACATCCTCTCGCTTGATGGCCCATGGAGATGCTTCCTTCGGCCTAGCGCGTTCTGAACATATTTCTTTAGGACTCCATGAACCTCTCAAAGGGGTACATATTGTGTAGAAATACGGGCCCCGAATGACAATCTCGCCGACTAGATGAACTAGGACGTGCGTCATGATATTGAAGAAGGATGGTGGGAACACCAGCTCGAATCGACAAGACATTGCGCCACATCACTCCTTAGCGTTGGTACGATTTCTGGATCGATCACCTTCGAGATATTGCATTGAGGAATGCACATAGCTTCACAATGGCTAATCGGACGCTTTTCGGTAGAAGCCCCTCAATGCAACCGGAAGCGCTTGCGTCATAATCACATGGCAGTCATGAAACTTTAGGTTCGGAACTTTTCTCTCGCATATTTATTATTCCTTTATATTCGATGATAAGCCGTCGGGACCTTCATACTAAGCAGGCATTCAAAGAAGATTTCTTTCTCTTCTTTCGTAAGAGCGTAGCTGGCAGGACCTTCATCTTGCTTCGGAGGCATGCCCTCTTTTTCGTACAAGCGTTGCAGGTCCTCCGTGCCTCGGTGTATCTTTTGTCTTCCCATACACGCCCAAGAAGCCTAGCAGGTTCACACAAAGGTTCTTCGTCACGTGAATCACGTCGATCGAAGAGCGGACCTCTAGGTCTTTCCAAAGAGGGTAGGTCCCAAAATATAGATTTCTTCTTCCACATGGGTGCGTGATTGTCGGCGTCATTCGAACAGCTAGTCCGCCGACCCTTTCCAAAGATTACGTGTAAATCATTGACCATAGCAAATACGTGATCACCGATGCGCATGGTGGGCTTCTTCCGTGATCTACCTCGCCTTTGAAATGCTTGCCTTTCTTTCAACATTGATGGTTGGTCGGAAGAAATCGACGATGCCCGGTACACATTCTTCCCGCAGCGTCCCGGTATATACTATCGGTGTCAAGTAAACAGTGCGTGCATGCGTGGTATCCTTGTTTTTCTGTCTTGAAGGTTCTTGAGAGCGGGCCAATCGTTGATGGTCACGAACAGCAATGCCTTTAGGTGAAATTCCTCCTTTTTGTGCTCATCCCACGTACGTACACCGTTTCCATTCCACAGCTGTAAAAGTTCTTCAACTAATGGCCTTAGGTACACATCAATGCCGTTGCCGGGTTGCTTAGGGCCTTGGATGAGAACTGCCATAATAATGAACTTCCGCTTCATGCACTTCCAAGGAGGAAGGTTATACATACATAGAGTCACGGGCCAGGTGCTGTGATTGCTGCTCTGCTCCCCGAAAGAATTAATGCCATCCACGCTTAAAGCAAACCATACGTTCCTTGGGTCCTTTGCAAACTCATCCCAGATTTTCTCTCGATTTTTCTCCATCTGCGACCCGTCGTGGGTGCTCTCAACTTCCGTCTTTCTTACGGTCCTCACTGTGCCATCGCATCAACTTGGCATGCTCTCCGTTTCGAACAGACATTTCAACCATGGTATTATAGGAGCATACCACATCACCTTCGCAGAACCCTCTTCCGGTAGGCTCGCCGTCAACATCGCCAGGTCATCTCGTGCGATCTCATACTGCAATGCACCGCATACCGGCATGCGTTCAGATCCTTGTATGCACCGCGTAGAGGATGCAGTCATTAGGGCATGCATGTATCTTCTCCACCTCCAATCTTAGAGGGCATACGACCTTCTTTGCTGCGTATGTACTTGTCGGCAATTCGTTATCCTTTGGAAGCTTCTTCTTCATATTTTCAGAGCTTCTCAAATCCTTTATCAGCACATCATTCTCGCCTTCCACCGCAGCAATTCTAGTACGGTACCGAGCTTTGTGTTGCCATCTTCGCGATTGGGGTACAACCCTTTTTTGTGATCCTCTAACATGCGATCGAACTTCAGCTTCTCCTTTTGACTTTCGCATTGCGTCCTTGCATCGACAATGACCCGCGGAGATCATCATCATCGGGCACATCGTCTGGTTCCTCTTGATCTTCAGCAGCTTCGCTCGTTGCAGCACCATCGTGCATCGTCTGCTTCCTCTTGATGTTCAGAGCATCACCGTATTCAGGGGCACATAGTTGTCATCGTACTCTTCTTCTTCGCCGCCTTCCATCATAACCCCTATTTCTCCGTGCCTCGTCCAAACGTTATAGTGTTGCATGAAACCCTTGTAAAGTAGGTGGGTGTGAAGGATTTTCCGGTCGAGTAAGACTTCGATTCCCACATATAGGGCATGGACAACACATAAAACCATTCTGCTTGTTTGCCTCAGCCACTTCGAGAAAATCATGCACGCCTTAGTGTACTCGGAGGTGTGTCTCACACCGTACATCCATTGCGGTTCATCTGCGTGCATTATATATAATTAAGTGTGTCAAAAATCATTACAGAACATCATGAATAGATAATTAAGTGACCAAATTAATAGAAGTTCATCATCACATAAAAACCAAAGTACATACATAGTTCTCATCTAACAACATAAAGCTCTGCAGAGCATCTAAATTAATTAAACCATACATTGAAACTATGTAAAACATTTCAATGCGAAAAGAAATGCGATCATAATCGCAACCAAGGTAACAACTGATCCAACGGCATATTGATACCAAGCCTCGGTATGAATGGCATATTTTCTAACCTTTCTAATCTTCAAGCGCATTGCATCCATCTTGATCTTGTGATCATCGACGACATCCGCAACATGCAACTCCAATATCATCTTCTCCTCCTCAAGTTTTTTTATTTTTTCCTTCAAGAAATTGTGTTCTTCTTCAACTAAATTTAACCTCTCGACAATAGGGTCGGTTGGAATTTCCGGTTCAACAACCTCCTAGATAAATAAAATCTATGTCACGTTGGTCGGCATAATTTGCATAAACAATAAATGAACCAATAGTTATGAAAATATAATATATACCACATCCGAATCATAGACAGCACGAGGGCCGACGGGGGCGGATACCAAAACCATCGCACTATATAAGATGCAATAATAAAAGTAAGAAAATAATACAAGTATCTATCTAAACATACAAGTAAGAATATTTTTCCTTTCATAAAGAAGATAACAACAAGAGGCTCACCACGGTGGTGCCGGCGATGAGATCGGCGCGGGTGATCGACGGCGATGAAGACGGGGACGGGGCGTGACGGACCGCTAAACCTAGATAAATATTGAGGAAAATGGAGCTTGGCGGTCGAGCTTGGAGAGGAGAAACCTTAAGTAGTGTGGCTCGGGCATTCCATCGAACACCTTGTGTGCATAGGAGGTGAGCTAGAGCACCACCAAGCCCTCTCCCCCTCGGCCAGAAAAAACTGAATAGTGTGCTCTGCTCTTGCGCGAGGGGCTATATATAGGCAGCACCATTAGCCCCGGTTGGTGGCATGAACCGGGACTAAAGGGAAGCCTTTGGTCCCGGTTCATGCCACCAACCGGGACCAATATTGGTGGGCCAGGAGCCAGGCCCATTGGTCCCGGTTTGTCCCACCAACCGGGACCAAAAGGTCCGGACGAACCGGGACCAATGGCCCACGTGGCCCGGCCAGCCCCCTGGGCTCACGAACCGGGGCAAATAGCTCCATTGGTCCCGGTTCTGGATTGAACTGGGACTAATGGGCTGAACTGGCCTGGGCCATTGCCCCCTTTTCTACTAGTATCAGCCCTGTGTCGTCATCCTCGTTATCGCGGAAGATTCAACGCCAGTCGTTTTGGAAGCCAGCATCGTTGCTTCCTTCGCTGCCTACACTTCCGTTGCCTCTGTTGTCCTCGTCGTTGCTTGACAAGACGATGACCACTGTGCCCTCCTCTCCTGCCGCCCGCTGCTCATACAGGCGGCGCTTCGCCTCCACTTGCTCTGGGTACCCGCGGTGGAGCTCCTCCATGTACGCATCGGCGGCTGATACGTCTCCAACGTATCTATAATTTTTGATTGTTCCATGCTATTATATTATCTGTTTTGGATGTTTATGGGCTTTATTATGCACTTTTATATTATTTTTGGGACTAACCTATTAACCCAGACCCCAGTGCCAGTTTATGTTTTTCCCTTGTTTCAGTGTTTCGCAGAAAAGGAATAACAAACGGAGTCCAAATGGAATGAAACCTCCGGGAGAGGTATTTTTGGAACGGAAGCAGTCCAGAAGACTTGGGGTGTACGTAAGGGAAGCAACGAGGAAGGCACGAGGCAGGGGGGCGCCCACCCCCCTGGGCGCGCCCTCCACCCTCGTGGGCCCCTCGTGGCTCCCCTGACGTATTTCTTCCTCCTATATATACCAATATACCCTCAAAACTTCGGGGAACAGAATAGATCGGGAGTTCCACCACCGCAAGCCTCTGTAACCACCAAAACCCAATCGGGACCCTGTTATGGCACCCTGCCGGAGGGGGGAACCCTCACAGGTGGCCATCTTCATCATCCCGGCGCTCTCCATGACGAGGAGGGAGTAGTTCACCCTCGGGGCTGAGGGTATGTACCAGTAGCTATGTGTTTGATCTCTCTCTCTCTCTCGTATTCTTGATTTGGCATGATCTAGATGTATCGCGAGCTTTGCTATTATAGTTGGATCTTATGATGTTTCTCCCCCTCTACTCTCTTGTAATGGATTGAGTTTCCCCTTTGAAGTTATCTTATCGGATTGAGTCTTTCATGATTTGAGAACACTTGATGTATGTATTGCTTGGGATAACCGTGGTGACAATGGGTTATTCTATTGATTCACTTGATGTATGTTTTGGTGATCAACTTGCGGGTTCCGCCCATGAACCTATGCATAGGGGTTGGCACACGTTTTCGACTTGACTCTCCGGTAGAAACTTTGGGGCACTCTTTGAGGTTCTATGTGTTGGTTGAATAGATGAATCTGAGATTGTGTGATGCATGTCGTATAATCATACCCACGGATACTTGAGGTGACGTTGGAGTATCTAGGTGACATTAGGGTTTTGGTTGATGTGTGTCTTAAGGTGTTATTTCACAATGAACTCTAGGGCTGTTTGTGACACTTATAGGAATAGCCCAATGGATTGATCGGAAAGAATAACTTTGAGGTGGTTTCGTACCCTACCATAATCTCTTCGTTTGTTCTCCGCTATTAGTGACTTTGGAGTGACTCTTTGTTGCATGTTGAGGGATAGTTATATGATCCAGTTATGTTATTATTGTTGAGAGAACTTGCACTAGTGAAAGTATGAACCCTAGGCCTTGTTTCAACGCATTGCAATACCGTTTACGCTCACTTTTATCATTAGTTACCTTGCTGTTTTTATAATTTCAGATTACAAAAACCTTCTACTATCCATATTGCACTTGTATCACCATCTCTTCGCCTAACTAGTGCACCTATATAATTTACCATTATATTGGGTGTGTTGGGGACACACGAGACTCTTTGTTATTTGGTTGCAGGGTTGTTTGAGAGAGACCATCTTCATCCTACGCCTCCCACAGATTGATAAACCTTTGGTCATCCACTTGAGGGAAATTTGCTACTGTCCTACAAACCTCTGCACTTGGAGGTCCAACAACGTCTACAAGGAGAAGGTTACATACTAGACATCAAGCAGTTTCTGGCGCCGTTGCCGGGGAGGTGAGTGCTTGAAGGTATATCTTTAGATCTTGCAATCGAATCTTTTTGTTTCTTGTTTTATCACTAGTTTAGTCTATAAAAGAAAACTTCAAAAAAATGGAATTGAGTTTGTCTCATACACTTCATATTTTTTAATATCTTTCGTGCATATGATGGATAGGAAAATTGTGCTCAAGTACTAGAAGAAGAATTACATAGAATACTTGGCATAAATATGTGAATGATGAGCATGATTGCAATATTGTTAGTATGAATTCTTTGAATATCCATGATGCTAATGATATGCAAAGCCACAAGCTTGGGGATGCTATGTTTGATGAAGATGATATTTTTTGTCCCCCAGGTTTTGATGAGCAAATTTATTATGATGAAAGCATGCCTCCTATTTATGATGATTATATTGATGAAACTGGATTTGGAGAGGTCATGACTTTATTTAGTGATGAATCCACTATTTCGGAAGAGGTTCCAATTGATTATGAGAACAAAGTTGCTATCTATGATGATTATTGTGATGACATGTATGCTATAAAGAATAAAGATAACCATGAAACTTGTCATCTTGATCTTAATTTTCAATCACATGATAGTTATTTTGTTGAGTTTGCTCCCACTACTATTGATGAGAATAAATTTCCTTATGTGGAGAGTAATAAAATTTCTATGAAAGTATATCATGAAAAGAATGCTTTAGGTGATGGTTATATTGTTGAATTCATTCATGATGCTACTGAAAATTATTATTAGGGAGGAACATATGCTTGTATGAATTGCAATAATATCAAGTTTCCTCTCTATGTGCTTAAAATCTTGAAGTTGTGCTTGTTTTACCTTCCTATGCAAATTGATTCTTGTTCCTATAAATTGTTTGCTTACAAAATCCCAATGCATAGGAAGTGGGTTATACTTAAATTGTTATTCTTCATGATTCTCTCTATATGTTTCAATTCTTATCTCTTATATGAGCTTCATTGAAATCATCATGCCTAGCCAGGGGCGTTAAACGTTAGCGCTTGTTGGGAGGCAACCCAATTTTATTTTAGTTTCTTGCTTTTTGGTTCTGTTTAGGAATAAATAATCCATATGGATTCTATTTAGATGTGGTTTTGTGTTTCAATTAGTGTTTGTGCCAAGTAGAACCTTTCGGAAGACTTGGGTGAAGTCTTTATGATCATGCTGTAAAAAACAGAAACTTTAGCGCTCACGAGATTAGCTTCAACCTTTTACTGGAGAGTGATATTTAGTTGATTTTTTTGCAGATGATTACTAGACAAATTCCTCAGGTCCACCAATTTATTTTAGAATTTTTGGAGTTCCAGAAGTATACGTTTGATACAGATTACTACAGACTGTTCTGTTTTTGACAGATTCTGTTTTCATTGTGTTGCTTGCTTATTTTGATGAATCTATGGCTAGTAAAATAGTTTATAAACCATAGATAAGTTGGAATACAGTATATTTAACACCAATACAAATAAAGTGATTTCATTACAGTACCTTGAAGTGGTGTTTTGTTTTGTTTCGCTAACGGAGCTCACGAGATCTTCTGTTAAGTTTTGTGTTGTGAAGTTTTCAAGTTTTGGGTAAAGATTCGATGTACTATGGAATAAGGAGTTGCAAGAGCCTAAGATTGGGGATGACCAAGGCACCCCAAGGTAATATTCAAGCACAACCAAAAGCCTAAGCTTGGGGATACCCCGGATGACATCCCCTCTTTCGTCTTCGTTCATCGTAACTTTACTTGGAGCTATATTTTTATTCACCACATGATATGTGTTTTGCTTGGAGTGTCATGTCATTTTATTTTGCTTGCTTTTTGAATAAAGTATCAAGATCTGAAATTCTTAAAATGGGAGAGTCTTCACATAGTTGCATAATTATTCGACTACTCATTGATCTTCACTTATATCTTTCGGAGTAGTTTGTTGTTTGCTCTAGTGCTTCACTTATATCTTTTAGAGCATGCTGGTAATTTTATTTTGAAGAAATAGATGAACTCTCATGCTTCACTTATATTATTTTGAGAGTCCTAAACAGCATGGTAATTTGCTTGGGTTATGAAACTAGCCCTAATATGATGGGCATCCAAGATGGGTATAATAAAAACTTTCATATAAAGGGCATTGAATACTAAGAGAAGTTGGATACTTGATGATTGTTTTGAGATATGGAGATAGTGATATTAAAGTTGTGCTAGTTGAGTAGTTGTGAATTTGAGAAATACTTGTGTTGAAGTTTGCAAGTCCTGTAGCATGCACGTATGGTAAACATTGTGTGACAAATTTGAAACATGAGGTGTTCTTTGATTGTCATCCTTATGAGTGGCAGTCGTGGACGAGCGATGGTCTTTTCCTACCAATCTATCCCCCTAGGAGCATGCACGTAGTGCTTGGTTTTTGATGACTTGTAGATTTTTGCAATAAGTATGTGAGTTCTTTATGACTAATGTTGAGTCCATGGATTATACGCACTCTCACCCTTCCATCATTGCTAGCCTCTTCGGTACCATGCATTGCCCTTTCTCACATTGAGAGTTGGTGCAAACTTCGCCGGTACATCCAAACCCCGTGATATGATACGCTCTTTCACACATAAACCTCCTTATATCTTCCTCAAAACAGCCACCATACCTACCTATTATGGCATTTCCATAGCCATTCCGAGATATATTGCCATGCAACTTTCCACCGTTCCGTTTATCATGACACGTTCATCATTGTCATATTGCTTTGCATGATCATGTAGTTGACATAGTATTTGTGGCAAATCCACCATTCTTAATTCTTTCATACATGTCACTCTTGATTCATTGCATATCCCGGTACACCACCGGAGGCATTCATATAGAGTCATACTTTGTTCTAGTCCACCGTTCCGTTTATCATGACACGTTCATCATTGTCATATTGCTTTGCATGATCATGTAGTTGACATAGTATTTGTGGCAAATCCACCATTCATAATTCTTTCATACATGTCACTCTTGATTCATTGCATATCCCGGTACACCACCGGAGGCATTCATATAGAGTCATACTTTGTTCTAGTCCACCGTTCCGTTTATCATGACACGTTCATCATTGTCATATTGCTTTGCATGATCATGTAGTTGACATAGTATTTGTGGCAAATCCACCATTCATAATTCTTTCATACATGTCACTCTTGATTCATTGCATATCCCGTACACCGCCGGAGGCATTCATATAGAGTTATACTTTGTTCTAGTATCGAGTTGTAATCATTGAGTTGTAAATAAATAGAAGTGTGATGATCATCATTTTCTAGAGCATTGTCCCAAGTGAGGAAAAACATAAAAATAAAAAATAAAAAAAAGAGAGAGAGAAAGGCCATAAAAAAAAGAAGAAGGCCCAAAAAAAAGAGAGAAAAAGAGAGAAGGGACAATGTTTCTATCCTTTTTACCACGCTTGTGCTTCAAAGTAGCGCCATAATATTCATCATAGAGAGTCTCTTGTTTTGTCACTTTCATATACTAGTGGGAACTTTTCATTATAGAACTTGGCTTGTATATTCCAACAATGGGCTTCCTCAAATGCCCTAGGTCTTCGTGAGCAAGCAAGTTGGATGCACACCCACTTAGTTTCTTTTGTTGAGCTTTCATATATTTATAGCTCTAGTGCATCCGTCGCATGGCAATCCCTACTACTTGCATTAACATCAATTGATGGGCATCTCCATAGCTCATTGATTAGCCTCGTTTATATGAGACTTTCTCCCTTTTTGTCTTCTCCACATAACCCCCATCATTATATTCTATTCCACCCATAGTGCTATATCCATGGCTCACGCTCATGTATTGTGTGAAGGTTGAAAAAGTTTGAGATTACTAAAGTATGAAACAATTGCTTGACTTGTCATCGGGGTTGGGCATGATAGGAACATTCTTGTGTGACAAAAATGGAGCATGACTAAACTATATGATTCTGTAGGGATGAACTCTCTTTGGCCATGTTATTTTGAGAAGACATAATTTCTTAGTTAGTATGCTTGAAGTATTATTGCTTTTATGTCAATATTAAAATTTTATCTTGAATCTTTCGGATCTGAATATTCATACCACAATTAAGAAGAATTACATTGAAATTATGCCAAGTAGCATTCCACATCAAAAATTCTGTTTATATCATTTACCTACTCGAGGACGAGCAGTAATTAAGCTTGGGATGCTAATACGTCTCCAACGTATCTATAATTTTTGATTATTCCATGCTATTATATTATCTGTTTTGGATGTTTATGGGCTTTATTATGCACTTTTATATTATTTTTGGGACTAACCTATTAACCCAGAGCCCAGTGCGGTTTACTTTTTCCCTTGTTTGATGTTTTTCATGAAAAGGAATTTCAAACGGAGTCCAAACGAAATGAATCCTTCGGGAGAGTTATTTTTGGAACGGAAGCAATCCAGAAGACTTGGGGTGTACGTAAGGGAAGCAACGACGAAGGCACGAGGCAGGGGGCGCGCCCTCCACCCTCGTGGGCCCCTCGTGGCTCCCCTGACGTATTTCTTCCTCCTATATATACCAATATACCCTAAAACCTTCGGGGAACAGAATAGATCGGGAGTTCCGCCGCCGCAAGCCTCCGTAGCCACCAAAACCCAATCGGGACCCTGTTCTGGCACCCTGCCGGAGCGGGGAACCCTCACCGGTGGCCATCTTCATCATCCCGGCGTTCTCCATGACGAGGAGGGAGTAGTTCACCCTCGGGGCTGAGGGTATGTACCAGTAGCTATGTGTTTGATCTCTCTCTCTCTCTCTCTCTCTCTCTCTCTTGTGTTCTTGATTTGGCACGATCTTGAGGTATCGCGAGCTTTGCTATTATAGTTGGATCTTATGATATTTCTCCCCCTCTACTCTCTTGTGATGTATTGAGTTTCCCCTTTGAAGTTATCTTATCGGATTGAGTCTTTCATGATTTGAGAACACTTGATGTATGTCTTGCGTGGGATAACCGTGGTGACAGTGGGTTATTCTATTGATTCACTTGATGTATGTTTTGGTGATCAACTTGCGGGTTCCGCCCATGAACCTATGCATAGGGGTTGGCACACGTTCTCGTCTTGACTCTCCAGTAGAAACTTTGGGGCACTCTTTGAGGTTCTATGTGTTGGTTGAATAGATGAATCTGAGCTTGTGTGATGCATGTCGTATAATCATACCGACGGATACTTGAGGTGACATTGGAGTATCTAGGTGACATTAGGGTTTTGGTTGATGTGTGTCTTAAGGTGTTATTTTACTACGAACTCTAGGGCTGTTTCTGACACTTATAGGAATAGCCCAATGGATTGATCTGAAAGAATAACTTTGAGGTGGTTTCATACCCTACCATAATCTTTTCGTTTATTCTCCGCTATTAGTGACTTTGGAGTGACTCTTTGTTGCATGTCGAGGGATAGTTATATGATCCAGTTATGTTATTATTGTTGAGAGAACTTGCACTAGTGAAAGTATGAACCCTAGGCCTTGTTTCAACACATTGCAATACCGTTTACGCTCACTTTTATCATTAGTTACCTTGCTGTTTTTATAATTTCAGATTACAAAAACCTATATCTACCATCCATATTGCACTTGTATCACCATCTCTTCGCCGAACTAGTGCACCTATACAATTTACCATTGTATTGGGTGTGTTGGGGACACAAGAGACTCTTTGTTATTTGGTTGCAGGGTTGTTTGATAGAGACCATCTTCATCCTATGCCTCCCACGGATTGATAAACCTTAGGTCATCCACTTGAGGGAAATTTGCTACTGTCCTACAAACCTCTTCACTTGGAGGCCCAACAACGTCTACAAGGAGAAGGTTGCGTAGTAGACATTAGTGGCGGCCTCCGTCGTGAACCTTACCCTCACCTGCCGGTCCTCCCTTGCCTCCCGTGCGTTTACCACCCCTGGCGGAACTGGATCCAGTAGCAGCATTTCACCCAACTCAAAATTCTGGCGACCCTCGACACCATCCAGTCGCACCAATTAACTGTCATACTCGCAGGCCGCCTGCTTGGCGGAGTGAAAGGATCCAAGCCAATGCTTTTTGTGGGTGTGTCAATCCATGATCTCGGCCACCCACGTGCCCCGCCCACTGCCGCACGCTGTGGCGGCCTCTGTAGCGACGCCGGTACGGGGAAGTCGGGGAAGCCAGTGAGCCTACCGCGGGAGGAATATGAAGGAAATATGCCCTATAGGCAATAATAAAGTTATTATTTATTTCATTATATCGTGATAAATGTTTATTATTCATGCTAGAATTGTATTAACCGGAAACTTGATACATGTGTGAATACATAGACAAAACAAGTTGTCCCTAGTATGCCTCTACTAGACTAGCTCGTTAATCAAGATGGTTAAGTTTCCTGACCATAGACATGTTTTCATTGGATGAACGGGGTCACATCATTAGGAGAATGATGTGATGGACAAGACCCATCCGTTAGCTTAGCATAATGATCGTTAAGTTTTATTGCTATTGCTTTCTTCATGACTTATACATGTTCCTCTGACTATGAGATTATGCAACTCCCGTATACGGGAGGAACACCTTGTGTGCTATCAAACGTCACAACATAACTCGGTGATTATAAAGATGCTCTACAGGTGTCTCCGAAGGTGTTTTTTGGGTTGGCATAGATCAAGATTAGGATTTGTCACTCCGTGTATCGAAGAGGTATCTCTGGGCCCTGTCGGTAATGAACATCACTATAAGCCTTGCAAGCAATGTGACTAATGAGTTAGTTGCGGGATGATGCATTACGGAACGAGTAAAGAGACTTGCTGGTAACAAGATTGAACTAGGTATAATGATACCGACAATCGAATCTCGGACATGCATGTAACATACCGATGACAAAAGGAACAATCTATGTTGTTATGCGGTTTAACCGGTAAAGATCTTCGTAAAATATGTAGGATCCAATATGAGCATCCAGGTTCCGCTATTGGTTATTGACTGGAGATGTGTCTCGGTCATGTCTACATAGTTCTCGAACCCGTAGGGTCCGCACGCCTAACGTTTGATGACGATCGGTATTATGAGTTTATGTGTTTTGATGTACCGAAGGTTGTTCGGAGTCCCGGATAAGATCACGGACATGACGAGGAGTCTCCAAATGATCGAGACATAAAGATTGATATATTGAAAGGTTATATTCGGACACCGGAAAGGTTCTGGGGGTACCGGATAAATACCGGACTACCGGGGAGTTACCGGAACACCCCGGCGGGTCAATGGGCCTTCATGGGCCTTAGTGGAAATAGAGGGAAGCAAGGGATCTATGGGGCGCGCCCCCTAGGCCCAAACTGAATTGTTTTAGGGCTTGGGGGCCGGCCCCCTCTTTCCTACTCTCCTCCTCCTCTTTCTTTCCCCTCCTAATTGGACTAGGAAAGGTGGAACCTATTCCTATTAGGAGTAGGATTCCCCCTTGGGGCGCACCCTATGAGGCCGCCGGCCCCCTCCCCTTGCTCCTTTATATACGGGGGAGGGGGCACCCCTAGGACACACAAGTTGACAGTTATCTTAGCCGTGTGCGGTGCCCCCCTCCACAGATTTCCACCTCGGTCATATTGTTGTAGTGCTAAGGCGAAGCCCTGCGTCGGTAACTTCATCAACACCGTCATCACGCCGTTGTGCTGACAAAACTCTCCCTCGACCTCAGCTGGATCTAGAGTTTGTGGACGTTACTGAGCTGAACATGTGCAGATCGCGGAGGTGCCGTATGTTCGGTGCTAGGATCGGTCGGATCGTGAAGACGTACGACTACATCAATCGCGTTGTCATAACGCTTCCCCTTTCGGTCTACGGGGGTACATGGACACACTCTCCCGCTCGTTGCTATACATCACCTAGATGGATCTTGCGTGTGCGTAGATTTTTTTTTGAAATTACTGTGTTCCCCAACAGTGGTATCAGAGCCAGGTTTATGCGTAGATGTTGTATGCATGAGTAGAACACAAAGAGTTGTGGATTATAATAGTCATACTGCTTACCAGCATGTCATACTTTGATTCGGCGGTATTATTGGATGAAGCGGCGCAGACTGACATTACGCGTACGCTTACGCGAGACTGGTTCTACCGACGTGCTTCGCACACAGGTGGCTAGTGGGTGTCTGTTTCTCCAGCTTTAGTTGAATCAAGTGTGGCTACGCCCGGTCCTTGTTGAAGGTTAAAATAGCACACTTGACGAAAAATCATTGTGGTTTTGATGCGTAGGTAAGAATGGTTCTTGCTAAGCCCGTAGCAGCCACGTAAAACTTGCAACAACAAATTAGAGGATGTCTAACTTGTTTTTGCAGGGCATGCTGTGATGTGATATGGTCAAGACGTGATGATATATAAATTGTTGTATGATATGATAATGTTTTGTAATAGAGTTATCGGCAACTGGCAGGAGCCATATGGTTGTCGCTTTATTGTATGAAATGCAATCGCCATGTAATTGCTTTACTTTATCACTAAGGGGTAGCGATAGTCGTAGAAGCAATAGTTGGCGAGACGACAACGATGCTTCGATGGAGATCAAGGTTTCAAGCCGGTGACGATGGTGATCATGACGGTGCTTTGGAGATGGAGATCAAAGGCACAAGATGATGATGGCCATATCATATCACTTATATTGATTGCATGTGATGTTTATCCTTTATGCATCTTATTTTTCTTAGTTCGGCGGTAGCATTATAAGATGATCTCTCACTAAATTTCAAGGTATAAGTGTTCTCCCTGAGTATGCACTGTTGCGACAGTTCGTCGTGCCGAGACACCACATGATGATCGGGTGTGATAAGCTCTACATTCACATATAACGGGTACAAGCCAGTTTTGCACAGGCAGAATACTCGGGTTAAACTTGATGAGCCTAGCATATGCAGATATGGCCTCAGAACACTGGAGACCGAAAGGTCGATCGTGAATCATATAGTAGATATGATCAACATAGTGATGTTCACCATTGAAAACTACTCCATCTCACGTGATGATCGGACATGGTTTAGTTGATTTGGATCACGTGATCATCTAGATGATTAGAGGGATGGCTATCTAAGTGGGAGTTCTTAAGTAATATGATTAATTGAACTTTAATTTATCATGAGCTTAGTCCTGGTAGTATTAGCATATCTATGTTGTAGGTCAATAGCTCGCGATGTAGCTCCCCGTTTATTTTTATATGTTCCTAGAGAAATATAAGTTGAAAGATGATAGTAGAAATGATGCAGACTTGGTCCATGATATGAGGATTTTCCTCATTGCTACACAGAAGAATTATGTCCTTGATGCACCGCTAGGTTACAGACCTATTACAGGACTAGATGCAGACGTTATGAAAGTTTTGATAAAAGCTCGGTATGATGACTACTTGATTGTTTAGTGCACCATGCTTTACGGCTTAAAACCGGGACTTCAAAAATGTTTTGAACGTCATGGAGCATATAAGATGTTCCAAGAGTTGAAATTAGTATTTCAGACTCATGCCCGTGTCGAGAGGTATGAGACCTTTGGCAGTACTTTGCCTACAAGATGGAGGAGGATAGCTCAACTAGTGAGCATGTAGTCAGATTGTCTGGGTACTACAATTGCTTGAATCAAGTGGGAGTTAATCTTCCAGATAAGATAGTAATTGACAAAGTTCTCTAGTCACTATCTCCAAGTTACTAGAACTGATGAACTATAATATGCAAGGGATAACGAAAGTAATTCCCGAGCTCTTCGCAATGCTGAAATCAACGAAGGTAGAAATCAAGAAAGAGCATCAAGTGTTGATGGTTAACAAGACCACTAGTTTCAAGAAAAGTGCAAAGGGATAGAATGATAACTTCAAGAAGAACGGCAAGCAAGTTGATACTCAAGTGAAGAAGCCCAATTCTGGACCTAAGCCTGAGACTGAGTGCTTCTACTGCAATGGAAATGGTCACTGGAGGTGGAACTACCCTAGATACTTGGCGGACAAGAAGGATGGCAAAGTGAACAAAGGTATATTTGATATACATGTTAGTTATGTGTACTTTACTATTGTTTATAGCAACCCCTCGGCATTTGAGACTGATTCAGTTGCTAAGAGTAGTAACTCGAAACGGGAGTTGCAGAATGAACAGAAACTAGTTAAGGGTGAAGTGACGATGTGTGTTGGAAGTAGTTCCAAGATTGATATGATCATCTTCGCACACTCCCTATACTTTCGGGATTAGTGTTGAACCTAAGTAAATGTTATTTGGTGTTTGCGTTGAGCATGAATATGATTTGATCATGTTTATTGCAATACCATTGTTCATTTAAGTTAGAGAATAATTTTTGTTCTATTTACATGAATAAAACCTTCTATGGTCATACACCCAATGAAAATGGTTTGTTGGATCTCGATCATAGTGATACACATATTCATAATATTGAAGCCAAAAGATGCAAAGTTAATAATGATAGTGCAACTTATTTGTGGCACTGCCGTTTAGGTCATATTGGTGTAAAGCGCATGAAGAAACTCCATGCTGATGGGCTTTTGGAATCACCTGATTATGAATCACTTGATGCTTGAGAACCATGCCTCATGAGAAAGATGACTAAGAGTCCGTTCTCCGGAACAATGGAGCGAGCAACTGACTTATTGGAAACAATACATACTGATGTATGCGGTCCGATGAGTGTTAAGGCTCGCGGCGGGTATCGTTATTTTCTCACCTTCACAGATGATTTGAGCAGATATGGGTATATCTACTCGATGAAACATAAGTCTGAAACATTTGAAAAGTTCAAAGAATTTCAGAGTGAAGTAGAAAATCATCGTAACAAGAAAATAAAGTTTCTACGATCTGATCGCGGAGACGAATGTTTGAGTTATGAGTTTGGTCTTCATTTAAAACAATGCGGAATAGTTTCACAACTCATGCCACCTGGAACACCACAGCGTAATGGTGTGTCTGAATGTCATAACCGTACTTTATTGGATATGGTGCGATCTATGATGTCTCTTACCGATTTACCACTATCGTTTTGGGATTATGCATTAGAGACAGCTACATTCATGTTAAATAGGGCACCATCGAAATCCATTGAGACGACACCGTATGAACTACGGTGTGGCAAGAAACCTAAACTGTCGTTTCTTAAAGTTTGGGGTTGCGATGCTTATGTGAAAAAGTTTGATCCTGATAAGCTCGAACCCAAATCGGAGAAGTGCGTCTTCATAGGATACCCAAAAAGAAACTATTGGGTACATGATAACCCACAAGTATAGGGGATCGCAACAGTTTTCGAGGGTAGAGTATTCAACCCAAATTTATTGATTCGACACAAGGGGAGCCAAAGAATATTCTCAAGTATTAGCAGCTGAGTTGTCAATTCAACCACACCTGGAAACTTAGTATCTAGCAAAGTGTTTAGTAGAAAAGTAATATGATAGTGGTGTTAACGGTCACAAAAGTAAAGACAGCAAAAGTAATGTTTTTGGTATTTTTGTAGTGATTGTAACAGTAGCAACGGAAAAGTAAATAAGCGAGAACCAGTATATGGAAAACTCAGTGAGCACCGGATCGATGATGGATAATTATGCGGATGCGGTTCGTCATATATGATCATAACATAGGGTGACACAGAACTAGCTCTAATTCATTAATGTAATGTAGGCATGTATTCTGAATATAGTCATACGTGCTTATGGAAAAGAACTTGCATGACATCTTTTGTCCTACCCTCCCGTGGCAGCGGGTCCTATTGGAAACTAAGGGATATTAAGGCCTCCTTTTAATAGAGAACTGGAACAAAGCATTAGCACAAAGTGAATACATGAACTCCTCAAACTATGGTCATCATCGGGAGTGGTCCCGATTATTGTCACTTCGGGGTTTGTTGGGGATATAACTATTTGTGTAAGCCGCCCAGGAGGGGCCGGGTTACTTAAAGAGTTACCAGACAGAAGCCCAAGTCCAAGCATGAAGATGGCGTCTCAACAAGGGGCCTAAGGCCCAGAGGCGACTTAAGGCCCGTTGTAGTAAACCGCCATAATGGCATGACTTGTATCATAAGGTAGACTTGACTAGTCACCGAGCCGGACACTGTTTATGAGCCGGCCGGGACTCTGTAAGCCGCAGGGCGTCAACTTGTGTATATAAGGGGACGACCCGCCGGCGGATTAGGGCAAGAAACAACCTTTCGAGAACCGGGCATAGCGTATCTCGCTCCCTGGTCATCGAAACCTCAAGCAATACCAACCCAACTAGACGTAGGCTTACCTTCACCGTAAGGAGCCGAACTAGTATAAACCCTCTCGTGTCCTTTGTCCCGATTAACCCCTTTAAGCTTCCTAGTTGCGATGGCTCCACGATTAAGTCCTTGCAAGAGGACATCTGCCGTGACAATTCCACGACAGTTGGCGGCCATCGTGGGGCCAGCGAACTGTGGATTTGAGTTCTTGAAGGGCAGCTTCGAAGGGCTCAAGGGATACCCAGTGGGCCGGATGACCAAGAGTCGTCGCGGCAAGATCTACATCGACAACGAAGGCTGGGGCCCCGAGGCCGACTCAATTGAGTACGGGTACCGGGTCCCCTTTGGCGGAATCCACGTCTTCATCGGCTGGATTGGTGAGCCGGGCCCAGAGCCGGACAGCTGCACCAACCTCATTGAGACGCATCAGTGTGCGAGACCCGCCCCGATTCAGCCTGTGATGAAGCGTGCCTTTGTGGGCTGTGTTCATGGAGAGGCACTTTCTGAAGGATCTAAAGATGGCGAAGAGACGGCCGTCCCATCAGATGATGATTCATCCTCCGGCTCAACAGATTCTCTGTATCAGGTCCAAGAAGGCATGCTAGGGGGCTGTTCGGACGACTCTAGCGTTTGAGATTGCTATGAGCCGCCAAGCTGGGCAGGAGTCTTCATGGCTGGTACCCAACCCGACCAAAACTCGACGGCTGCGACAGCGATGACGTCCGGGTTAGGAGCGGCCGGGCAGGAGGCCCCGCGCGCCCGCCGGCTCAGGTGCTGATAGATCTTATGGACAAGTTGACGGCCTTGTTAACCTCCACGGTTATTCCTGCAAATCCAGATGACCATAACGCGGAGGTGGAAAAGGTGCGTGAGGAGATAGCCCAGGCCAAAGAGGCCTTGGCGGCAGAGGACACCAGGCTAGCTGCAGAGCGGGTGGCTTTGGATGCACGGTCGCAGCGACTCCAGTCAGAGGCTTTCCAGCTTAACATGAGTCTGAATGCATCCAATGAGGTGATGAGAAGGAGACATTAGAAAACCCAGTCCCGTCTGCCTCCGGTTTACGATCCTCGGAATCTTTTCATGATACCCGGAGCTGGTCCTAGCAATCCGCCCGAAGTCAATCAATTTATGACATCCGGAGCAGGAGGGCCGGTTCAGCCTCGAGAGACGGCACCTCTTCACGGGAGCATGGCCCCGCCCCGATACATACCAACACCTCCGGGCCACTTTTCCAACCCCATGGAGAACCTGATAGCAGCATCGGCGCGTCTGGCAGCTCTTCCAGTAGATGGTGACGACCCGACGGCGGTGGAAACCCGGAGGGTTAGGGAGCTTCTTCAGACGGCCTTGGCACAACAAGAGACATATTCTTACAGCAAGGACATGATTCATTCGACTCCTCAGCCTTGGGTAGCACCTCGTCCAAACCGGAGTCCGAGTTACAGCAGACACATGAGGTCAGAGGCTTTATCAAGCAATGCCCAGCGTCGCAACCAACCCGGCGGCTATAACCCGGTGCAGGATCGATTGCATCAGGAGGATGAACGGGCGGCTCAATTAGCGGCTCAGCAGACGGCGTATGACGGTTTCCCAGAGTATCCAATGACTTCTGTTGGAGCAGGGGTGGCCACTAGAACCGGTGGTGACCCTTGTCTGGTGCCGGCTCTGCGAGATGTGCGTCTGCCCAAGGATTTCAAGGGTCCTCGAAAGGTGTCAAATTACACGGCCGACTTACAGCCGGGGGCGTGGATTGAAAGTTACGAGATGGCCATGGAGTTACTGGAAGTCAGCGACGCGGCAATGGCTAAGCATTTCACCATGATGCTAGATGGAACGGCCCGGACTTGGTTGAAAAGTTTGCGTCCTAATTCCATCAGTTCATGAGATGAGTTAAAGGCCCGGTTTATCCAAAACTTTAAAGATACTTGCAACCAATCTATGTCCATTGTGGACTTGACCAACTGTAAGCAGGAGGAGGGTGAGTCCACAACTCATTGGGTGCGCTGGGTCAAGGAAATAATACATTCATCTGATAAGATGGATGCCGGCTCTGCGGTGCTTATGCTCCATCAGAATTGTCGTTTTGTGCCACTGAAGCAAAAGCTAGGGTGCCTTAAGCGTGATTGCAATGACCACTGTTCAAGAATTCGTCCGATTAATCAGTTAACGGGCCAGTTAATCTCTACTCATAGGGTGACCGAATCGAATAACACCTATTCATCGTGTTAACTTGCCAAGCCGATTAATTGGCCAGTTAGACCGATTAATCGGTAGTTAGGTCGATTAATCGTTCTTGACCCATTAACTTCAGGCAAACACAACCTAATTTTTTCTGTAATCCTCCATCCCCTCTCGCTCCTCAATAGCTAGGGATCGACCAAACAATAGCATATTTTGGTACATTACGTAGTTGAGAGCATGATAGTATGGTACAATACATAAAAAAACTAGATATATGTTGGCAATTCCTATTTAATCTACTGATTAATGGTCGACCGATTAATCTAGTTAATAGGCCGATTCGCCGATTAATCACTACTCCCAAGCTGACCGAGCAGCTACCAGTTACCGATTTCTTGAACAATGGCAATGACATGGGTATGCTGATGGCGGTTTTGGTTAAATATGCCGATTCTGATACTACTGATGATCCCGTGTCTGAGGAGGAAAAGACAGGGAAGGGAAAGAAGAACGGCAACGGAAGGGGTCAGCAGCAACAGCCGGTAAGTCAAGGCAGCAACAAGCGTAAGCCGGACGGTAACCCGGCATTTGTGGCCAATGCTAATGCCAGGGTAATAACAAGAAGCGTAAGGGGAGAGGCCCTCCTCGATCTGGCAGCTCAGGTCCATCTCTTGAGCAGCTTCTGAATGAGCCTTGTCCAAGACACGGTACTCGAGAAAATCCTGCCACCCACTTATGGAAGGACTGCGCAATCATGAAGGCTTTCAAGAATTCAAACATGTTTGATGGCAATCACGGATCAGGCGGCGGTTCAGGAGCAGGTGGTTTCCATGGCCCGGGTGGTGGCTCAAGTTCCGGTTTTCAAGGTGGTCAAGGTGGCTATAATCAGCAGCGATCTGGTCAAGGAGGACAGCAGCAGCAGCAACGATCGAGTTATCGAGCCATCCAAAACAGTTAAGCGGTGGGCAATACCATGTGTTTACCACTAACTTGTGTAAACGTGACGGAAGGTTCATAAAGGGCGGTGAATTCGGTTGAACCGGCGGTTCCCCGTTATTTGAGGTGGTCAGAGCAGCCTATCATTTGGAGTAGGGAAGATCACCCTCTCCGGGTTGATAACCCGGGTCAGTTGGCCTTGGTGGTGGCCCCTCAGGTTGGTGGATATAAATTCACTAAGGTACTCATGGACGGCGGAAGCAGCATCAATATTCTCTATTATGAGACCTTTCGCTGTATGGGGCTGACTGATAAAGACTTAAGGACGTCTAACACTGTCTTTCATGGGGTGGTACCTCGTAAGTCAGCATATCCCGTTGGAAAGATCGAGCTGGAAGTGGCTTTTGGAGATGAATATGATTCCAGGGCTGAGAAGCTGACCTTTGAGGTAGTCAAGATCAGGAGCCCATATCACGCTCTGTTTGGACGGCCGGCTTATGCCAAGTTTATGGAACGGCCGTGTTATGTTTATCTACAGCTCAAGATGCCGGGCTACAAGGGCACCATCACTGTGCACGGGAGTCGAAAGGTGGCCTTGGAGTGCAAAGAAGGCGATGCGGCTTATGCCGAATCCGTTTGTGCTGAAGAGGAGCTGAAGTTTTTTCAAACTAATGTTGACCCGACAGATATGACCTCTTTGAAGAAGCCGACCACAGAGCAAGACTCGGTGTTGAAATTTAAATCAGCCACCGAGACAAAATTGGTTGACTTCACTCCAGGTGACTCTTCCAAGCAGTTCAGCATCAATACCAATTTGGATCCCAAATAGGAAAGCGCGCTCATCGAGTTCATCCCTGAGAATCGGGACATGTTTGCATGGAAACCTTCTGACATGCCGGGTGTCCCGAGAGAACTCGCTGAGCACACTCTTAATATTGATCCAAAGTATAAGCCGGTCAGACAGTTTCTCCGGCGATTCAATGAGGAAAGGCGAAAGGCTATAGGGGAGGAGGTCGCTCGGCTCTTAGCGGACGGGTTCATCGTGGAAGTTATTCACCCGGAGTGGTTGGTTAACCCGGTGCTTGTGCTCAAGAAGAACAGCACCTGGAGGATGTGTGTGGACTACAGGACTTAAATAAAGCTTGTCCGGCTGATCCCTTTGCTCTACCCCGCATTGATCAAATCATCGATACTACAGCGGGTTGAGAACGGTTGAGTTTTTTGGATGCTTACTCTGGTTATCATCAGATCAAGATGGCAGTTAAGGACCAGGAGAAGACGGCTTTCATTACTCCATTTGGAGCCTTCTGCTATGTGTCTATGCCGTTTGGGATCAAGAGTGCCCAAGCGACTTATCAGCGGTGTGTGCAGAATTGTCTCCACAACCAGATTGGGCACAATGTTCATGCTTATGTGGACGGCATTGTGGTGAAGTCCAGAGAGAAGGAGACCTTGATCTCCGACTCAAAAGGAAACCTTTGACAATCTTCGGGTCTACAAGATGATTCTTAACCCGGACAAATGTGTATTTGGTGTACCTGCAGGCAAACTGTTGGGATTCCTGGTCTCAAACAGGGGCATTGAAGCTAACCCGGAGAAGATCAAGGCGACTACCTCTCTGGCTAAACCGGCGTGCATCAATGATGTTCAGCGGCTGACGGGTCGCGTTGCTTCTTTAAGCCGATTCATAAGCAGGCTGTGGTGGAAGGCTCGGGGGCTGGAGTTGTTTTAACTTCCCCTCGAGGTGACAAATTTTGTTATGTGCTCCGACTTATGTTTCCCTGTAATAACAATGCAGCTGAATATGAGGCCTTACTCCATGGCCTCCGGATGGCCAAGGAGATGAATTTAAGCTGGGTAAGATGCTTGGGCGATTCAGACCTCGTTGCTCAACAGGTGTCAGGCACATGGGATTTTAAGGATCCCCTTAGGGCGGCTTATCGTCGTGAAGTTGATGCGGTGGCTGGACACTACAAGGGTTATCAAGTAGAGCACATTGATCGAAGGAAGAACGAGGCGGCTGATGCTTTAAGCCGGCTGGGGTCTCAGCATAAGCCGGTGCCGCCTAATACTTTCCTTGATGTTTTGCATAACCCTTCTGTCAGAGTGCCTACAGAGGAAGAGCTTGCAGTCCCAGACCCGGAGGCGCAGCTGGTGGCGGCTCTCCATGCCATCCCGGACTGGATGGTTCCATATTTAGCCTATATGACCCGGGGAGAGTTGCCTGAGGATGAGACCTTGGCAAGACAAATCATCAGGCGGTCCAAATCCATGACGATTGTTCACGGCGAGTTGCATCACCGCAGCGTCACTGGGGCATTTCAGCGTTGTGTATCACCTATGGAGGGTCAGGAGATACTTCGTGAGATTCATGAAGGTGATTGCGGTCATCATGCCGGTTCAAAGTCTCTGGTAGCCAAGGCTTTTCGTCATGGTTTTTATTGGCTGACGGCTCATGCTGATGCGGAGGATCTGGTCAGCAAATGTGACAGATGTCAAAAATTCTCAAGACGAGCTGATGTGCCGGCTCAAGAATTGAGGATGATTCCAATTACTTGGCCGTTTGCAGTCTGGGGGCTTGATATGGTTGGACCTTTCAAAAGGTCTAAAGATAAGAAGACACACCTATTGGTGGCAGTGGATAAATTCACCAAGTGGGTTGAAGCAGAGCCGGTCAGTAAGTGTGATGCAGCCACGGCGGTTCAGTTCATCAAAAAGGTGATCTTTTGTTTTGGTTTTCCGCATAGTATTATAACTAATAATGGCACTAATCTCTCCAAGGGTGCCATGGAAGAGTTCTGTCAACAAGAGCACATCCGGCTTGATGTTTCGGCTGTTGCTCACCCCTAGTCTAATGGTCAGGCAGAAAGAGCTAATCAAGAGATCTTGAAAGGTATCAAACCCCGGCTCTTAGTTCCTTTACAGCGAACTCCGGGTTTTTGGGTGGAGGAATTACCTTCTGTGCTATGGAGCATCAACACAACGCCTAACAGGTCTACTGGTTATACACCTTTCTTCATGGTGTACAGAGTAGAGGCGGTTCTGCCAAGTGACATCTGGCATGATTCACCCTGGGTGGCGGCTTACGTT
Organism: Aegilops longissima; assembly: GCA_021605205.1. Classification (NCBI taxonomy): domain Eukaryota; kingdom Viridiplantae; phylum Streptophyta; class Magnoliopsida; order Poales; family Poaceae; genus Aegilops; species Aegilops longissima. Next base: position 149,621,640 of record CM038682.1, on the reverse strand, counting down.
GAGGCTGATAACGAAAAAGCTCGTCAGGATGCACTTGACTTCTTGGATGAAGAGCGAGACTTGGCTATAGCCGCTCGGCGATTTACCAGCAAGACCTGCGCCCTTATCACAGCCGCCGGGTTAGAAGCAGAACTTTCCAGGAAGGTGATTTAGTGCTCCGGCTCATCCAGGATCAAACTGATATGCACAAGTTGTCCCCTCCTTGGGAAGGACCTTTCATGGTCAGCAAGAATCTCAACAACGGGTCATATTACCTCATCGATGTTCGAGAGCACAAAGACTCACGTAAGTCGGAGGAGGAGACCCGTCGGCCGTGGAACATAGCGCATCTCCGGCCCTACTATACTTAAGCCGCTGGCTTTCAGAGTATATTTATCTTTTATTTTTTGGCAATGTATATATTATATAAAGCAATAAAGCAGGACCTTTTTCTTTTCCATCCTACAAGGTTTATGTGTCTTCTTTACCAGGTGATGGAAACGACTAACAGGGAGCGGATCATATCTGAATCCGGTTTTCCCTTTGGTCCGGCTTATGATCATATTTGAATCAAGCCATGGTCATTTGGGGGCTTCCTGTTCAAACATAGGTCGTATTCAAACCAAAGAGAACATAGCTGTCGATACCCAATTGATTGGCACACTGCCGAACCCACTTGGGGGCTTCCTGATCATATTTGAATCATAGCTTAACCTCTTTGGGTCCGACGTGGATCGTATTCGAATCAGCGTCATTAAACAACTCTCATGGTCACTTGGGGGCTTCCTGTTCAAACATAGGTCGTATTCGAACCAAAGAGAACATAGCTGTCGATACCCATTTGATCGGCATCGCCAAAGCCATTGTGGGCTATATGATCATCTCCGAATCTTAGCTTAACCCCTCTGGAACGGTTCTACTGATCATATTCGAATCAGAGGCCTTTGAAAATCAGGTTTACTTTATTCTATAAGAGTAAATAATACTAAGGGCCAGGTAAACCTTATATGTGCCAATTTTCAGAAGTTAAGTATAACTGTCTGCTTTTCTGGGATCAAGTAAGCCGGCAAGGTACGCTTTAAACCGGCTGATACTTATGATGTTTTGGTTCCTACTCTGGATTAACGTTATCTTACATGACCCCGGATGTGGTGAGATGCCAAAGGAAGTTTCTGTTTTATACACAGGGTAAAGCAGAGAGCTTTTGGATGATTCAAGCAAGCCGACCGTACACACTGCTGGCGGCTTGAGACATTGTTAAGCACCGCAAAACATGCGCGAAGGAATGACAGAGTTAAGAAGTTTTTCTACCCTATTACAAGACTCCACGAGTCTGAATAATGAAGTATTGTGTTCTTTAAAAGACTTAAGTGCCCGGCAGATTACTCCTTTGGTGGACTTGACGACTCCGGGTTATCCCTCTCCGCCTCTTAAATGCTCGCTGCTTTGTCCCGAAGGTTGACGAGGTCCATCAATGCCGCTTAAGGCTTCAAATTCAGCTTCATCATCTATTAAACTGGCTGGGTCAACTTCAGGAGCAAAGGTATGCTTACGAGTTGGAGGGATCAGGCTGACATCATCATAATGCGGAGTTGGAATCCTCCGGTTCTCATTGTCATAACCCGACTGGTACTTTGTAAGATCAATATCGTTGCCGATGATGGTGGCCACAGGACGTACGACTCTCACACAGGTGGTGAAGTCTGATTGACTGAATGTAGAGCCGTCCTCCTTTAAGTTGGGATATCCAAGAGCAACATCGCTTAAGTCTAGCTCTGGAGCCAATGCTTTGGCCCGGCTTAAGGCAGCTATGGCCCCAGCTCTACCAGATGCTCGCCTTAACTCCTGAATCCGTTGAGGTAACATGGCAAGCCGCTTGAGTACATTCTGCAGGAGATAAGGAGTATCATTTGATAAAGCCACAGCGGCCAAAACATCGTTGTGACCGGTGTCTGTTGTTCCACTAGAGTGTACACCGCCTTAAGCTTGATCGGCATATTACGCTTCGGTTGGTACTCACAGGACCTGCGTTTATGCATATAAGATTAAGTCGGGAATCATATCTGAAACAGTTATCAAATGAATCATGGTGATGTTCAAAGGTTACACATAGTCACTTACCAAAAATTGCCGAGACCATTTGGGATATCTGGTTTTTTAAGCCGGACAATTCGGCAGTTGCTTCAGCAAGAGCTGCTTCTGCTGTCTCGGCCCGGGTCACAAGTGAAGATTTTTCATCCGCCCAGGCCTGCTTCTCTGCGTCAAAATCCTTCTTCAACTTTTCTTGCTTAGAGATGCTGAAGGCGAATTTGGAGTCGGCTTTTTGAATCTCAAGCTCTTGGGGCGCCAGCCGGGTCTTCAGATCAGCAATCTGCAATTCGAATTGACTGGTGGAGACCTGCAACACGCTGGGTTATGGTAAGGTGTTATTAAAGTCTCAAGCACTTTACAAGTAAAGACCCTTGACACTTGGGGGCTAATGTATGCTGAAGAAAATTTTACTTTATAATGTCAAATTATGCATATTAAAGTCTCAAGTACTTTACAAGTAAAGATGCTTGACACTTGGGGGCTAATGTGTATCGCTTCTTTAACAAGTTGCTACATTACAGCCGGGTTCAAAATGCTTACTTATAAACCGGGTGAGCTAACCGTAAGCCGACATCTAAGTCTATGGCATATTTACATATAAGCAGTAGACTTGGGGGCTGGTACAGTAAGAAAGATTCAGGAGAAATGATATAAGTTATACCTCAGATTTATGCTGTATCTGTTTTACCATGTCAATTTCCAGGTCGCGGCTGTTATGCACTTGATTCAGATAGCCTGAGACTATATCGCCAATGCTTAAGTGGGCATAATCAGCGATGTCTTGTTTGGTCTTCCGGCTTTTGACAAGTTCTTCCTTAGCGGTGCACCTGGCAAGAACAGTAGGCCGCCCCAGCTCAACATACTGGCTTTTCAAGTATTCAACTTCCGGCTCAGCCGTCCGGACCGGGCTAGAAATTTCCGGTTTATCGGAGTTATCAAGAGTGCTTTCTTGAAGCGGGTCGGAAGATGGTGTCGAATTTCATGGGCCGGCTCAGAAGGAGGTTGATGAGTAGAAGCCTCAGGGGCAGTGGTTCCGGGTTCCGGTTCTGTCGCAACTGGATCTTCAATTGGCTTATTATTCTTTGCCCTCTTACTGGGCTTCGCTTTTGCTAATCGTGAATAAAACAAAGGGATGAGTACAAAATATGAGTAAAGCAAAGCATGAGGATAACAAAGGTATGTTACCCAGGGGCAGTCTTGAAAGCCGGCATGTTGGATTGCATAGACTCGCCAGAAGAAGGAGAGGTATCCTGATAATTGGAGTTAGATGAATTGAGAGGCTGACGAATTAAACCCGCCAAAGGATAAATAGAGCATAAGCGGAGATGACCTCGATTCGACGCTTCACCTTCGTCGTAAGCCGGAAGAAAGCTCTACATCCTTGCTTGTCCGGGTTTGCCTCCGGTTCTCAAGCTGTTGTTGCTTCAAAAGAAATTGAGGATCTTGATAAGCTAAGGGATGTGAAAATCTTACTTTCGGGTCACCCTTGGGTTTTGTGCTTTGGCAAAGGCTCGAGTCGGAGGAAATTATAGTTACCTCTTCACTATGAGCTTGGCTGTTTCGGTGTCTTCTGAAGGCGGAAATATCAATAAAACAGTAACAAAGGAGTTAAAGAGAATAAGAGATTACCTCTTCCTCATCTGAAGAAGAGTCATCCAATTTGAGTAATTCAGAGGCGCTGGGTTTCTTCTTCTTTGAAGTCCCTGTCTTGGCGTTTATCCTTTCTTTCTTCTTGGCGGCTCTGGCTTGTTGGGCAGCCTCGTGGTCATATTGACTTTCCGAAATCATCAACGGCACATGGGAAAGATAAGGAATTATAAGTACAAGGAGGTAAAACATATTAAAAAGTACTTATTAAGATTGGTAACTTACTGCAGGAGCCGGGTTATTCTTGCAGAAGGGAAGTAGCCCGAAGGTATTGTTGATAACGGTACCCTCCTTCAGCAGTGACTGGGTTGTAGCATCGGCTACGTCATCTGGTAAGTTGTCAGAACTATGGCGCATTGGGTCGCTCTGTTCGCCTTTATAAGTGCACATTAAGCCGGATCGGTGGCTTAATGGGAGTATACGCCAAGTGACCCAGACTCGGACCAAGTCAATGCCGTTTAAACCATTTCCTAGAAGGGCTTTAATATTCTTGATGGTGGGGTTGAGCGGCAGACGTTCAACAGCGGTCAGTTTATCCGCCAGTGGGTGGTTGGATTCAAGTTGCAGGGCGCGAAAGCTGGGTAGAGGCGGCTCATCGGCTGGGGAAGTATCCTGACAATAGAACCATGACTGGTTCCAACATTTGGGGTGACTCGGCAGCTCAGCATAAGGAAACAGACAGTCTCTGCATCGCTGGATTGAGATACCGCCAAGTTCAAGACTCGGCCCGTTGGCGCGCTCATTCTGCCGGTTCAAGTAGAACAGTTCTCTGAATAAGAGCAGGCTTGGTTCCTCTGCCAGATACACCTCACAGAAAACTTGAAAATTGCAGAGATTGGACACGGAATTGGGTCCAATGTCTTGAGGCCTAAGGTCAAAGAAATTTAAAACTTCTCTGAAGAACTTTGAGCCGGGAGGGGAAAATCCCCGGCTCATGTGATCCGTGAAAACTATTACTTCCCCTTCTTTGGGTTGAGGCTTCTCTTCAGATGGGTCAGGGACACGATAAGACATGACTTCCTTCTTTGGCAAATGACCAGATTTCACAAATTCAGCCAGTTTGTTTTTGGTGACAGTGGATGGGACCCAGTTAAAGGTTACAGGAGCTTTGGTCGACTTAGGCGCCATAACAACAGATTGGCCTATTGCAAAATAAGAAGTTCCGGCTTAAATTTTAACCCGGAAGAAAATATTGAAATTGCTGAATGGTAGCGGCTTAAAGGGGCCTAATGACATAAGGATAATTGGGCAGCATTGTTTAAGCCGCCAGAAGTGTTAGCAACAGTTCAAAAGTTTTAAAGACCTGAGAAGGTGCCAAGGTTTACAGATCAAGTGGGATGCGTTTAAACCGAATATTTGGACAGTTATGTTGAAGGCATTCAACATAAGAAGTGTTCCGGGTGATAAAAACAGATTTCATAAGTTACAACTGTTATTTTGGATCAAATGGTCGTTCAGAAAAGAAAATTTCTAGACCTAAAACATGGTACAGAGGAGTTCATGCATCCTAATGAGGATTCCTTGCAAGAAAAGAAGATCTGCTAGTATATAAAATGGATGCGGAATAGGTACCGCACGATATTTATGCTACTGTGGGATGAAAAGAAGCCACGGCATAGGAAATACGAAGAACAGGGGATGAACTATGAACTGTATAGAAGAACTGTCAACCCTAGCATAGATATAAGATGCAGAAAGGGGAAACTTACAGTGCTGGATCTGTTGCGGAGGGGTGCTGCCGTTCTCTGGTCGGATTCAAGTTGATGTAGCGGCCAAGGTTGACGGAGATGAGGAGCACTGCGGCGGCGGCAGAGCTCGAGCGACAGGGAGAGAGCGAGCGGAGGAAGACGACTGGAAGGGGGGAAAATGAAAACCTAGGTCACGCCTATTTATAAGGAGAGAATAGCTGAGACGGCACGGGAAACGAGGAGATAAGAATTACTATCCAGCGGCCCCGACGCCTCGATTCTCGGAACGGGCAATGAAGACAAAGATCCGTTGGGCCGATTCGGCGGGATAAAAGGAAAGATGACGTCATGACGGGTTACCACGGATCCAAAAAGTGACGTCACGCCGGGTTAAAGAAAGTCTTTTTGCGCAGTCCGAATACTAAAGATTTATGTTTTAAGTTATTTTAAGATTGACATGAGCAGGTTCAAATCAATCTGGGGCCTAATGTTGGGGATATAACTATTTGTGTAAGCCGCCCGGAGGGGCCGGTTACGTAAAGAGTTACAGAATGAAGCCCAAGTCCAAGCATGAAGATGGCGTCTCAACAAGGGGCCTAAGGCCCACAGGCGACTTAAGGCCCGTTGTAGTAAACTGCCATAATGGCATGACTTGTATCATAAGGTAGACTTGACTAGTCACCGAGCGGACACTTGTTTATGAGCGGCGGGACTCTGTAAGCCGCAGGGCGTCAACCCGTGTATATAAGGGGACGACCCGCCGGCGGCTTAGGGCAAGAAACAACCTTTCGAGAACCGAACATAGCGTATCTCGCTCCCTGGTCATCGAAACCTCAAGGAATACCAACCCAACTAGACGTAGGCTTACCTTCACCGTAAGGAGCCGAACTAGTATAAACTCTCTCGTGTCCTTTGTCCCGATTAACCCCTTTAAGCTTCCTAGTTGCGATGGCTCCACGATTAAGTCCTTGCAAGAGGACATCTGTCGTGACAATTCCACGACAGGGTTGCCGGATCATAACACATAGTAGGTGACTATGAACTTGCAAGATAGGATCAAGAACTCACATATATTCATGGAAACATAATAGGTTCAGATCTGAAATCATGGCACTTGGGCCCTAGTGACAAGAATTAAGCATAGCAAAGTCATAGCAACATCAATCTCAGAACATAGTGGATACTAGGGATCAAACCCTAACAAAACTAACTCGATTACATGATAAATCTCATCCAACCCATCACCGTCCAGCAAGCCTACGATGGAATTACTCACGCATGGCGGTGAGCATCATGAAATTGGTGATGGAGGATGGTTTATGATGACGACGGTGACGATCCCCTCTTGGGCCCCGAGCGGACTCGAGATCAGCCCTCCCGAGAGATTAGGGCTTGGCGGCTCCGTGTCGTAAAACGCGATGATTTCTTCTCCTTGATTTTTCTCTCCCCGAAAGCCAATAAATAGAGTTGGAGTTGGCGTCGGAAGGTCTCCAGGGGGCCCACGAGGTAGGGGGTGCGCCCAGGAGGGGGGGCGCACCCCCCACCCTCGTGTCCAGGGTGTGGGCCCCCTGGTCTTCATCTTTGGCGAGGATTTTTTATTATTTATTCTAAGATATTCCTTGGAGTTTCAGGTCATTCCGAGAACTTTTGTTTTCTGCACATAAAACAACATCATGGCAATTCTGCTGAAAACAGCGTCAGTCCGGATTTGTTCCACTCAAATCATACAATTTAGAGTCCAAAACAAGGGCAAAAGTGTTTGGAATAGTAGATACGATGGAGACGTATCAACTCCCCCAAGCTTAAACCCTTGCTTGTCCTCAAGCAATTCAGTTGACAAACTGAAAGAGAAAAAGAAAAACTTTTACAAACTCTGTTTGCTCTTGTTGTTGTATCTATGTCAAGCCAGCATTTAGGTTTTCAGCAAACATCATAACTAACCACATTTGCAATAATTCTTAGATCTCATGTTTACTCATATCAATAACATAACCAGCTAGCAAGCCATAATAATAAATCTCAGATGACAACACTTTCTCAAAACAATCATAATATGATATAACAAGATGGTATCTCTCTAGCCCTTTCTGAGACCGCAAAACATAAATGCAGAGCACCTTCAAAGATCAAGGACTGACTAGACATTGTAATTCATGGTGAAAGAGATCCAATCATAGTCATACCCAATATAAATTAACAATAATGAATGCAAATGACAGCTGTGCTCTCTAGCTAGTGCTTTTTAATAAGAGGGTGATGACTCAACATAAAAGTAAATAGATAAGCCCTTCGTAGAGGGAAGCAGGGATTTGTAGAGGTGCCAGAGCTTGGTTTTGAAATAGAGATAAGATATATTTCGAGCGGCATACTTTCATTGTCAACATAACAACTAAGAGATGGCGATATCTTCCATGCTAAACAAATTATAAGCGGTTCCCAAACAGAAAGGTAAAGATTATACTCCCCCTCCTCCACAAGCATCAATCCATGGCTTGCTCGAAACAACGAGTGCCTCCAACATTCAACGGGTCCCAGGGGGAGTTTTGTTTGCAATTATTTTGATTTAGTTTGCATAAAGCATGGGACTGGGCATCCTGGTGACCAGCCATTTTCTCGTGAGTGAGGAGCGGAGTCCACTCCTCTTGAGAATAACCCGCCTAACATGGAAGATAAGGGCATCCCTAGTTGATACATGAGCTATTCGAGCATACAAAACAGAATGTTATTTGAAGGTTTAGAGTTTGGCACATATAAATTTACTTTGAACGGCAGATAGATACCGCATATAGGAAGGTATGGTGGACTCATATGGAATAACTTTGGGGTTTAAGGAGTTTGGATGCACAAGCAGTATTCCCGCTTAGTACAAGTGAAGGCTAGCAAAAGACTGGGAAGCGACCAACTAGAGAGCGACAACAATCATGAACATGCATTAAAATTAATAAACATTGAATACAAGCATGAGTAGGATATATTCCACCATGAACATAAATATCGTGAAGGCTATGTTGATTTGTTTCAACTAGATGCGTGAACATGTGCCAAGACAAGTCACTTAAATCATTCAAAGGAGGATACCACCCCATCATACCACATCACAACCATTTTAATAGCATGTTGGCACGCAAGGTAAACCATTATAACTCATAGCTAATCAAGTATGGCACGAGCAACTATGATCTCTAATTGTCATTGCAAACATGTTTATTCATAATAAGCTGAATCAAGAACGATGGACTCATCATATTTACAAAAACAAAAGAGGTCGAGTTCATACCAGTTTTTCCCATCTCAGTCAGTCCATCATATATGTCATCATAATTGCCTTTCACTTGCACGACCGAACGATGTGAATAATAATAAGAGTGTATGTGCATTGGACTAAGCTGGAATCTGCGAGCATTCAATAAACAGGAGAAGACAAGGCAATATGGGCTCTTGGTTAAATCAACAATGATGCATATAAGAGCCACTTCAACAATTTAATCATGGTCTTCTCCTACTGACCCCCAAAGAAAAGAAAAGAAATAAAAACTATTTACACGGGAAAGCTCTCAACAAGCAAAAGAAGAACAGGAAATATTTTGGGGTTTTCTTTTTAATTACTACTACAGCAGGAAAAATAAACTACTGCTAATTTTTTTGGTTTTTCTTAAGGTTTATTAAACACACGAGAAGAAAGCAGGAAAAAGAAAATAAACTAGCATGGATATTACAGTGAAAGAGTACGAGCAGCGACATCTTAGCAATGAGTGTGTGTGAACATAAATCTAATGTCGGTGAGAAATACGTACTACCCCAAGCTTAGGCTTTTGGCCTAAGTTGGTCTATTGCCAGGGATAGCCTGGCGGATACCCGTAGGTGTAGCTGGCGTTGTACTGCGATGCAGCGGCTATCGCCTCCTGAGCTGCAGCGTGGCATCGAGCCGCCTCCGCTCTCCTCTCGTACTCATCTGCCTCCTCTCTGGTAATAGTATATCTTCCTTTTGTCTGAGAATCAAAGAAGGCAGGAGCAGGAAGAGTAATATGGACAACATGCCATTTGTTAAAGATTAGTACTGGAAAGATGGTTCAGTCCTCTCAACAAACTGGTGGGAAACCATAGAATCAAAATCCAAATAAGTAGGGGGTAACTCCATATCACCCTCACGAATGCCTATCTCAAGAAAATTAGCTAAGCGGGTTGCATAAATTCCTCCAAAGAAATCTCCGTTATGTCTATTATGATGCAACCTACGAGCTACAATCGCTCCCATATGATAAGATTGGTCTCCTAACACAGCACTTACGAGAATCTGAGATCGAGGGCACACATGTGACATGCTTCATCCTTAGCATTTATGCATCTACCTATGAAGAGAGCAAAATAATCTATAGCAGGAAAGTGAATGCTCCCTATAGTGGCTTGTGTTATATCTCTAGATTCCCCCACAGTTATTCTAGCATGAAAGTCTCTATATTCAGATTTAGGGGGATCCCTGACACTACCCCAAGATGGAAGTTTGCAAGAAAAAGTGAAATCCTCTAAGTCCATGGTATAAGATTTGTCATAAAGGTCAAACATGACTGAAGGAGAATTACGCGAAGATGAAAACTCAAACCTCCTCACAAATGAACTTGTGAGATCATGATACTGGGGGCATTTGTCAGCCTCAAAGTCATCAAGACCGGCATTACGCAAATATGCGTTAAATTCTTCTTTGATTCCCGCTTGATCCATAAATTTTCCGAAGGCCATTCACAGGGCCTCACAAGAGCGTCTCTTGGTGGTTCCTCGTCAGCATCACGCATTGCAAGCCTGGGGCCTTGCTTCCTTGAAGAACCACCTTGGAACATCTTCCTAAACATATTGTTTCCTCTGAAAAATTTCTGAAATTTTTAGTAACTTCAAACTAAAGTGAACCAACTTCAATAAAATTGATAGCAACTACTCCTACAAGTGCCTAGAGCCTATATCAAGCATTAGAACTACTTGGAACCATATAAATTTGACATGCAAGCTCAAGAACATGGTCACCTATGCAACACAAATTTGCAAAGAATAAAGCACTAGAACAAAAACTAATTGGACCAATGGAGGAGTCACATACCAAGGAACAATCTCCCCAAGGAGTTTTGCGAGAGGTGCTTTGAGCAAGGAGATCGAAAATCACAGCAAAAGTGGCTAGAACTCGTGCTTGAGTTGGTTTTTCGGGTTTGTGTGAGGCAGAGGAAGAAGATGGGTGCAGGTATAAGTGGAGGAGGGCCACCATGGGCCCACAGGTAGGGGGGCGCGCCTAGGGGGTAGGGCGCGCCCTCCACCCTCGTGGGCAGGTGGCAGCTCCCCCTGCAGTAATTTTTGCACTAAAAATCCTCAAATATTCCTAAAAATATCATATTAAATTGGCATGGCATTCTGAGGACTTTTATTTTTGGGATATTTTTATATTGCACGGTTAAGTCAGGAGAAAGACAGAAAAATACTATTTTACTTTATTTCTACTTAAGAACAGAAAGTATAAAGAGGTTACAGAAGGTTGTGCTTCTAGTTTCATCCATCTCATGCTCATCAAAAGGAATCCACTAACAAGGTTGATCAGGTCTTGTTAACAAACTCATTCGGACTAACATGGAACCGGAGAAATTTCGAATAACACTAAGTTATCTCAATGGGGATATGGACATCCCCAATAACAAGAATATCATATTTCTTCTTGACAGTAGGGAGAGGAAATTCAAAACCTCCAAATATAATTGATGGAATTTTTCCAATAGAGTTGATACTATAAACTTGAGGTTGTTTCCACAGAAAGTGTACCGTGTGCTCATTACCATTAACATGAAAAGTGACATTGCCTTTGTTGCAATCAATAACAGCCCCCGCAGTATTAAGGAAAGGTCTTCCAAGAATAATAGACATACTATCATCCTCGGGAATATCAAGAATAACAAAGTCCGTTAAAATAGTAACGTTTGCAACCACAACAGGCACAACCTCACAAATACCGACAAGTATAGCAGTTGATTTATCAGCCATTTGCAAAGATATTATAGTAGGTGTTAACTTATTCAAGTCAAGTCTACGATATAAAGAGAGAGGCATAACACTAACACCGGCTCCGAGATCACATAAAGCAGTTTTAACATAATTTCTTTTAATGGAGCATGGTATAGTAGGTACTCCTGGATCTCCAAGTTTCTTTGGTATTCCACCCTTAAAAGTATAATTAGCAAGCATGGTGAAAATTTCAGCCTCCAGTATCTTTCTCTTATTTGTAACAATATCTTTCATATATTTAGCATAAGGACTCATTTTGAGCATATCAGTCAATCGCATACGCAGAAAGATAGGTCTAATCATTTCAGCAAAGCGCTCAAAATCCTCATCATCCTTTTTCTTGGATGGTTTCGGAGGAAAAGGCATGGGTTTCTGAACCCATGGTTCACATTCTTTACCATGTTTCCTAGCAACGAAGTCTCTTTTATCATAACGTTGATTCTTTGATTGTGGGTTATCAAGATCAACAACAGGTTCAACTTCCACATCATTATCATTACTAGGTTGAGCATCATCATGAACATCATCATTAACATTTTCACTAGGTTCATGTTCATTACCAGATTGTGTTTCAGCATCCGACATAGAGATATCATTTGGATTATCAGGTGGTTCAGCAATAGGTTCACTAGAAGTTTGCAAAGTCCTATCATTTTTCTTTTTCTTCCTTTTAGAAGAATTATGTACATCAATATTATTTCTCTGAGAATCTTGCTCGATTATCTTAGGGTGGCCTTCAGGATACAAAGGTTCCTGAGTCATTCTACCAGTTATAGTAGCCACTCTAACAGCATAATCATTTTTCCTACTATTCATTTCATCAAGCACTTCTTTCTGAGCTTTAAGTACTTGTTCTACTTGAGTGGTAACCATGGAAGCATGTTTGCTAACAACTTTAAGTTCACCTCTAATATTAGCCATATAATCACCCAAGCGTTTAATCATATAAGCATCTTGTTTTAATTGTCTACCAAAATAAGCATTGAAGTCGTCTTGCTTAAACATGAAGTTATCAAACTCATCCAAGCACTGACTAGCAATTTTAGTAGGAGGGACTTCTGCTTTATCATATCTGTAGAGAGAATTTACCTTTACTACCTGTGTCGGGATATCGAGATCAGGAGGTTCTTCAGTGAATAAAGAATTGAGATCATATACTTCTTCAACAAAGTGTAAATTAAGACCATGTATTTCTTCAATAGGAGGTAAATTCTTAATATCTTCAGCTTTAATACCTTTTTCGTTCATAGATTTCTTTGCCTCTTGCATATCTTCAGGACTGAGAAATAGAACACCTCTCTTCTTCGGAGTTGGTTTAGGAATAGGCTCAGCAATTGGAGCAGGAGCTGGCTCAAGAGGTGCCCAATTATTTTCATTTGTCAACATATTATTCAATAGAATTTCAGCTTCATCCGGTGTTCTTTCCCTGAAAAGAGAACCAACACAACTATCCAGGTAGTCTCTGGAAGCATCGGTTAGTCCATTATAAAAGATATCAAGTATTTCATGTTTCTTAAGAGGATGATCAGGCAAAGCATTAAGTAACTTGAGAAGCCTCCCCCAAGCTTGTGGGAGACTCTTCTTTAATTTGCACGAAGTTGTATATTTCCCTCAAAGCAGCTTGTTTCTTATGAGCAGGGAAATATTTAGCAGAGAAGTAATAAATGATATCCTGGGGACTACGCACACAACCAGGATCAAGAGAATTAAACCATATCTTAGCATCACCCTTTAACGAGAACGGAAATATTTTGAGTATATAAAAGTAGCGTGATCTCTCATCATTAGTAAATAGGGCGGATATATCATTAAACTTAGTAAGATGTGCCACAACAGTTTCAGATTCATTGCCATAAAAAGGATCAGATTCAACCAAAGTAATTATATCTGGATCAACAGAAAATTCATAATCCTTATCGGGAACACAAATAGGTGAAGTAGCAAAAGCAGGATCAGGTTTGATTCTGTCTCTAAGAGATTCTTTACTCCATTTAACTAGCAGCCTCTTAAGTTCGTATCTATCCTGGCAAGAAAAAATAGCTGTTGAAGATTCCATATCAAAAAGATAACCCTCAGGAATAGCAGGCACATTTTCGTCATCACTTTCATCAATATTATCGGTTTCAATAATTTCTCTCTCTCTAGACCAAGAAATTTGTTCATCAAGAAATTCACCAAGGGGCACAGTAGTATCAAGCATAGAAGTAGTTTCATCATAAGTATCATGCATAGCAGAAGTGGCATCATCAAACTTGCGACATATCAAAATGAATAGCAGAAGCAGGTTTAGGTGTCGCAAGCTTACTCATAACAGAAGGTTAATGAAGTGCAGAGCTAGATGGAAGTTCTGTACCTCCCCTCGTGTTGAGGGATAAATTTTTGTCTTAGCATCTTTCAAGTTCTTCATAGTGTCCAGCAGATATAAATCCCAAGTGACTCAAAGAATAGAGCTATGCTCCCCGGCAACGGCGCCAGAAAAAGGTCTTGATAACCCACAAGTATAGGGGATCGCAACAGTTTTCGAGGGTAGAGTATTCAACCCAAATTTATTGATTCGACACAAGGGGAGCCAAAGAATATTCTCAAGTATTAGTAGCTGAGTTGTCAATTCAACCACACTTGGAAACTTAGTATCTGCAGCAAACTGTTTAGTAGCAAACTAATATGATAGTGGTGGTAACGGTAACAAAAGTAACGACAGCAAAAGTAATGTTTTTGGTATTTTTGTAGTGATTGTAACAGTAGCAATGGAAAAGTAAATAAGCGAGAACCAGTATATGGAAAACTCGTAGGCACCTGTGACGCCCGGATAATCAAGCTAGAGTAAACCTCTGCTAATGATGCCAGGTCACCTCGGTTACTGTTGATAATCTCGGGATTCAGAATCGTTTCGGAATTCAAATTTAAAATAAAGTCAAACTAGAAAAGTTTTCAAAAGTCATAACTAAAAATTTCAAACGGTGACAAATAAATCATAAGTGATTATTGTAGAGAAACCACATTTTTATAAAAATTTTAACTGCTCTAAAATATTTACAACAGTAGGTAAAACAATTAACTAAATGCCGCTTGTATCTTATAAAATACTAAACTATATTATTTGGGGGTTAAACCTTTTGTAGCAGAGGTATAATTAGTGATACTATTATAGGTACAACTTTTATGTTTTATGAAACAAAAAGAAACCAAAACAGTAAAAGGAAAGATAAGAAAAGGGAAAATAAAACAAAAGACAAAAGAAACTAAAGCCCACCCCCCCCCCCCCATGCTGGGCCAACCAGCCCAGCTAGCCAGCCGGCCGGCCCAGCCGGCCACCTTGACCCTGGCCTATTAGGCCACTCCCCCCAAAACCAAACCCTAGAACCAACCCCACTCCCACCACGATCTCCACCCTCTCCCTCCCGCGCCGTCACAGGAGAGGGCGCTCGATCCCCGTCGCTCTCCCAGCTCGCCCCGATACCCTCCTCTCGCCCCATCACTAGATCTGGGGTGTGCCCGTGCCCGAGGACCGCCACCTCGCCGGTGCAGCACTTCCCGGCCTCCTCCCCCTCCCTCGGCTGGATCTGGATCGGGGAAAACCCCCCCGATCCCGTCGCCCGTCGCCGCGACGACCTCGCCGCCCCGCGCCCGGAGAACGCAGCCTCACCGGAGCCCCTCCCCCGCCGGCCTGCTTCCCCGTCGCACGTCGTCCCGGGCATCCACCCCGAGCCCCGCTGCCCTGACCCTACTTCCTCCCCTGTGAGCCGCGCCCCTCCTCTCCTTCCTCTGTCCCGTTCCAGCCCACGCCCGGACATGCCCCTGCACCACGGTCGCCGCGTCCGGCCGTGTGCTGCGCGCCCCTGGGGCATCCATGCCCCGCGCCCCGCCGCGCCTCTTCTCCCCTCCCTAGCGCGCCTCCTCGACCGGCTCCTCCTGCCGGCGGATCCCGGCGAGCCCCCGCGCTCCGGCCACGGCCACCGGCGCAAGCCGTGCGCCCGCCTCCATAGCCCTCCCGTCGTCACCAGCGCGCCCGGCGCACTTGTTGCCGCCCGGGCGCGGCCTCTCGGCGCCCTCCTCGGCGACCGTCGCCTTGCCACGGCCCGCCCGCCGTGGCCTCGCCCTGACCATCTCGGCGCCCGTATCGTGCTGCATCGCCCCCCCCTCCTCCTGCGGTTCGTCGCCGGGTTACGCCTACGCCTGCACACCAGTACCCGGACCCGCTAGGCCCCCCAACCCTTGAATAGGGGCCCCCTTAAGCGGTTTCTAAAAAATTAAAAAAAATAAATAAATGGATAAATAATAATAATAATATATAATAAGTAAATAATTAATATTAAAATTAATTAAGTAACTAGATAAATAACTTAACTAATCTTGTTTAGTTGAACTAATTAAACTTGATTAACCTAATCACTTAGGTTAGTTAATTAATCTGATAGGTTAATTAGCACTCAATGACGAGTGGGTCCCATCGACCCACACGTCGAATTGACCAGGTCAATGGTCAGCGTTGATGATGACATCACTCTGATGTCATGCTGACGTCATCATTTACTATTCTGGATAATGTTGGATTTAAATAAATAATTAAATAAAATCAGAAAATGATTAAATATTTAGAAAATCATATCTTTTAATGCGTAACTCAGATGAAAATACTTTCTACATGAAAGTTGCTCGTAACAACGAGGCGATTCGGATCGCAGCCGTTCGTCCGCCACACATCCCTAACATAGCAAACACGCAACTTTCCCCTCCGGTTCATCTCGTCTGAAACGCGAAACACGGAATACTTTCCTGATGCTTCTCCCCTTCACGGTATCACCTCATACCGCGTTAGGGCACCCTAGCATAGTTACATGTCATGTCATGCATCGATATGCATCTGTTTGCATGGTATTCATTGTTTCTTCCCCTCTTCTCTCGGTAGACTACGAGACCGACCTGCTGCTGCTGCCGAGTTCGACTACGGAGCCGACGACCCTCTCTCTGCCAGAGCAACCAGGCAAGCCCCCCTTGATCACGGATATCGCCTATTCTACTCTTACTGCTTGCATTAGAGTAGTGCAGCATATTCTTGCTTTCGTTATTCATATCGATGCATAGCATGTCCTTGCTACTCTTG
Source organism: Aegilops longissima (assembly GCA_021605205.1). Taxonomy (NCBI): domain Eukaryota; kingdom Viridiplantae; phylum Streptophyta; class Magnoliopsida; order Poales; family Poaceae; genus Aegilops; species Aegilops longissima. The sequence continues at coordinate 149,605,095 of CM038682.1, read as the reverse complement.
TTGTTACCTTTACCCTTTATCCTCTCGCCTAGTATAGGATGCTAGTGTTCCATCAGTGGCCCTACACTCTTGTCCGTCTGCCATGCTGTACTACTGGGCTGTGATCACTTTGGGAGGTGATCACGGGTATATACTATATACCTTATACATGATACATGTGGTGACTAAAGTCGGTCGGCTTGTGGAGCACCATGAGTGGATCTTTGTGGCGGAGCGGCAGGGCAGGTTGAGACCGCCTAGGAGAGAGGTGGGCCTGGCCTGTTCGCGTTCGCGGATACTTAACACGCAACAAGAGATCTTGGTATTTGATCTGAGTTGGGTCGTTGACCTTATACGCACTAACCGCCACGTGGGACAAGATATGGGAAACAGGCTTCGTGGTATCAGCCGAAGCACTTCGTGACGCCAGCGACTGAGTGGCGCGCGCCGGATTGGAACGTAAGCCTGCTCTTGTATTAAGGGGCTAGTTCGCTTTCGGCAGTCGCATAGCGTCAGGTGTGCTATGGGCGATGGGCCCAGCACTGCTGGCGCTTAGGTTTAGACCGGTGCTGGCCTCTCTGTTGTGCCTAGGTGGGGCTGCGGCGTGTTGATCTTCATGCGGCGGGCATGACCCGAAAAAGTGTGTCCGCCAAATGGGATCGGCGTGTAGGGTAATGTGGTGCACCCCTGCAGGGAAGTTAATCTATTCGAATAGCCGTGATCTTCGGTAACAGGACGACTTGGAGTTGTACCTTGACCTTATGACAACTAGAACAGGATAATTAATAAAACACACTCTTCCAAGTGCCAGATACAACCCGGTGGTCACTCTCTCTCAGGGTTACGAGGAGGGGATCGTCGGGTAGGATTTTGCTATGCGATGCTATTTGGAGGACTGCAGTCTGCTCTCTTCTACATGTTGCAAGACGGAGGCTGCCAGAAGCGTAGTCTTCGACAGGATTAGATATCCCACTCTTATTCTGGCATTCTGCAGTTCAGTCCACTGATATGGGCCTTTACACATATATCCAAGCATATGTAGTGTAGCCCCTTGCTTGCGAGTACTTTGGATGAGTACTCACGGTTGCCTTGTTCCCCCTTTTCCCCCTTTCTTTACCCGGTTGCTGCGACCAGACGATAGAGCCCAGGGCGACGCCAGGCGTCGATGGCGACTACTACACTTTGGGCGCCTACTACTACGTGCAGCCGGCGGCGGCGACCGGGAGTAGTTAGGAGGATCCCAGGCGGAGGCCTGCGCCTCTTTCGATATGTATCCCAGTTTGTGTTAGCCATCTTCTAGAAAATTGTTTAACTTATGTACGTACTCAGATATTGTTGCTTCCGCTGACTTCGTCTATGATCGAGCACTTGTATTCGAGCCCTCGAGGCCCCGGCTTGTATTATGATGCTTGTATGACTTATTTATGTTTTAGAGTTGTGTTGTGATATCTTCCCGTGAGTCCCTGATCTTGATCATACACGTTTGCGTGCATGATTAGTGTACGATTTAATCAGGGGCATCACAAGTTGGTATCAGAGCCGACTGCCTGTAGGAATCCCCCTTCCACACTCCTTGGCCGAAGTCGAGTCTAGACATTGCAAAAACTTTTACTAGCATGGTTGTGTGCCTTACGGGCTCACGTCGCCATTGGGTGGCACTAGGATCTTTTACTCCTCGGCCTTTACTCTGGGACTCTGATCTCTCCTCTATTCGGGTTAAATGAAGTTTACTAAATCTAACATTAGGATCTCGTTATCACTTTCACCCGGAGAGCCCCTTATTACTAATGATCATCTGCTGCACCAGAAGACCCTGAAGATACTCTCCGTTGTTAACCCGAGAACTTGTGTTCATCGCGTTTGCAATTCACCTTCCACCGCAAACCCTTATTGCTAACTACTTGCAGTTGTTATTCTTACATTCATCCCAGTTGGTCTTTTTATTACAAGATACCCTGAAAAACTCGTCGTTGTTTCAATAATCCTTTGAGCTTACTGCCTTGCTGTTCTTTGTCACCTGAATACCCCTACGGTTAATTCTCGCACTTATCGAGTATCCGCTCATCCCCCAGTTGTTCATGTGTTACACAAAAGTCTTCGAAATACCATTCGATATTCCGAAAATCCTCAGCAACCTATTGCTCTGGAATTTCTTGTTTGCTTTCATTATGATTAATCCCATAAGTATAGTAATCATATTGGCATCCTTTGTCACCATCATTTTTGAGTCCGTTGATTCAATATGTTGTGAATGTTCACAATCATCAGTCGAGTCCTAGGATTATCTTTCCGGCTCATACGTCATTTTGAACATGAGCTGGTTCTCGACCAAACTATCTGTCGTCGATTGTGCCTCTGGTATATTCAATTGATCCATCCTTGATCAGAACGTCTTCTTCTGATCCTTTGTTTTGGAAATCATAATTCCTTTGCATTTAAGCTTTGAATTATTCAGATGATTCCATAACCTGCTGCATTTGCATTCCTTCCTCTTCTGGTTGAGTATCGATACTCACATCAGATCCTTTGTGGACCATCAAGTCCTTTGTTGGATTGTTATCCGACAGTGTCCTTCACATTTGATCACTTTGTGAGTTCTTTCCCTGATACATAATGCCCTTGTCAAGTTGTATCCTCTGCTTGGCCAACCATGCTCTGCTTTCGGGCTTGTGTTATTTACTCTTGTAACTTGTGGTATATGTTTTTAAGAAGCCCCTATGGGTTGAACATATGCCTTCTCTAAACCGTGTGAACCCGAAAGTTTTCACGAATCATACTCTTCTGGTGCTCCGCCAGATAAATTTCAACACTGCAACTTCATCGAACGTGAGAAGTAAATGAAAGGTTATGCATTGGAGAATTGGGAGTCGACCATGAACTTGTGTTCATGCCCATGGACACGATGTAGATCTTATCGTTAAAGCTTCTCTTAAATTAATTATTCCTTTGGTATAAGTTCATCTTATATCAGGGATCTGGCCTTTTGCAATCGTGGTTCCGACCATGTTCTCTTTTAAATACCATTTCTCATGCAAGTTTTAGCACTTGTCTTCTGTAGAGCAACACCCCGGTCCAACCTCTACTTTGATCTATCATCGAGTATTACTCCCCTGGTATCTCGAGATTATAATGGAACTGCATAACTTCTAATGAGTTCTTCATCAAGTGCTACGTTCCCACTGATTCCAATTTTTCACGGGCTCTGAGTTATTAAACCCTCAAAGACACCAATAACTGAACCGAGTCCGCACTACGGTTCAACAACTCTTCGGTAAGCTTCTATAAGTACGAGTGTACCCGATCACATCATTCCTAGCCTGATCGGCTATATCATTATCATGCTAAATTTTAACTGTGCTACTGGGTCCTTCTCGGAGCACAAATTTCGACGGTGAGCTAATCTTACAATCGATCTTCCTCGTCATACCGTTTGCCCTTGGACAGCAAGCTTGATTTCTAGTTTGTGTCGTACCCATGGTTCCAATGACTTTTGGCTTCATCATTTCCGTTGACTTGACGTCATCGCCGATCAGTTACATCTTCTCGAAACCTCTCGACAAATGTGTCGTGATCATCATCAACATTCTGGGGTCTTCCAAGATATCTATCGAATTCTTGATGAGAAATACCATCCTTGCCCCTCGATGGTTTGTATTATCATCGGCAACGTTAATGCGCTCCCTCCAACACAAACCTGCTCATATTTTGTGTATTACCTTGAGTTCCTTCCTACCCCGCTTGTGTTATGTTCTACTTTGGAATATTGCCATCTTTTATGTCAAGGATGTCGGGAATTTCACCACCTCTTAAGAATTCTTGGTATGGTGATACTTCTCACCATCATCATTCTTCCTTGGTCCCTGTGTTGTTTTTAACCAGCATACCAATAGATGTTGTTTGAGTTCTGTACTTCTAGCAACCCTATTGCTTTGAAGTTAACGATCGACAGTTCGTTCTTAGACCGTTGATTATTGAATCGTCCCTCTAACATTGATCTTGCTGCCTAAGGTCATATTTCGGGCACACCTTTCAACTAATGATTGATGGTGTATGTTTCCCTAGAGCATACAACATTATATCATTTGAATTGACAAGTGTCATCTTCTTGTTCACATTATTGTGGAAATCCATCTTTTGAAAATCTCAATGAATTGTCGCTGAGTCAATCAGCCACCTCCTCACCTCTCCTTGGTTTAATGATGAACTATTGTTTCAGGAACCCGCTCCCATAGTTCATTTCCCGAGAATCTTGCAATGCCATTTCAACGATTTGTGTTGCGCCTTTCTTCTCGGACATCCTGAGTCTGAGGTATCATGACACCAATTGGATCTGAATCTCGGTCAGATATGATGGTTGGGACAACTTTCCAGGAGTTATGTTGTTGGTCCTTTGATGACCCGGTAATATGATGTCATGCCTAGCACCCCCCCGGCTGGAGGACCTATCATTATAATTTCTTTTGCAAGGATAACCATTCCTCCTGGAAGAAATTGTAGGACTTATTTTATAAGTTACTCCTGATGGATCATTGGTGTATCCGAAGTCTGGCCCTTGATTGAAACACCATATCATTGCTACCTGAAGCATGTATGTGGTACTCCGTTCATCACCAAGAACATTTGAAGCACAATGCTAAATTCTCTTTATCAATTATCCAAACACCGTTGTATGGGTAATGTCATGAATTTTTTCACCCCTTACCTAAATGGTTTTCTACCTTCTATCCTGTCATGGATATCATCTGCTTGTCCTTGGGAAGGATATACCCCTGGAATATGTGTTTAAACACATTTTTCCTTTCCATTGATCTGGTTAAATCTGATAATCATATCTTCCTTTCCATTGTTTGGTTTAACCTTTCTTGTGATCTATGAGATCTAAGCAGTAATATTCTCCTGCTTTTGTAAACACCTCGGTGTACAATTCTCGAGAAAGAACCTGTTATTTTGGTGATGACATTCGGTAACCACCGATGGGCGAGAACTTTGCCGATTGGTCCGCCTCGTTCAGCGAAAGGTGAAGATGGTTCTCTTCGTCCCTCGCCTTTGGTACCGACGTTGTTACCGACATAACTGACAGGTTATTCTCTGACATGCCTTGCTATCATAACCGTGCAAGATGTCACCGCTCTTTCAACGTTTAACCCACATGGTGGGCCCATAACCCACAGTTTCACAGGATCAAAACCTAACTCTCCTGTACACCCTAGTGTCAAAGTTATTCCTCAGACTTGGCTTCGTATGTAATACACGGGTCACCTTCCTAATGCTCTATTCTGGTATCAGACGCAATACTTACTCTCGTTGCTCTGAACCCCTTTCTCCTCGGTTCAGACTTGAGCAACTATCTATCCGCTTGGGACCTCTTATTGAACCTTCGTACCTTACTCTCGACATATTTTATTGGTTCAATTCGAGAGGTACTATTATGCTCATTCATGGGTTAACCCTGATTGTTTCCCTCATAAGCATTCTGTCAGAGTTTAGCTGCCCTTACCTATTCGTAAATGCGTTGGAGTTCCCAAGAAAAGGACGACTTGGCCATGATGACTGAAGCGGAGAAATAAAGACGTCAATGTAACGGATCGACCTCTTGAGAAGAGCAACCAAAGACGAGAAGAACTGTTAGAATTTCAGTAACCAAAACTTTCCCCTTACACCCTCTTAAATCTCGGGCGAGATTTCTTGTAATGGAGGAGAATTGTGACGCCTTGGATAATCAAGCTACAGTAAACCTCTGCTAATGATGCCAGGTCACCTCGGTTACTGTTGATAATCTCGGGATTCAGAATCGTTTCGGAATTCAAATTTAAAATAAAGTCAAACTAGAAAAGTTTTCAAAAGTCAAAACTAAAAAGTTCAAACAGTGACAAATAAATCATAAGTGATTATTGTAGAGAAACCACATTTTTATAAAATGTTTAACTTCTCTAAAATAATTACAACAGTAGGTAAAACAATTAACTAAATGCCGCTTGTATCTTATAAAATACTAAACTATATTATTTGGGGGTTAAACCTTTTGTAGCAGAGGTATAATTAGTTATACTATTATAGGTACAACTTTTATGTTTTATGAAACAAAAAGAAACCAAAACAGTAAAAGGAAAGATAAGAAAAGGGAAAATAAAACAAAAGACAAAAGAAATTAAAGCCCCCCCCCACGCTGGGCCAACCAGCCCAGCTAGCCGGCCGGCCGGCCCAGCCGGCCACCTTGACCCTGGCCTATTAGGCCACTCCCCCCCAACCAAACCCTAGAACCAACCCCACTCCCACCACGATCTCCACCCTCTCCCTCCTGCGCTGTCACAGGAGAGGGCGCTCGATCCCCGTCGCTCTCCCAGCTCGCCCCGATCCCCTCCTCTCGCCCCATCACCAGATCTGGGGTGTGCCCGTGCCCGAGGACCGCCACCTCGCCGGCGCAGCACCTCCCGGCCTCCTCCCCCTCCCTCGGCTGGATCTCGATCGGGGAAAGCCCCCCGATCCCGTCGCCCGTCGCCGCGACGACCTCGCTGCACCGCGCCCGGAGAACGCAGCCTCACCGGAGCCCCTCCCCCGCCGGCCTGCTTCCCCGCCGCACGTCATCCCCGGCATCCACCCCGAGCCCCGCTGCCCTGACCCTACTTCCTCCCCTAGTGAGCCGCGCCCCTCCTCTCCTTCCTCTGTCCCGTTCCAGCCAGCCGACATGCCCTGCCATGATCGCGCGTCCGGCCCGTGTGCTGTGTGTTGCGCCCTGAGGGCATCCATGCCCAGCGCCTGTCGCGCCTCTTCTCCCCTCCCTAGCGCCTCCTCGACCGGCTCCTCCTACCGGTGGATCCCGGCGAGCCCAGCTCAGCCATAGCCACCGGCGCAAGCCGTGTGCCCGCCCGCGCAGCCCTCCCCCCGTCGCCCAAGCTTGCCTCCGGCCAAGACTTGTTGTCGCCCGGCGCGGCCCTCTCGGCGCCCTCCTCCGGTGACCGTCTGCCTTGCCACGGCCCCGCCCCGCCGTGGCCTCGCCGCGGCCATCTACGGCGCCCGGCGCCGTGCTGCATCGCCCCCCCTCCGCTCCTGCGGTTCTTCGCCCGGGTCGGGCGCCTACAACGCCTCGCACCCGCACCCAAGACTCCGTTAGGCCTCCGACCCATCGACTAGGGGCCCCGCCTGAAACGGTTTCTAAAAAAATTAAAAAAATGGATAAATAAACAATAATAATATATAATAAGTAAATAATTAATATTAAAATTAACTAAGTAAGTAGATAATTAACTTAACTAATCTTGTTTAGTTGAACTAATTAAACTTGATTAACCTAATCACTTAGGTTAGTTAATTAATCTGATAGGTTAATTAGCACTCAATGACGTGGGTCCCACTCGGACCCACGTCAAAGTTGACCAGGTCAATGGTTAACGTTGGTGATGACATCACTCGATGTCATCTTTGACGTCATCATTTACTATTCTGGATAATGTTGGATTTAAATAAATAATTAAATAAAATCAGAAAATGATTAAATATTTAGATAATCATATCTTTTAATGCGTAACTCAGATGAAAATACTTTCTACATGAAAGTTGCTCAGAACAACGAGACGATTCCGGATACGCAGCCCGTTCGTCCGCCACACATCCCTAACATAGCAAACACGCAACTTTCCCCCTCCGGTTCATCTGTCCGAAAACGCGAAACACCCGGAATACTTTCCCGGATGCTTCTCCCCTTCACCGGTATCACCTCATACCGCGTTAGGGCACCCCTAGCATAGTTACATGTCATGTCATGCATCGATATGCATCTGTTTTCATGGTATTCATTGTTTCTTCCCCCTCTTCTCTCTGGTAGACTACGAGACCGACGCCGCTGCTGCTGCCCGACCGACTACGGAGTTGACGACCCTCTCTCTTGCCGAGCAACCAAGCAAGCCCCCCTTGATCACCAGATATCGCCTATTCTACTCTTACTGCTTGCATTAGAGTAGTGCAGCATATTACTTGCTTTCGTTATTCATATCCCGATGCATAGCCTTGTCCTTGCTACTCATCACAGTTACCTTTACCGCTATCCTACTGCTTAGTATAGGATGCTAGTGTTCCATCAGTGGCCCTACACTCTTGTCCGTCTGCCATGCTACACTACTGGGCTGTGATCACTTCGGGAGGTGATCACGGGTATATACTATATACCTTATACATGATACATGTGGTGACTAAAGTCGGGTCGGCTTGAGGAGCACCCGAGTGGATCTTTGTGGCGGAGCGACACGGCAGGTTGAGACCGCCTAGGAGAGGTGGGCCTGGCCTGTTCGGCGTTCATGGATACTTAACACGCTTAACGAGATCTTGGTATTTGATCTGAGTTGGGTCGTTGACCTTATACGCACTAACCGCCACGTGGGACAAGATATGGGCAACCGGCGTCGTGGTATCAGCCGAAGCACTTCGTGACGCCAGCGACTGAGTGGCGCGCGCCGGATTGGAACGTAAGCCTGCTCTTGTATTAAGGGGCTAGTTACGCTTTCGACGCGTCACAGACGCGTGCGGGTGTGCTATGGGCGATGGGCCTGCACCACGTGCGCTTAGGTTTAGACCGGCGTGCTGGCCTCTCTGTTGTGCCTAGGTGGGGCTGCGACGTGTTGATCTTCCGCGGCCGGGCATGACCCAGAAAAGTGTGTCCGGCCAAATGGGATCGAGCGTGTCGGGTAATGTGGTGCACCCCTGCAGTGAAGTTAATCTATTGAATAGCCGTGATCTTGATGTGGGACGACTTGGAGTTGTACCTTGACCTTATGACAACTAGAACCGGATACTTAATAAAACACACCCTTCCAAGTGCGGATACAACCCGGTGGTCGCTCTCTCTCGGGGTTACGAGGAGGATCGTCGGGTAGGATTATGCTATGCGATGCTATTTGGGCGACTTGATCGCTCTCTTCTACATGTTGCAAGACGGAGGCTGCGAGCGTAGTCTTGAGAGGATTAGATATCCCCTCTTATTCTCGGCATTCTGCAGTTCAGTCCACCGATATGGCCTTTACACATATATCCATGCATATGTAGTGTAGCCCCTTGCTTGCAGTACTTTGGATGAGTACTCACGGTTGCCTTGTTCCCCTTTTCCCCCTTTCTTTACCGGTTGCTGCGACTGCACGATGGAGCCTGGAGCGACGCCACCGTCGATGACGACTACTACACTGGGGCGCCTACTACTACGTGCAGCCCACGACGGCGACCGAGAGTAGTTAGGAGGATCCCGTGCGGAGGCCTGCGCCTCTTTCGATATGTATCCCAGTTTGTGTTAGCCATCTTATGGCAACTTGTTTAACTTATGTATGTACTCAGATATTGTTGCTTCCGCTGAATCGTCTATGATCGAGCACTTCTTTTCGAGCCCTCGAGGCCCCTGGCTTGTATTATGATGCTTGTATGACTTATTTATGTTTTAGAGTTGTGTTGTGATATCTTCCCGTGAGTCCCTGATCTTGATCGTACACGTTTGCGTGCATGATTAGTGTACGATTGAATCGGGGGCGTCACAGCACCGGATTAGTGATGGGTAATTATGCCGGATGCGGTTCGTCATGTAACAGTCATAACATAGGGTGACACAGAACGAGCTCCAGTTCATCAATGTAATGTAGGCATGTATTCCGAATATAGTCATACGTGCTTATGGAAAAGAACTTGCATGACATCTTTTGTCCTACCCTCCCGTGGCAGCGGGGTCCTATTTGAAACTAAGGGATATTAAGGCCTCCTTTTAATAGAGAACCGGAACAAAGCATTAGCACATAGTGAATACATGAACTCCTCAAACTATGGTCATCACCGGGAGTGGTCCCGATTATTGTCACTTCGGGGTTGCCGGATCATAACACATAGTAGGTGACTACAGACTTGCAAGATAGGATCAAGAACTCACATATATTCATGAAAACATAATAGGTTCAGATCTGAAATCATGACACTTGGGCCCTAGTGACAAGCAATAAGCATAGCAAAGTCATAGCAACATCAATCTCAGAACATAGTGGATACTAGGGATCAAACCCTAACAAAACTAACTCGATTACATGATAAATCTCATCCAACCCATCACCGTCCAGCAAGCCTACGATGGAATTACTCACGCACGTCGGTGAGCATCATGAAATTGGTGATGGAGGATGGTTGATGATGACGACAACGACGAATCCCCCTCTCCGGAGCCCCGAACGGACTCCAGATCAGCCCTCCCGAGAGAGATTAGGGCTTGGCGGCAGCTCCGTATCGTAAGACGCGATGATTTCTTCTCCCTGATTTTTTCTCCCCGAAAGCCAATAAATAGAGTTGGAGTTGGCGTCAGAAGGTCTCCAGGTGGCCCATGAGGTAGGGGGGCACGGCCCCCACCCTCGTGGACAGGGTGTGGGCCCCCTGGTCTTCATCTTTGGCGAGTATTTTTTATTATTTATTCTAAGATATTCCGTGGAGTTTCAGGTCATTCCGAGAACTTTGTTTTCTGTATATAAAACAACATCATGGCAATTCTGCTGAAAACAGCGTCAGTCCGGGTTAGTTCCATTCAAATCATACAAGTTAGAGTCCAAAACAAGTGCAAAAGTGTTTGGAAAAGTAGATACGACGGAGACGTATCAGTACACCTTCTATCACAGATCCGAAGGCAAGGTATTTGTTGCTAAGAATGGATCCTTTCTAGAGAAGGAGTTTCTCTCGAAAGAAGTGAGTGGGAGGAAAGTAGAACTTGATGAGGTAATTGTACCTTCTCCCGAATTGGAAAGTAGTTCATCACAGAAATCAGTTCCAGTGATTCCTACACCAATTAGTGAGGAAGTTAATGATGATGATCATGAAACTTCATATCAGGTTACTACCGAACCTCGTAGGTCAACCAAAATAAGATCCGCACCAGAGTGGTACGGTAATCCTGTTCTGGAGGTCATGTTACTTGACCATGACGAACCTACGAACTATGAGGAAGCGATGATGAGCTCAGATTCCGCGAAATGGCTTGAGGCCATGAAATCTGAGATGGGATCCATGTATGAGAACAAAGTATGGACTTTGGTTGACTTGCCCGATGATCGGCAAGCAATAGAGAATAAATGGATCTTCAAGAGGAAGACGAACGTTGATAGTAGTGTTACTATCTACAAAGCTCGAATTGTCGCAAAAATGTTTTCGACAAGTTCAAGGTGTTGACTACGATGAGATTTTCTCTCTTGTATCGATGCTTAAAAGTTTGTCCGAATCATGTTAGCAGTTGCCGCATTTTATGAAATTTGGCAAATGGATGTCAAACCTGCATTCCTTAATGGATTTCTTAAAGAATAGTTGTATGTGATGCAACCAGAAGGTTTTGTCGATCCTAAAGGTGCTAAAAAGTGTGCAAAGCTCCAGCGATCCATCTATGGACTGGTGCAAGCATCTCGGAGTTGGAATATACGTTTTGATAGTGTGATCAAAGTATATAGTTTTATACAGACGTGCGGTGAAGCCTGTATTAAAAGAAAGGGAATGGGAGCACTATAGCCTTTCTGATAAGTATATGTGAGTGACACCTTGTTGATCAGAAATGATGTAGAATTTTCTGGAGTGCATAAAGGAGTGTTTGGAAGGAGTTTTTCAAAGAAAGACCTCAGTGAAGCTGCTTACACATTGAGCATCAGGATCTATAGAGATAGATCAAGACGCTTGATAAGATTTTTCAATGAATACATACCTTGACAAGATTTTGAAGTAGTTCAAAATGGAACAGTTAAAGAAGGAGTTCTTGCCTGTGTTGCAAGGTGTGAAGTTGAGTAAGACTCAAAACCCGACCACAGCAGAAAATAGAAAGAGAGTGAAAAGTCATTCCCTATGCCTCAGTCATAGGTTCTATAAATTATGCTATGCTGTGTACTAGACCTATTGTGTACCTCGCCATGAGTTTGGCAAGAGGGTACAATAGTGATCCAGGAGTGGATCATAGGACAGCGGTCAAAATTATACTTAGTGGAATAAGCAAATGTTTCTCGGTTATGGAGTTGACAAAGAGTTCTTCATAAAAATTTACGTCGATGCAAGCTTTGACACCGATCTGGATGACTCTAAGTCTCGATCTACATACATATTGAAAGTGGGAGCAAATAGCTAGAGTAGCTCCATGCAGAGTATTGTAGACATAGAAATTTGCAAAATACATATCGATCTGAATGTTGCAGACAGGTAGATAAAAATTTCTCTCACAAGCAAAACATGATCAGACCTTAGTGCTCTTGGGTATTATCCACATAGCAATGTGAACTAGATTATTGACTCTAGTAAACCCTTTGAGTGTTGGTCACATGGTGATGTGAACTATGGGTGTTAATCACATGGTGATGTGAACTATTGGTGTTAAATCACATGGGATGTGAACTAGATTATTAACTCTAGTGCAATTCGGAAACTAAAGGAAATATGCCCTAGAGGCAATAATAAAGTTATTATTTATTTCCTTATATCATGATAAATGATTATTATTCATGCTAGAATTGTATTAACTGGAAACTTGATACATGTGTGAATACATAGACAAAACAAAGTGTTCCTAGTATGCCTCTACTACACTAGCTCGTTAATCAAAGATGGTTAAGTTTCCTGACCATAGACATGTGTTGTCAATTGATGAACGGGATCATATCATTAGGAGAATTATGTGATGGAAAAGACCCATCCGTTAGCTTAGCATAATGATCGTTAAGTTTTATTGCTATTGCTTTCTTCATGACTTATACATGTTCCTCTGACTATGAGATTATGCAACTCCTGAATACCGGAGGAATACCTTTTGTGCTATCAAACGTCACAACGTAACTGGGTGATTATAAAGATGCTCTACATGTGTCTCCGAAGGTGTTTGTTAGGTTGGCATAGATCAAGATTAGGATTTGTCACTCCGTGTATCGGAGAGGTATCTCTGGGCCCTCTCAGTAATGCACATCACTATAAGCCTTGCAAGCAATGTGACTAATGAGTTAGTTGTGGGATGATGCATTACGAAACGAGTAAAGAGACTTGCCGATAACACGATGGAACTAGGTATGATGATACCGACAATTGAATCTCGGGCAAGTAACATACCGATGACAAAGGGAACAACATTGTTGTTATGCGGTTTGACCGATAAAGATCTTCATAGAATATGTAGGAGCCAATATGAGCATCTAGGTTCCGCTATTGGTTATTGACTGGAGATGTGTCTCGGTCATGTCTACATAGTTCTCGAACCCGTAGGGTCCGCACGCTTAACGTTTGATGACAATCGATATTATGAGTTTATGTGTTTTGATGTACCGAAGGTTGTTCGGAGTCCCAGATAAGATCATGGACATGACGAGGAGTCTCGAAATGGTCGAGACATAAAGATTGATATATTGAAAGGTTATATTTGGACACCGGAAAGGTTCCGAGGGTCACCGGATAAATACCGGAGTATCGGGGAGTTACCGGAACACCCCGGGGGGTCAATGGGCCTTCATGGGCCTTAGTGGAAATAGAGGGCAGCAAGGGAGCTCTGGGGCGTGCCCCCCAAGGCCCAAACCGAATTGGTTTAGGGCTTGGGGGCCGGCCCCCACTTTCCTACTCTCCTCCTCCTCTTTCCTTCCCCTCCTAGTTGGACTTGGAAAGGGGGAACCTATTCCTAGTAGGAGTAGGATTCCCCCTTGGGGCGCACCCTATGAGGCCGCTGGCCCCCTCCCCTTGCTCCTTTATATACAGGGGAGGGGGCCACCCCTAGGACACATAAGTTGACAGTTGTCTTAGCCGTGTGCGGTGCCCCCCTCCACAGATTTCCACCTCGGTCATATCGTTGTAGTGCTTAGGCGAAGCCCTGCGTCGGTAACTTCATCAACACCGTCATCACGCCGTCGTGCTTACGAAACTCTCCCTCGACCTCAGCTGGATCTAGAGTTCGTGGGACATCACCGTGCGGAACGTGTGCAGATCACGGAGGTGTTGTACGTTTGTTGCTAGGATCGGTCGGATCATGAAGGCGCATCAATCGCGTTGTCATAACACTTCCGCTTTCGATCTATGAGGGTTCGTGGACACACTCTCCCGCTCGTTGCTATACATCAGCTAGATGGATCTTGCGTGTGCGTAGGAATTTTTTTAAAATTACTGCGCTCCCCAATAGAATATGGGGGTCGCGCTCAATGAAGCACCGCAGCGGCGGCGTGAGGAAGATGTGTTGTCGCTGCACACGTGGTAACGCGATCCTCGGTGTGGATGGGCGACGGGGAGCGGCGACCAGAGGATCCGGCCATGGCGGCAATGGTGGAAGTGCGAGAGCCGTGAAGGAGTCACTGCAATATGTGGGCGGTGAGGATTGGAGTGAGAAGAGACAGAGAAGGCGCGAGAAAATTTTATCTGAGCCCAAGTTATGTAGTACTTTTACTCGCTCAAAGCAATGAGGAATAAAATTTATACGCCGCTATAGCATTTACGATCGCTAGGTCCTTATTAGGGGAGTAAAGAAATTTACTTATGTAATCGGTTTTAACTATTTTAGTGGATTGGATCTATTTGGGTTTAACTCGTTTTAGTGCATTGGCTAGAGATGCTCTTAGTAGGTGTGCATTTTCATTTTGTTATTCTGGTTCGGCTCGTGCTCTGAGATTACCCATAGTGGGGAGTAATTTACACTAGTAACATGCATATATTACTAATATGTGTTAATATATATCTATAGTGACGAGTAAGATATGTATGGTGCCATGTAACACTTCATTTATTAGCTTGTAGACTTGTTTTGTCTTGGTATGTCTAATGTTACTCATAAAGTCATAATATGAGTAACTAACTACTACCTCCGTCCGGGATTATATGTCCGCCGAGCCAAAGCGCTAGGACCGGGACATGGCCTTAAGGGCCCTCCCAATGCTCCACCTTGTATAGGTGCTAAGGCTGCCATGTAGGCGAAAAATATGATGTGGCAAGCTAATTAAGAGGAGAGAGATGAGTGTGGTGACCGCAAGAAGAAACAATGCCAAGCGTATGACCCTAGACAAAACACTTCAACAAAAGAATCTCACAAATGCATGCAGAACTTTAGTTGCTAAATCATTAAACGATGGATACTTAGCTACAACATCTTAGCACCAATGCATTGGGACTAGTTGTTAAGTTTTTTCATGTGATTAGCACTTCATCTTATCACCAATGTATTGGAAGTAGCCTAATTAAGTGCATGCACGTCATTAAAGCTAGTTAGCAGTCAATTTGACTACATGCATGCATGCACTTTTTCAGTAGATGGCTGCATGCTCGCGTCAAGGTTGGCTGCATGCAATCGACTGCAGCAAAATGCAGCGAACATGGTGGGAATCGAGGGAAAAAGGTTGTACTTTAATCGCAGGGGACTTGTAAATCGGAACGTCCTACCGTGGCTCGCGGGACGTATAATCTCGGACGGAAGTAGTAACTACTAGCATGGCCTGGACGGCGGCACGCCATGCCCATCGATACAGTGTGTTCATATGGATTGTGTTTATTATTTACAGTTAAAATTATTAATTTAAGATAGCAGATCATTTTACGTAAAATTGTGGATGTAGGAATGTAAGTAAGAAAGAAGCAAATTTATTGGCATCATCCATGTTCAATGTTGCTAAAGAGGAAAACAGATGTTCATACATCTCTGATAGGTATCATCTGTTCTTTCCGAACGTGGCACGGCTCTATTGTAGTAAAATGAAAAAAACATAGATAGTTATTTCTAGATTAGATCGTCATGGTGTAGGCTCCATTAGGATTAGGGTCTGTGATGAAGTAATAAATAGCTTCTGTGAATTGTTTCCTCCAGCCCACAGGTGGCATGGCGTCTAAAGATAGGATCTTTACTATATGGGCGCTAAGGATACATGCAGAGTGGTATCACATCAAGAAGTTGTCGCAATAATTCTTGCTTGCCTCACACATTCATTATGCTAGGTGGTTACCTGCTGGCGAGCCATGTTAAACTGCCATTGTTTTGTTTGTGCTTTCTCCTGTGTTGTAAGGAGCTTCTCTTCTGCCACTTCAAGTGCGTGGTAGTTATGGCTGTTGATGGTGATATTATGGTTACCCCAAATGTATTACAGGGCCATTTGAGCACCCTTTAATCAGCTACTGTGTGGCTGCAGCGATTATTGATTAGATACGGGACATTCCTTTTGCTTGTACATGGGATGCATGGTTGTTGTCTAACTTGACTACGTCTTTTGTAGTATTCTCTCTTCTTTTGCAGGGTATCCCTATTTGGCTTTATCTCTGCATGTGGTGGTCTACGTTCTTTCTTGTTTTGATTTCACTTTGCATACAACAGTCCTGTGCTTCACTTTGTCTGGTTTGCTTTAGAAAATTGGTATACATATATGTTTGTCAAAGATTGTTTGCGTGTCGGACGATGGATGGATTGTTTTTGTTCATCTCCGGCTTTCTCTCTTTTGTTTGCTATGTGGAGGTATTGAACAATCAGTGTACCAAGTAATACAATTTTATTATGTGAGAATTTAATACTTAGTCAAAAAGATCCATAAATGTTTACGCCAAATTAGAGATCAGATTCAGATTTGGGGAAAAACTGTGTCTAAAAACAACGTTTTATATCCATTTATTTATGTCAGGACCCCAATTCCAAGTCACATCGATCTAGCCGGTAACACCTCATATCACTTTGCGGCCTCACGCACGGTATTCCACGGGTGTCGCCTTACCATGGCCCGGGACCGCTTATGCCTTTTGGCTCACGATATGATAGCGTCGCTAGCATCAATATGACAGAGAACCCGGCCGACATGGCTAGTCGTGAACCCAAAGCGCGCTAACCCATGGGGACAGGCATACATGAATCAACTTCGAGCATGTCGGTCATCAATGTATGAACTGGCTGTAGCATCGGGCTAACAGACTCCAAAGAATCCGGCTGTAGCAGGCTAGGCAGACTCGGATGTCACCGCGTGGCATTTCCCGAAGGACAGACACACAGAACGGTGAAACACATGCCGCCAGTCAAGTGTCCAGAGCAGTAGTGCTGGTTAGCAGGACCCCGTGAACCGGGCTGTAGCGGACTACTATCGCTCGTGAAGCACTAGACTACATTTCCCCATATGAGAGGCTGCCAAGGATAAACAACTAGTTTGTCGGATACCACACATACCAAGCATTTCAATCATACACACAATATGCTCGATATGTGTAAATACAACATGGCATCACAACATAACTCTACGACTCAAGTATTTATTCATTAGGCTCCGAGGAGCGAGATATTACAAACATGGGTCTCATGACCCAACATTCAAAGCATACAAAACAAAGCACACGCGAAGCTTAACATGTCCGAGTACGTAGATCTACAAATGAAAAGGCTGAGAAGCCTCGACTATCTACCGATCTCTGCCGAGGGCACAAGATCGTAGCTGAGGTAACAAGCTAAACGTCAAGTCTCGCTGAATTACTAGCGAGACCAAGTCTCTCTGCAAAAACATAAAATAGGCAAACGTGAGTACAAATGTACTCAGCAAGACTTACATCGTAACTAACTACATATGCATCAAGATCAACAAAGGGGTGGTGGAGTTTGACCGCAGCAAGCCAGCTTTGACTCGGTGGCTATCCTGAACTACGATCGCAAGTAACTCTTTTGAGGTGACGCACACGAGTCCACATATTCACCATATCAATACACCATTATGGATCCGCCCGTCTCCCTCACGAGAACGCCATCCATAGCACTCACGCTTATCTTGCGCATTTAGAGTATCCACTTTCACTTGTCTATGAACTGTTATAGGCAACCCAGAAATCCTTTACCATGACACGGCTATTCAATAGGTCATATTAACCCTGCAGGGGTGTACTTCTTCACACACGCTCTCGCCACTTACCACCATGTACACGTCGTGTATCTCGGCAACCTTCAAGCGGAAGCCTGGCGAGGGAGTCGGCCACGACCTAACTAACCACACAAGTCTCTAGTCCAGGTTTATCTCCTATTTGTGTTCCATCCGCAAGGAGATCAGGCCGGGGTGTCGCTCACGGCCCCAAACGATGTGTGCAGGGTTCCCAAGCCCACCTCGACGGGTGGATCTACGCTTGGTACACCGTGCCATGGTGCCTAGTCTGTCCCAAGCCCACCTATACCGGGTGCCACTTGGTAGACTACTAACACTACCTACAAACACCAGAAACTAGTTGCAACTCCTGGACAGAGATCAAGTTGATTAATAAGTCGAGAGGGGCACTTAAGCATTCCAATGTGTGGTAGTAACTGTTCATGGATCACAAACACAGAACTCAGTTCCTGAGGACGATTTCAATGAGACAACCCACCATGTACTCCTACATGGCCTCTCACCGCTACCTTTACCAAATCGAGTTCACACATTTAGCTCTCAACAGTAGGACATGTTCATACACCTCCGATTCATCCCTGGTGAATCAGACCTGACACAACTCTAAGCAATAGCAGGCATGACAAACAAGCATGAATGAGTAGGCACATCAGGGCTCAAACAACTCCTACTCATGCTAGTGGGTTTCATCTATTTACTGTGGAATGACAGGTCATGCAGAGGATAAAGGGGTTCAGCTACCGCAGCAAGTAACAGTTGTATCGTGGTTGTCCTAATGCAGTAAAAGAGAGCAGAAGCGAGAGAGTGGGTTTGTATCGGAATGAACAAGGGGGTTTTGCTTGCCTGGCACTTCTGAAGATATTATAGTTCTTCATCGGTGTCATCGAACTCATCGTCGGAACCACGTCTATCGAGGGGACAAACGCCGGCAACTGAGAAAGAACACAATCAATGCAATGCCACAATATGATGCATGATCATGACATGGCAATATGCTGTGATTTGAGCTAATGCATCTAGCTATGATTTAAATGAAGTTGGTTTGAATACAAGATTCAGATTCAAACTCCACATGTAGTTATTTAAATGCCATTCATTTCGTTTGTCCTAGACAGTAGCCATAACTTGTTCTAACATGCATGAAAATGGTACAGATGGATAGATTGGATTTTTCTGATCATTTTTCATATATAATTTATCTCATTTGGAGTTACGTGAATTTATATGAATTTTGAAGTTTATACTATTTTCTGAAATTTTCTCAATAAGAATAAATCCAGAAAAAGCATTATCATACAAGATGACGCCGCAGGACGCCATCGGGTCAATGGAGCCGGTCCAGTCAAACCCGACGTGTCGGGTCCACACGCCGCTGACTAACTAACTAATCTAAATTAATTAGTGTTAAACTACTACTAACTAAAAATGTCGAAGGAGTAATTAGACTTAATTAAAAACTAAACTAGGATTAGCTGGGGCCCTGGGCCCACTTGTCAGCGACCCTGGGAGGTCAAACCCCTGGTCAACAGGGCCTAACCAGCCGGCGGCTCATCTCCGGTGCCAACAAGCGCGACGGAGGGCTCGGGTTCGCTCTCCCAGCGCCCAAACGAGCGGCGGAGGGCACCCACGGGGAGCTGGAGCTCACCCGCATCCATCTGTGCAAGCGGCAGGGGCTGGGGTGGCCCAAGCTCCCCGAAGGCAAGCTCACGGCGGTGGCCGGAGTTCGGGCCAGCACGGGCACGGGGCTGCAGCTCGATTTAGAGCGAACGAAGAGCACGGGCAGAGGCTACGGGGCAGCAGGAACTCAACCGGGTGCTCATAGGTGGCGTTGGCCCACCGTAACGACGACGGTGACATTCGCGGCGGTGGCAAGTTTCGGCGGAGGTGGGGAACGGAGCTAGAGTATGAGCGCGAGCAGGGGAGGAGGGGGATCGGTTCGTGAGCTCACAGCAGCTCGCAAGACGCGCCTCTGGGCTCGGGAAGGTCGGACGACGCCGGGCATTACCGGCGATCTCGAGACCGGAGTTGAGGACGACGGTGGTGGCGGCGTTCCCGGGCACCCGGCGTTGCGTGACTCGGTGGAGAGGACGAGGGAGTCTTAGCGGATCACAGGGGCGTGTCTAGGGCATAGGGGAGGCCGGTGGTAGCGGCGAACGGCGACGGTGGTGGCGGCTCCGTTCGGTGGCTGCGCGCAGGAGAGGCAGAGGAGGGGGAGAGAGTGCAGCGAGTGTGGGAGAGGCGAGAGGGGCTTCGAGGCGTCTCCAGGCGCTTGATTGGTTTGACGGTGAGCGCGACACGGCGGGCGAGAGGTGGCCGCGCGCTGCTGGCACACGCCTGCCCTCCCCGGCGCGGTGGAGAAGATGACTGGCAGCTGGGATGCGCAGTAGCAGGCCGCGTGGGTGGGTTGGCCTGTCTGGTGGCCTGCGCCAGGTAAGTGGTTGGATCCTTCGTCTCTCTCCTTTTCTAATTATTTCAGTTTTCTATTATTCTGTAAATTTTTAGGGCTTTATTAAAAATACCTATGCACTTTCAAAAATCATGAGACTGCTTTTGGCCACTATTTGGATTATTTCCAATAACCAAAATTTCAATTCATGAATATTTGGACATTTAATATAATATATAAAATTTAAATGCCCAAATGCAAATAAGGTATGATTTAAATCCAGAGCCCAATATGTCATGGAAAATGTGCATCACCTCACAGTTATCACATACAACATTTTCCATAAATGATGAACATTTTTGAAAGCCATTTGGATTACTGAAAATATTTTAGGTGAACCTAGTGAATTCCTTTGATGCTAGGGGTTTAGGCGATCCCCATTTCAGATTTCCATGAAAGTTAAACATGATGCAAGCAGGATGCAAACACTAGGCTGTTGGGGAACGTTGCAGAAAATTAAAATTTTTCCTACGGTTTCACCAAGATCTATCTATGAGTTCATCTAGCAACGAGTCAAGGGAGTGAGTTTGCATCTACATACCACTTTGTAGATCGCGAGCGGAAGCGTTCACTAGAACGGGGATGAAGTAGTCGTTCTCGTCGTGATCCTATCACCGGAGATCCTAGCGCCGAACGGATGGCACCTCCGAGTTCAACAAACGTGCGGACGGAGACGCTCCTCCTTCTTGATCCAGCAAGGGGAAGGAGAGGTTGATGATGATCCAGCAAGACGACGGCGTGGTGGTGGATGCAGAGAACTCCCAGCAGGCTTCGCCAAGCTGCTGCATGAGGAGGACGAGGTGTAGCAGGGGAGGGAGGCGCCAGAACTTCAGAGGCGGCTGCCCTCTCCCCCTCCCTTTATATAGGCCCCAGGGGCGCCGCCCTGGGGATCCCATCTCCCAAGGGGCGGGCGGCCAAGGGGAGGACTGCCCCAGCAGTGGCGCCCCCACCCTAGGGTTTCAACCCTAGGCGCAGGGGTGGGCCAAGGGGGGCGCACCAGCCCACTATGAGCTGGTTCCCCTCCCCACTTCAGCCCATGGGGCCCTCCGGGATGGGTGGCCCCACCCGATGGACCCTCGACCCTTCCGGTGGTCCCAGACAATCCGGTGACCCCAAACTTTCCCGATGGCGAAATACCACTTCCTATATATAATTCTTTACCTCCGGACCATTCCGAAACTCCTCGTGACGTCCGGGATCTCATTCGGGACTCCTAACAACATTTGGTATACTGCATACTCATATTCATACAACCCTAGCGCCACCGAACCTTATGTGTAGACCCTACGGGTTCGGAGACACGAGACATGACCGAGACGGCTCTCGGGCAATAACCAACAGCGGGATCTGGATACCCATGTTGGCTCCCACATGCTCCTCGATGATCTCATCGGATGAACCACGATGTCGAGGATTCACCCGTATACAATTCCCTTTGTCAATCGGTATGTTACTTGCCCGAGATTCGATCGTTGGTATCCCAATACCTCGTTCAATCTCGTTACAGGCAAGTCACTTTACTCGTGCCGTAATGCATGATCCCGTGACTAGACACTTGGTCACTTTGAGCTCATTATGATGATGCACTACCGAGTGGGCCCAGTGATACCTCTCCGTCATACGGAGTGACAAATCCCCGTCTCGATCCGTGTCAACCAAACAGACACTTTCGAAGATACCGTAGTGTACCTTTATAGTCACCCGATTCGTTGTGGACGCTTGGTACACCCAAAGCACTCTTACGGTATCCGGAGTTACACGATCTCATGGTCTAAGGAAGAGATACTTGACATTGGAAAAGCTCTAGCAAAACGAACTACACGATCTTGTGCTATGCTTAGGATTGGGTCTTGTCCATCACATCATTCTCCTAATGATGTGATCCCGTTGTCAATGACATCCAATGTCCATAGTCGAAAACCATGACTATCTGTTGACCAACGAGCTAGTCAACTAGAGGCTTACTAGGACATAATGTGGTCTATTTATTCACACGTATTACGATTTCCGGATAATACAATTATAGCGTGAATAAAAGACAATTATCATGAACAAGGAAATATAATAATAATCCTTTTATTATTGCCTCTAGGGCATATTTCCAACAGTCTCCCACTTGCACTAGAGTCAATAATCTAGTTACATTGTGATGAATCGAACACCCATAGAGTTCTGGTGTTGATCATGTTTTGCCCGCAGAAGAGGTTTAGTCAACGGATCTGCGACATTCAGATCCGTATGCACTTTGCAAATTTCTATGTCTCCATCTTGAACATTTTCATGGATGGAGTTGAAGCGACGCTTGATGTGCCTGGTCTTCTTGTGAAACCTGGGCTCCTTGGCAAGTGCAATAGCTCCAGTGTTGTCACAGAAGAGTTTGATCGGCCCCGACGCATTGGGTATGACTCCTAGGTCGATGATGAACTCCTTCACCCAAATTGCTTCATGCGCTGCCTCCGAGGCTGCCATGTACTCCGCTTCACATGTAGATCCCGCCACGACGCCTCGCTTGTAGCTGCACCAGCCATCGCTCCACCATTCAACATATACACGTATCTGGTTTGTGACTTAGAGTCATGCAGATCTGTGTCGAAGCTAGCGTCGACATAACCCTTTACGACGAGCTCTTCATCACCTCCATAAACGAGAAAAATGTCCTTTGTCCTTTTCAGGTACTTCAGGATATTCTTGACCGCTGTCCAGTGTTCCTTGCCGGGATTACTTTGGTACCTTCCTACCAAACTTACGGCAAGGTTTACATCAGGTCTGGTACACAGCATGGCATACATAATAGATCCTATGGCCGAGGCATAGGGGATGACGCTCATCTCTTCTTTATCTTTTGTCGTGGTCGGGCATTGAGCCGAGCTCAATCTTACACCTTGCAGTACAGGCAAGAACCCTTTCTTGGACTGATCCATTTTGAACTTCTTCAAAATCTTATCAAGGTATGTGCTTTGTGAAAGACCTATGAGGCGTCTCGATCTATCTCTATAGATCTTGATGCCTAATATATAAGCAGCTTCTCCAAGGTCCTTCATTGAAAAACTTTTATTCAAGTAGGCCTTAATGTTGTCCAAGAGTTCTATATCATTTCCCATCAAAAGTATGTCATCTACATATAATATGAGAAATGCTACAGAGCTCCCACGCACTTTCTTGTAAACGCAGGCTTCTCCATAAGTCTGCATAAACCCAAACACTTTGATCATCTCATCAAAGCGAATGTTCCAACTCCGAGATGCTTGCACCAGCCCATAAATGGATCGCTGGAGCTAGGATACTTTGTTAGCATTCTTAGGATCGACAAAACCTTCCGGCTGCATCATATACAGCTCTTCCTTAAGATAACCGTTAAGGAACGCTGTTTTGACATCCATCTGCCATATCTCATAATCATAGTATGCGGCAATTGCTAACATGATTCGGACAGACTTAAGCTTCGCTACGGGAGAGGAAGTCTCATCGTAGTCAATCCCTTGAACTTGTCGATAACCCTTAGCGACAAGTCGAGCTTTATAGATGGTAACATTACCATCCGCGTCCGTCTTCTTCTTAAAGATCCATTTATTTTCTATCGCTCGCCGATCATCGGGCAAGTCTATCAAAGTCCATACTTAGTTTTCATACATGGATCCTATCTCGGATTGCATGGCTTTGAGCCATTTGTTGGAATCCGGGCCCGCCATCGCTTCTTCATAGTTCGAAGGTTCACCGTTGTCAACAACATGATTTCCGGGACAGGGTTGCCGTACCACTGCAGTGCGGAACGTGTCCTAGTGGACCTACGAAGTTCAGTAGCAACTTGATCCGAAGCACCTTGATCATCATCATTAATTTCCTCTTCAGTTGGTGTAGGCATCACATGAACATTTTCCTGAGCTGCACTACTATCCTGTTCAAGAGGTAGTACTTCATCGAGTTCTACTTTCCTCCCACTTACTTCTTTGGAGAGAAACTTTTTCCGTAAAGGATCCGTTTTGGCAACAAAGATCTTGCCTTGGATCTTAAGTAGAAGGTATACCCAATGGTTTCCTTAGGGTATCCTATGAAGACGCATTTTTTTGATTTGGGTTCGAGCTTTTCAGGTTGAAGTTTCTTGACATAAGCATCGCATCCCCAAACTTTTAGAAACGACAGCTTAGGTTTCTTCCCAAACCATAATTCATACGGTGTCGTCTCAACGGATTTAGATGGTGCGCTATTTAAATTGAATGTAGCTGTCTCTAGAGCGTATCCCCAAAATGATAGCGGTAAATCGGTAAGAGACATCATAGATCGCACCATATCCAATAGAGTGCGATTACGACGTTCGGACACACCGTTACGCTGAGGTGTTCCAGTCGGCGTGAGTTGTGAAACGATTCCACATTTCCTTAAGTGTGTACCAAATTCATGACTTAAATATTCTCCTCCACGATCTGATCGTAAGAACTTTATTTTTCGGTCATGTTGATTCTCTACCTCATTCTGAAATTCCTTAAACTTTTCAAAGGTCTCAGACTTGTGTTTCATCAAGTAGACATACCCATATCTACTTAAGTCGTCTGTGAGAGTGAGAACATAACGATATCCTCCGCGAGCCTCAACGCCATTGGACCGCATACATCGGTATGTATGATTTCCAATAAGTTGGTTGCTCGCCCATTGTTCCGGAGAATGGAGTCTTGGTCATTTTGCCCATAAGGCATGGTTCGTGATCTGTCAAATGATTCATAATCGAGACTCCAAAAGTCCATCGAATGGAGCTTCTTCACGCTTGACACCAATGTGACCAAGGCGGCAAGCACAAGTATGTGGGACTATCGTCATCAACTTTACATCTTTTGGTATTCACACTATGAATATGTGTAATATTACGCCGAGATTCATTAAGAATAAACCATTGACCATCGGAGCATGACCATAAAACATATCTCTCATATAAATAGAACAACCATTATTCTCGGATTTAGATGAGTAGCCATCTCGCATTAAACGAGATCCCGATACAATGTTCATGCTCAAACTTGGCACCAAATAACAATTATTGAGGTTTAAAACTAATCCCGTAGGTAAATGGAGAGGCAGCGTCGACGGCGATCACATCGACCTTGGAACCATTCCCGACGCCAAGATCGTCACCTCGTCCCTTCGCCAGCCTCCGCTTATTCCGCAGCTCCTGCTGTGAGTTACAAATATGAGCAACGGCACCGTATCAAATACCGGGAGTTACTACGAGTAATCGGTAAGGTACACATCAATTATATGTATATCAAATATACCTTTAGTGTTGCCGGCCTTCTTGTCCGCTAAGTATTTGGGGCAGTTCCGCTTCAAAGGGTTCTTCCTTTGCAATAAAAGCACTCCGCCTCAGGCTTGGGTCCATTCTTTGACTTCTTCCCGGTAACTTGCTTACGGGCGCAACATCCTTGCCGCCCTTCCCAAGTTCTTCTTACCCTTGCCCTTCTTTGACTTAGTGGTTTTATTGACCATCAACACTTGATGTTCTTTCTTGATTTCAACCTCTGCGACTTCAGCATTGAGAATACTTCGGAATGGTCTTCACCATCTCCTGCATATTGTAGTTCATAACAAAGCTCTTGTAGCTTGGTGGGAGCGATCAAGGATTCTGTCAATGACCGCCTCGTCCGGAGGTTTATGTCCACTGGGACAAAGCGGTTGTGCAACCCATATTTTGAGTATGTGCTCACCGACGTAACTGTTTTCTCCATCTTACAACTATAGAACTTGTCGGAGACTTCATATCACTCGACCGGGCATGAGCTTGGAAAACTAGTTTCAGCTCCTCGAACATCTCATATGCTCCGTGTTGCTCAAAACGCTTTTGGAGCCCCGGTTCTAAGCTGTAAAGCATGCCGCACCGAACGAGGGAGTAATCATCAAGACAAGACTGCCAAGAATTCATAATGTCTTGGTTCTCTCTGGACGGTGCATCACCTAGCGGTCCTTCTAGGACATATTGTTTCTGGCAGCTATGAGGATGATCTCGTGTTCGGACCCAGTCCGTATAGTTGCTGCCATCATCTTTCAGCTTGGTTTTCTAGGAACGCGTTGAAGTTCATGTTGACATGAGCGCTGGCCATTTGATCTACAAGACATATTTGCAAAGGTTTTAGACTAAGTTCATGATAATTAAGTTCATCTAATCAAAATTATTTTAATGAACTCCCACCAGATTAGACATCCCTCTAGTCATCTAAGTGTTACACGATCCGAGTCGACTAGGCCGTGTCCGATCATCACGTGAGACGGACTAGTCATCGCCGGTGAACATCTCCATATTGATCGATCTTCCATACGACTCGTGTTCGACCTTTCGGTCTCCGTGTTCGAGGCCATGTCCGTACATGCTAGGCTCGCAAGTTAACCCTAAGTGTTTTGCATGTGTAAACTGTCTTACACCCGTTGTATGTGAACGTAAGGATCTATCACCCGATCATCACGTGGTGCTTGAAACGATTTAACTTTAGCAACGGCGCAGCTTAGGGAGAACACTTCTTGAAATTGTTGTAAGGATCATCTTATTTACTACCGTCGTTCTAAGTAAACAAGATGCATAAACATAATAAACATCACATGCAATTATATAGTAGTGACATGATATGGCCAATATCATACAGCTCCATTGATCTCCATCTTGGGGCTCCATGATCATCTTGTCACCGCATGACACCATGATCTCCATCATCATGATCTCCATCATTGTGTCTTCATGAAGTTGTCACGCCAACGACTACTTCTACTTCTATGGCTAACGCGCTTAGCAATAAAGTAAAGTAATTTACATGGCGTTCTTCAATGACACGCAGTCATACAAAATAAAGACAACTCCTATGGCTCCTGCCGTTGTCATACTCATCGACATGCAAGTCGTGATTCCTATTACAAGAACATGATCTCATACATCACAATATGTCATTCATCATTCATCACAACTTGGCCATATCACATCACATGACAATTGCTGCAAAAACAAGTTAGACGCCTTCTAATTGTTGTTGCATCTTTTACGTGGCTGCAATTGGGTTCTAGCAAGAACGCTTTCTTACCTACGAATAACCACAACGTGATTTTGTCAACTTCTATTTACCCTTCATAAGGACCCTTTTCATCGAATCTGCTCCAACTAAAGTGGAGAGATGACACCGCCAGCCACCTTATGCAACTAGTGCATGTCACCGGTGGAACCGGTCTCACGTAAGCGCACGTAAGGTTGGTCCGGGCCGCTTCATCCCACAATACCGCTGAAGCAAGATAAGACTAGTAGCGGCAAGCAAGTTGACAAGATCTACGCCCACAACCAAATTGTGTTCTACTCGTGCAATAGAGAACTACGCATAGACTTAGCTCATGATGCCACTGTTGGGGAACGTTGCAGAAAATTAAAAAATTTCCTACGGTTTCACCAAGATCTATCTATGAGTTCATCTAGCAACGAGTCAAGGGAGTGAGTTTGCATCTACATACCACTTTGTAGATCACGAGCGGAAGCGTTCACTAGAACGGGGATGAAGTACTCGTTCTCGCCGTGATCCTATCACCGGAGATCCTAGCGCCGAACGGACGGCACCTCCGCGTTCAACTCACGTACGGGATGGCAGACGTCTCCTCCTTCTTGATCCAGCAAGGGGGAAGGAGAGGTTGATAATGATCCAGTAGCACGACGGTGTGGTGGTGGATGCAGCAGAACTCCGGCAGGGTGTAACACCCCGGAAGTAACTTTCCATATTTGTAACTCCAACTCTTGCCATTTTCGGCATTGATATATGATATTCCCTCCGTGGTTGGGTTTTCTTCATGTTGCTTTTTGTCCATGTCATGCATTTTATATTATGTCATCATGTGCATCGATTTGCATACGTGTTCGCCTCATGATTCCGAGCATTTTTCCCGTTGTCCGCTTTTGCATTCCGCACTCCTATCTCCCCGGCGGTCCTTTTACGCTTTTTCCGTAAAGGGGTATTAAACCGCCTCGAAATGGACCGAGGTTTGTCTAGTGGCCTTGGTATAACACCGGAGACCACCGGTCAAGTTTCGGTCATTTGGAGCTCGCTTGGTACTCCAACGGTTAACCGCACCTTCGCAAAGGCCTCTTTTAAGTTGCAGCCCAACACCCCTTCAAAACAGCCCAATAACCCATCTAAGTCACCTCCATGCTCTCCGTCGCTCGATCACGATCGTGGGCGAAAACTACACCTCATTTGACTCTCCTAGCTCCTCTATGCCTATTTAAGCAAACCTCCCAAATCCCAGATCATCCCCCGAAACCCTAGCAATTCTGCCTCGCGCGCGGACACGTCCGGCGAGCCGACGCGTCCGCCCGCCCGCCCGGCCAATCGTGGGGCGCCACGTCGCCACCACCCCCACATCGCCGCCCACCCGCCATGGCCCTGCCCAGATCCGGCCTCATGGTCTGTCCAGTCTGGCCGCCACACAGCCTCCCGCCGCCTCCCGCCGCCCCTCCCGGCCTTCCCGGTCGGCCCGCCGCCCCCTCCCCGTCGCCCGCCGCCCGCCCGGACCCGTCGCGCCC
Organism: Aegilops longissima; assembly: GCA_021605205.1. Taxonomy (NCBI): domain Eukaryota; kingdom Viridiplantae; phylum Streptophyta; class Magnoliopsida; order Poales; family Poaceae; genus Aegilops; species Aegilops longissima. Next base: position 149,576,306 of record CM038682.1, on the reverse strand, counting down.
TCCGGCGCGGCCCGGCCAGCTGGTCCTCCTCCCCGCCAAGGCGTCCACCGAGCCCGCCGGAGCTCCTCCTCCGCCGCAGCCCGGATCGGCCCGATCCGGCCTCGGGAGCCGCGCCACCCGTTGACTCCTCCCTCCCTTTGTTTTTCTCTAAGTTTTTGCATCGTTTGTTAATTTTGTGCAATATTCAACTTGCTATATCTTCGCATCCGTAGATCCATTTTTCGCGTATAATATGTCAAAATGTTCGTCTCGAAGAGTAGATCATTTCATTCCATTGCATCATTTTCATTTGAGCTCATCTCGATGCCCGAAATGCTGTTGGAAGAGTGCTATGTGCTGATAGTTTCTGATTTTTATCAGAAGTTGCACTTTTGTTATTTTTGCTATGATTAATATGTGCACCCTATGAATTGGAGTCCTACATGTGTTTTGTAAAATGCCATGTCATCTTTCCAGGGGTATATGCCATGTATTTTTGTGATCTATGTGGTGACTAGCACAAGCATGCAAAGTAGGTGTCCTAATGTTGCTGATTTCAGCCCTGTTTTAGCTGATTTTGATGCCATGTTTGCTTGATGATACCGAGAGATCTATGCATATTTTGAGATACTTCAGTAAGGGTGTTTTGTAAAGCATGACTTGCTCTATCAATCCATGCCTTTGTTTGCAATTATGGGATGCCATAGCTTGAGTCAATCGAGCTCTACTTTTGCTACCAAATGTTTCCTGGCAGATTGTATACGTGTTATTCAATTTTGCCTAGCTTGTTGTGGTTGATCCATATATGCTATGTTAGTGTTCTTGCCATGTATGTCTTCTATGTCAGGTCTTCTTGATGTATGTATGCTTAGTTTATCATTTCAGGCTCTGTAGTGAGTGCATTGAGCTTGTAAACATGCCATCTCGTTATCAGTTTTTGACATGTCAAGTTGCTGAATCTGTTAACGAGACTTTCAATATTGACATGAGTGTTACTATATTTTCTAGTCCTTTTTGGCTTATGGTCAGTAAGGGACTTTTGAAATATGCTTTGAGTAGATTCCTGCCATGCTATGTTTTGCTATTTTAAGTTCCTGTAGCATGTAGTTTTGATGCTCTGAACATTGCAACCTGTTACTGTTTTTGCCATGTCCAGCCTGATATTTTGTGCTCTTTTGCCATGCTTGTTTGAACATGTTATGATGTGAACTAGCCGTAGCTCAGTGCTCATATTTTGTCGAGCATCATGTGTAGATCACTGCCATGTGCTTTGTTGATACGTTTGGGTTCAGTAGCTTAATTAATTGTTGCTTGCTAAGCGGCATCATGCTGTTAATGGCAGATTTGCGCCATTCTTGTTTTGCTTGCCATTTCCAAACCGTGCATCCGTTTCCGGTGATCTTTATATCGATTTCAACCGAAATCATCTCATCTTTCCAGTGGCATGCTTGGTTTGCCAAGTTGATGCCTGGTTCATCATTCACCGTCCGGAGCGCACATAAGCATTGCATATCCCATCCCGCATATCATGTCATGTTTTGCATCATGTTGATTGTGCATTGCACCGTGATTTATTGTGGTTCCTTTGTTTGTGTTGTTGCTTTGGGTAGAGTCGGGAGACGAGTACGTGAACGAGGAGCCTGTTGAGAACGCCGAGGATCAAGCTTTCGACAACTCGAGAACATTGCGTGCAAGATGACCATACCCTCAAATCACTTCTATCTTTGCTATGCTAGTTGCTCGCTCTTTTGCTATGCCTATGCTGCGATGCCTACCACTTGCTATATCATGCCACCCATATTGCCATGTCAGCCCCTAACCATCCTTTCCTAGCAAACCGTTGATTGGCTATGTTACCGCTTTGCTCAGCCCTCTTATAGCGCTGCTAGTTGCGGTGAAGCTGAAATTTGTTCCTTGTTGAACATGGAGATGTTGTTCCTTGTTGGAATATGTTTACTTGTTGGGGATATCACAATATATATCTGCTATAATTAATACATCTATATACTTGGTAAAGGGTGGAAGGCTCGGCCTTATGCCCGGTGTTTTGTTCCACTCTTGCCACCCTAGTTTCCGCCATACCGGTGTTATGTTCCTTGATTTTATGCTCCTTACACGGTTGGGTGATTTATGGGACCCCTTGACAGTTCGCTTTGAATAAGACTCGTCCAAAGAAGGCCCAACTTTGGTTTTACCATTTGCCACCTAAGCCTTTTCCCCGGTTTTCGCGAGCCCGAGGGTCATCTTTATTTTAACCCCCCGACCAAAGCTTCGAGTGCTGGCCCGAACTAGAGTGTTGTGCAGCGCCCCTCAAGGCAACTTGAGGTTTGGTTTTAGTTGTATGGACTGCTCATCCGGATGTGCCTCGAGAACGAGATATGTGCAGCTCCTATCGGGATTTGTCGGCACAATCGGGCGGCTTTGCTGGTCTTGTTTTATTGCTGTCGAAATGTCTTGTAGTCCGGGATTCGAGATTGATCGGGTCTTCCCGTAGAAGGAATAATCCTTCGCTGACCGTGAGAGCTTATAATGGGCTGTTGGGACACCCCGCAGGTAATATCTTTCAAAGCCGTGCCATGTTATGAGGCAGATGGGAATTTGTTAATGTCCGTTGTAGAAAACCTAAAGTTGACCTCAAATAAAATACACATCAATCGCGTGTGTAACCGTGATGGTCTCTTCTCGGCGAGTCCGGAAGTGAACACGGTGTTGGAGTTATGTCCGACGTAAGTAGTTCAGATCACTTCTTGATCACTACTAGTTTCACGACCGTGCTTTGCTCCTCTTCTCGCTCTCTTTTGCGAAGTAGCCACCATATATGCTAGTCGCTGCTGCAGCTCCACTTTACTACCTTGTCCTTCCTATTAGCTTAAATAGTCTTGATCTCGCGGTGTGAGATTGCTGAGTCCCGTGACTCACGATACTTCCAAAACAGTTGCAGGTTCCGATGAGGCGGTGCAGGTGATTCCACCGAGCTCAAGTGGGAGTTCGACGAGGAACGTGGTCGTTACTATGTGTCGCTTCCAGATGATCGAGTGGTGCCCAGTTGGGACGATTCGGGATCTGTGTTAGCATTTGGGGTATCTTCTTTTATTTTGGTTCCGTAGTCGGACCTTGAGTGTACTCAATGATGGATGTTCATTTATGTACTGTGTGAAGTGGCGATCGTAAGCCAACTATGTATCTTTCCCTTAATTATTACATGGGTTGTGTGAAGATTACCTCACTTGCGACATTGCTTTCAATGCGGTTATGCCTCTAAGTCGTGCCTCGACACGTGGGAGATATAGCCGCATCGGGGCGCTATGTTGGTAATCGAGCCTTCCCGACTTAGGAGCCCCTACTTGATTGCTTGTCGACGTTGTTGAGTCTAGAATGGAAAATGTTTTGAGTCTTAGGATTATATATATCGGAGAGTAGGATTCTTTTACTTCCCAGTCCTTTCGTCGCTCGGTGAGGTATCCCGACGAGAACTTTGACTCTTCTCTCCTCAAATTTCACTAAAAAATTTTTAGGATCACGTGGGTATCTTGGAATCGTTCCGATGGTTTTGTGACGAGAACATTGTTCTTGGTGCCTCCCGACATTTAGGGTTGTGGCGGTGTCCCGGGAGTTGAGCTCCGAGGTGTTGTCGCCACAATTTTATCGCTGCATTCTCGAATACCGAGTTTTTGCCGACATCAAATCTCTTTTGTGCAGTTGTTGGTGAGATAACCCCGATAGCCCAATCTCGTGTGGCGAAAAGGGAGTATTGCCATGACTTGTATAACGGATGTTTTTCAAGGTCGAGGTACACGATTTTCCGAGGATTTCTTGGTTATGTGTTGACGGATGGATACAATGGATCTAGGTATTGTTAGTTTGGGTGATATATTTTGTGTCCCTGTATCCCCAACACCAGATTGCATAACCAGAAAGTTTCGGAGTTTATAGGTGGGAATTCTAGTAGCTTACGGATATTCTTTCCGGCGATGTATGATTTGAGATTGGGGTTCAACGTCTAGTGGTCCGCCCATTCACGGTCGATTTACAAAGGGTCGCGAGACGCCTTAAAGAATCCTTAGCTATGCTGATTCGGGACGCCTTGTTAGTCATTCGTGACGTCCGCTATACGTCAGGTCCGTGGGCCCCACCACGAACACTTTGAGCGTAAATCTCTATCATGTGTTTGTTCCGCTCATTCTAGTAGCCAACCTTTTGTTTTCAGTTGTGATATTCGAATTGTTTCTAAGTCAGTTGTTGTTTCCATATCTTTATCTAAGTGGCTTCTCACCTTAATGGACGTGTGATGATTAACTTTGAATTCATTCGCTCATTCTTGTTCAATGTTTATTGTGAAGACTATATGTTGCAATTTTCTATCCGCTGATTCTACTTATCAATTTGTCTATCAAAGGACTAACGGATGTCACCTCTTCAGATGGCTCCGCCAACGCGTCTGAATCCGGATCGCAATGATGGGGATCACCGAATCCTCCACCTCCACCTCCACCTCCGCCTCCAGAAGCGTGGCAAGCTATCATGGCAGCCACCAATGCCAATGCTCAGATGATTTTGCAGCTCTTGCAAGAACGTACTCAGGGGCAGGGCAATCAAGGCAATCAAGGCAATCAAGGTCAAGGCAACAATCAGCCACACTTTGCCACTCTTAGTCAATTCCTCGCTAATCAGCCGAAGTCTTTCAGTTTCTGTGTTGAGGCAACAGACGCTGATGATTGGTTAGTGGATATCTGCAAGCACTTTGACTGTAGCAATGTCAGACCTGAGGATTTTGTCAAGTTTGCATCGTTTCAACTCAAGGATCAAGCTGCTGAGTGGTTCCAGCAATACAAAGATTCCAGAGGAGGTCGTGTCATTACCTGGGATGAGTTCCGCCGTGATTTCCGAGCTCATCACATTCCGAAAAGTGTTGTTGAGAGCAAGCGTGAGGAGTTCCGCAATCTCAAGCAAGGCACCATGTCTGTCTATCAATACAATATCCAGTTCCAGAAGCTTGCTCGTTTTGCTAAGCAAGACGTACTGATGAAAGGAGTATGATCTATCGCCTCGAGGTGGTCCGAGAGAAGATCTGCAATTACCTCTTGTGCTGTTTGAGCCGATAAGTATGATGATTTCTACAACATGGCACTCAAGCAAGAAGCTGCCCAACTCAAATGCGAGGCTTCTAAGAAGAGAATCAGGATGCAGTTCAGTCCTCCTCGTCCTCTCAAGTGGCAGCCAAGCAGCAGAAGTTTTACCTGCCCCTCCTCCGTTCCGTCGGCCTTACCAAATAGAAGAACTCAGTGGCCGTGGATCTTCCCACCCACCCAACCCAAGCTATCGTAACAAGTCTAATTCTCAAGCTCCAAGGTCAAGTGCTCCTTACCACCGTCCGCTCTCGAGGTCACTTGCAACAAGTGTCGCAGAAGGGTCACTATGCTAACAAGTGCTTCAACCAGAGGCGCCTTCCGCCTCCTTCTCCGTGTGAAATCTTCCAGAATGCAAAGGTCAAGCATAATCCAAATCATGCCAAGGTCAATATGATGAATGCAGCTCAAGCAGAGAATCTTCGATGTGATAATGGGTAATCTCTCGCTTAATGATATTCTGCTAAAGTCTTATTTGATACCGGTGCATCGCATTGTTTCATCTCAAGACCATTTGCATCTAAGCATGAATTCGGTTATCAAGAGTTTCCTAGTTCCTTATCAATTGTGTCCCCGGGTAAGCATATGACAGCTAATAATTATGTCCCGGATGTTTCTATCAAGATGGGCGATTATAGGTTTTTGGCTAAACCAGTTGTCCTTGGTGACTCGGATATTGATCTTATTCTCGGAATGGACTGGCTTTATCAGCACAAAGCTCAAATTGATTGTGCTACCAGGGAAATTCAATTGACTCATTCTTCTAATGATGTGATCATTTATGCCTCTCGTGATGAAACTATTCGGTTGTTTTCTCTCAATGAGAATGGCGAATTGAATGCCATCTCTCGATTCCATCGCTTGTGAGTACCAAGATGTATTTCCGTAAGAGCTTCCGGTATGCCTCCTCATCGCCGCTTGAGTTCATTATCGATCTTGAGCCCGCATCAACCCGCTTGCAAGCGCCCATACAAGCTTGGACCAGATGAGCTGAAGGAATTGAAGAAGCAGCTCGATGAACAAGAGCGTCTGGTTTGATCGCATCGAGTTCATCTCCTTGGGGTTGTGGTGTTCTTTTGTCCGAAGAAGGATGGCACGGACCGACTTTGCGCCGACACCGCCCATTGAATAAGAAGACAATCAAGAACAAGTATCCCTTCCCAACATCAATGAGCTTTTCGAGCAACTCAAAGGTGCTACAGTTGTTCTCCAAGCTTGACCTTCAGATGGGGTATCATCAGATTCGATTCGTGAACAAGATATTCCCAAGACAGATTCGAACAAGCTTTGGTTCTTATGAATATACCGTCATGTCTTTCGCCTCGCCAATGCTCCTCCAACTTTCTCTCGGATGATGAACTTCATATTCAACCCCTACACCAATGAATTCGCCTTGGTCTATCTTGATGATATTTTGGTCTTCTCCAAGAATAAGAAGGATCATGCCAAACATTTGCGATTGGTGCTAGACAAGCTCGAGAGTACCAATTCTATGCTAAGTTCTCCAAATGTGAATTCTGGCTTGATGAAGTGCTTTATCTTGGTCATATCATCTCGCCAAGGGCATCGCTGTTGATCCCGAGAAGGTGTCCGCAATTGTGAATTGGGAACCTCCTCGAATGTCAAGCAGCTCCGCAGATTTTCTTGGTCTTGCAAGCTATTGTCAAGATTCGTTGAGAACTTCTCCAAGATTGCAAAGCCTCTTTCCAACCTTCTCCGTAAGCATGTGAAGTATGTCCGGTCTCCCGAGTGTGACGTTGCTTTCAATACCCTCAAAGAGAAACTCGTCACAGCTCCCTGCTCGACTCCTCCCGATGAATCCAAGCCATATGAAGTGTTCTCGTGATGCTTCTCTTCAAGGTCTCGGTGCTGTGTTAATGCAAGAGAAGAGAGTTGTGGCTTATACCTCTACCAGCTTGAAGCCCAACGAGAAGAACTACCCCACTCACGATCTTGAGTTGGCGGCAGTTGTCCATGCATTGATTACGTGGAGACATCTCTTGTTGGGAAGGAAAGTGGACATTTTCACCGATCACAAGAGTCTCAAGTACATCTTCACCCAGCCCAACCTCAACCTCAGTGCAGACTCGATGGGTCGAAATGATTCAAGAGTACAACCCAAGTATTGAGTATACTCCGGCAAAGCCAATGTCATTGCAGATGCTTTGAGCAGAAAGCTTATCGCAATGCCTAATCCTCAAGCCCTTTCAGCCGGATCTCTGTGAATCTTTCCGCAAGCTGAATCTTCAAGTTGTTCCTCAAGGCCTTCTTGCCAACCTCATAATATCTCCTACTTTGGAAGATCAGATTCGTGAGGCTCAACTTCGGATACCATGGTGAAAAAGGTGAAACGTGGTATCGACAAGGGCATTTCAAGTACAAGTGCTTCCGTTGATGACAAAGACACTCTCTTTTTGAGGACCGGATTGTGGTTCCTAAGGGTGATCTCGAGAAAAGTCATTATGAACGAGGCTCACAATTCGCTTCTATCCATTCATCCCGGAAGTACGAAGATGTACCATGACCTCAAGCAAATCATATTGGTGGACTCGAATGAAGCGAGAAATTGCTCAATTCGTGAATGAGTGTGATGTCTGCAGAAGAGTGAAAGCAGAACACCAAAGACCAGCTGGTCTCCTCCAACCTCTTGCTATTCCTGAATGGAAGTTTGATCATATTGAAATGGACTTCGTGATCTGGCTTTCCAAAGTCCAAGCGTGGAAATGATGCTATCTTCGTTGTCATTGACAAGCTTACTAAAGTGGCTCATTTTCTTCCTATCAAAGAATCCATCACAGCAGCTCGGTTGGCGAGCTATACACCTCCAGATTGTCTCTTTGCACGGCATTCCACAAGTGATCTCTTCTGACCGTGGCAGCATCTTTACCTCCAAGTTTTGGGATTCTTTTCGAAGGCCATGGGCACCAACATTCGCTTTCAAAGACAGCTTTCCATCCTCAAACAAGTGGCCAAGTCGAGCGAGTAAATCAAATCCTTGAAGATATGCTCGTGGCTTGTGTCATTTCTTTCGGTATGAAGTGGGAAGATTGTCTTCCTTATGCCGAAGTTCTCTTACAACAACAGCTTCCAAGCGAGTTCGGCAAGGCCCCATTCGAAATTCTCTATGGCGAAAGTGCCGTACTCTCTCAATTGGTCTCGAGACATGTGAACGCTAACTTCTTGGCAATGACTTGATCACGTATGTAAGAAATGTGCCAAGTCATTCGTGAGAATCTCAAAGCTGCGCAATCGCGCCGTAAGAGCTATTATGATGATAAGCACCGTGATGTGACTTTTGAAATCGGAGACCATGTCTACCTCGCTGCTCTCCAATGAAAGGCACTCGCCGCCCGGTATCAAAGGAAGCTTGCCCCTAGATACGTGGGTCCTTTCAAGATCATTGGAAAAGAGGCGATCTCGCCTATCAACTTGAGCTTCCATCCAACTTTGCAAACGTGCACGATGTGTTTCACGTGTCACAGCTTCGCAAGTGCTTCAAGACTCCTGAACGCACTATCAACTTCGAAGAGATTGACCTTCAAGAAGATCTCTTATCATGAGCACCCGCTGCTATTCTTGAAGAAACCGAGCGCAAGACTCGCAACAAGTCAATCAAATTCCTCAAAGTGAAGTGGTCACACCATTCCGACCGAGAAGCTACCTGGGAGCGCGAGGATCACCTCCGTTCTGAATATCCGGAGTTCTTTCAGTCCTAGATCTCGGGACGAGATCCTCTTGTAGTGGTGGAGTGTTGTAACACCCCTAAGTAACTTTCCATATTTGTAACTCCAACTCTTGCCATTTTCGCATTGATATATGATATTCCTCCGTGGTTGGGTTTTCTTCATGTTGCTTTTTGTCCATGTCATGCATTTTATATTATGTCATCATGTGCATCGATTTGCATACGTGTTCGCCTCATGATTCCGAGCATTTTTCCCGTTGTCCGCTTTTGCATTCCGCACTCCTATCTCCCCGCGGTCCTTTTACGTTTTTCCGTGCGGGGTATTAAACCGCCTCGAAATGGACCGAGGTTTGTCTAGTGGCCTTGGTATAACACCCGAGACCACCGGTCAAGTTTCGGTCATTTGGAGCTCGTTTGGTACTCCAACGGTTAACCGCACTTTCGCAAAGGCCTCTTTTAAGTTGCAGCCCAACACCCTTCAAAACAGCCCAATAACCCATCTAAGTCACCTCCATGCTCTCCGTCGTTCGATCACGATCGTGTGGCGAAAACTACACCTCATTTGACTCTCCTAGCTCCCTCTATGCCTATTTAAGCAAACCTCCCCAAATCCGGATCATCCCCGAAACCCTAGCAATTCTGCCTCTCACGCGCCGACACGTCGCGGCGAGCGGACGTCCGCCCGCCGCCGCCTGGCCAATCGTGGGCGCCACGCCACCACCGCGCCCCACATCGCCGCCATCCCGCCCGCCCGCCTTCGGCGAGATCCGGCCCAGCCAAGGGCCACCACGCCGCCCCCGCCAGCCGCCCCTCCCCTCGCCTCCGCCTCCTTCCTTCCCGGTCGCCGCCCTCCGCCGCCGAGGCCACGCCAGCGCCGCCGCCTCGGCCTCTGTCGCCACCGCCGCGGGACCCCGTCAAGCCCTCGGCGCCCGGCCGCCATGGTCCTCCTCCCCACCCGGCGGCCCACCGAGCCCGCCGGAGCTCCTCCCTCCGCCGCAGCCCGGATCGGCCCCGATCCGGCCTCGGGAGCCGCGCCACCCGTTGACTCCTCCCTCCCTTTGTTTTTCTCTAAGTTTTTGCATCGTTTGTTAATTTTGTGCAATATTCAACTTGCTATATCTTCGCATCCGTAGATCCATTTTTCGCGTATAATATGTCAAAATGTTCGTCTCGAAGAGTAGATCATTTCATTCCATTGCATCATTTTCATTTGAGCTCATCTTGATGCCCGAAATGCTGTTGGAAGAGTGCTATGTGCTGATAGTTTCTGATTTTTATCAGAAGTTGCACTTTTGTTATTTTTGCTATGATTAATATGTGCACCCTATGAATTGGAGTCCTACATGTGTTTTGTAAAATGCCATGTCATCTTTCCAGGGTATATGCCATGTATTTTGTGATCTATGTGGTGACTAGCACAAGCATGCAAAGTAGGTGTCCTAATGTTGCTGATTTCAGCCCTGTTTTAGCTGATTTTGATGCCATGTTTGCTTGATGATACCGAGAGATCTATGCATATTTTGAGATACTTCAGTAAGGGTGTTTTGTAAAGCATGACTTGCTCTATCAATCCATGCCTTTGTTTGCAATTATGGGATGCCATAGCTTGAGTCAATCGAGCTCTACTTTTGCTACCAAATGTTTCCTGGCAGATTGTATACGTGTTATTCAATTTTGCCTAGCTTGTTGTGGTTGATCCATATATGCTATGTTAGTGTTCTTGCCATGTATGTCTTCTATGTCAGGTCTTCTTGATGTATGTATGCTTAGTTTATCATTTCAGGCTCTGTAGTGAGTGCATTGAGCTTGTAAACATGCCATCTCGTTATCAGTTTTTGACATGTCAAGTTGCTGAATCTGTTAACGAGACTTTCAATATTGACATGAGTGTTACTATATTTTCTAGTCCTTTTTGGCTTATGGTCAGTAAGGGACTTTTGAAATATGCTTTGAGTAGATTCCTGCCATGCTATGTTTTGCTATTTTAAGTTCCTGTAGCATGTAGTTTTGATGCTCTGAACATTGCAACCTGTTACTGTTTTTGCCATGTCCAGCCTGATATTTTGTGCTCTTTTGCCATGCTTGTTTGAACATGTTATGATGTGAACTAGCCGTAGCTCAGTGCTCATCTTTTGTCGAGCATCATGTGTAGATCACTGCCATGTGCTTTGTTGATACGTTTGGGTGCAGTAGCTTAATTAATTGTTGCTTGCTAAGCGGCATCATGCTGTTAATGGCAGATTTGCGCCATTCTTGTTTTGCTTGCCATTTCCAAACCGTGCATCCGTTTCCGGTGATCTTTATATCGATTTCAACCGAAATCATCTCATCTTTCCAGTGGCATGCTTGGTTTGCCAAGTTGATGCCTGGTTCATCATTCACCGTCCGGAGCGCACATAAGCATTGCATATCCCATCCCGCATATCATGTCATGTTTTGCATCATGTTGATTGTGCATTGCACCGTGATTTATTGTGGTTCCTTTGTTTGTGTTGTTGCTTTGGGTAGAGTCGGGAGACGAGTACGTGAACGAGGAGCCTGTTGAGAACGCTTTTCGAGGATCAAGCTTTCGACAACTCGAGAACATTGCGAGCAAGATGACCATACCCTCGAAATCACTTCTATCTTTGCTATGCTAGTTGCTCGCTCTTTTGCTATGCCTATGCTGCGATGCCTACCACTTGCTATATCATGCCACCCATATTGCCATGTCAGCCCCTAACCATCCTTTCCTAGCAAACCGTTGATTGGCTATGTTACCGCTTTGCTCAGCCCTCTTATAGCGCTAGTTGCAGTGAAGCTGAAATTTGTTCCTTGTTGAACATGGAGATGTTGTTCCTTGTTGGAACATGTTTACTTGTTGGGGATATCACAATATATATCTGCTATAATTAATACATCTATATACTTGGTAAAGGGTGGAAGGATCGGCCTTATGCCCGTGTTTTGTTCCACTCTTGCCACCCTAGTTTCCGCCATACCGTGTTATGTTCCTTGATTTTATGCTCCTTACACGGTTGGGTGATTTATGGGACCCCTTGACAGTTCGCTTTGAATAAGACTCGTCCAGCAAGGCCCAACTTTGGTTTTACCATTTGCCACCTAAGCCTTTTCCCCGGTTTTCGCGAGCCCGAGGGTCATCTTTATTTTAACCCCCGACCAGTGCTCCTTCGAGTGCTGGCCCGAACTAGAGTGTCAGCAGCGCCTCAAGGCAACTTGAGGTTTGGTTTTAGTTGTATGGACTGCTCATCCGGATGTGCCTCGAGAACGAGATATGTGCAGCTCCTATCGGGATTTGTCGGCACAATCGGGCGGCTTTGCTGGTCTTGTTTTATTGCTGTCGAAATGTCTTGTAGTCCGGGATTCGAGATTGATCGGGTCTTCCCGTAGAAGGAATAATCCTTCGCTGACCGTGAGAGCTTATAATGGGCTAAGTTGGGACACCCTGCAGGTAATATCTTTCAAAGCCGTGCCCGCGTTATGAGGCAGATGGGAATTTGTTAATGTCCGTTGTAGAAAACCTAAAGTTGACCTCAAATAAAATACACATCAACAAGTGTGTAACCGTGATGGTCTCTTCTCGGCGGAGTCCGGAAGTGAACACGGTGTTGGAGTTATGTCGGACGTAAGTAGTTCAGATCCTTCTTGATCACTACTAGTTTCACGACCGTGCTTTGCTCCTCTTCTCGCTCTCTTTTGTAAGTAGCCACCATATATGCTAGTCGCTTGCTGCAGCTCCACTTTACACCTTGTCCTTCCTATTAGCTTAAATAGTCTTGATCTCGCTGGTGTGAGATTGCTGAGTCCCCGTGACTCACGATACTTCCAAAACAGTTGCGAGTTCCGATGAGGCTGTCAGGTGATTCCACCGAGCTCAAGTGGGAGTTCGACGAGGAACGTGGTCGTTACTATGTGTCGCTTCCAGATGATCAGTAGTGGTGCCCAGTTGGGACGATTCGGGATCTGTGTTAGCATTTGGGGTATCTTCTTTTATTTTGGTTCCGTAGTCGGACCTTGAGTGTACTCAATGATGGATGTTCATTTATGTACTTGTGTGAAGTGGCATCGTAAGCCAACTATGTATCTTTCCTTAATTATTACATGGGTTGTGTGAAGATTACCTCACTTGCGACATTGCTTTCAATGCGGTTATGCCTCTAAGTCGTGCCTCGACACGTGGGAGATATAGCCGCATCGGGCGCACATGTGGCTTCGCCAAGTCATGGGAGGAGGACGAGGTGTAGCAGGGGGAGGGAGGCACCAGAACTTCAGGGTGCGGCTGCCCCCTCCCCCCTCCCTTTATATAGGCTCCCAGGGGGGGCGCCGGCCCTTGGGGATCCCATCTCCCAAGGGGGGGGGCGGCCAAGGGGGGAGGACTGCCCCCCAAGGCAAGTGGGCGCCCCCCACCCTAGGGTTTCAACCCTAGGCGCAGGGGTGGGCCAAGGGGGGCGCACCAGCCCACTATGGGCTGGTTCCCCTCCCCACTTCAGCCCATGGGGCCCTCCGAGATGGGTGGCCCCACCCGGTGGACCCCGGACCCTTCCGGTGGTCCCAAGATAATACCGGTGACCCGAAACTTTCCCGATGGCGAAATACCACTTCCTATATATAATTCTTTACCTCCGGACCATTCTCGAACTCTTCGTGACGTCCGGATCTCATCCGGACTCAACAACATTCGGTATACTGCATACTCATATTCATACAACCCTAGCGCCACCAACCTTATGTGTAGACCCCACGGGTTCGGAGACACGAGACATGACCGAGACGGCTCTCGGGCAATAACCAACAGCGGATCTCGATACCCATGTTGGCTCCCACATGCTCCTCGATGATCTCATCGGATGAACCACGATGTCGAGGATTCAAACAATCCCGATACAATTCCCTTTGTCAATCGGTATGTTACTTGCCCGAGATTCGATCGTCGGTATCCCAATACCTCGCTCAATCTCGTTACGCAAGTCACTTTACTCGCATCAGAATGCATGATCCCGTGACCGCACACTTGGTCACTTTGAGCTCATTATGATGATGCACTACCGAGTGGGCCCGTGATACCTCTCCGTCATACGGAGGACAAATCCTGTCTCGATCCGTGTCAACCCAATGACACTTTTGGAGATACCTGTAGTGTACCTTTATAGTCACCCGCCACGTTGGGACGCTTTGGTACACCCAAAGCACTCTTCGGTATCGTGGAGTTACACGATCTCATGGTCTAAGGAAGAGATACTTGACATTGGAAAAGCTCTAGCAAAACGAACTACACGATCTTGTGCTATGCTTAGGATTGGGTCTTGTCCATCACATCATTCTCCTAATGATGTGATCCCGTTGTCAATGACATCCAATGTCCATAGTCGAAACTGTGACTATCTGTTGACCAACGAGCTAGTCAACTAGAGGCTTACTAGGGACATAATGTGGTCTATTTATTCACACGTGTATTACGATTTCCGGATAATACAATTATAGCATGAATAAAATACAATTATCATGAACAAGGAAATATAATAATAATCCTTTTATTATTGCCTCTAGGGAATATTTCCAACATAGGCAGCACCAGAAGCTAGGGATGTGACAACTCACCCCTACTAAACAAGAATCTCGTTCCGAGATTCAAACATAGGGTAAGGTAAAGGGGAAACACAACCTAACATAATCTTCACGATCCAGGTTGCACTTCATAAGAACGTTGATTCTATCACCATCATTGAATCGATGTCTTGCTCCAAAAACTCCTACCAACATGACAACGATATGGGAATGAAACCTCTAGTAGGATCGATCTTCTCGAGGATCGAACAACTCAGGATCAACTAACGGAATGAGACAGAGCAACATCTCTCGAGTTGAGAGGCAAAACATGCATTAGGAGGGACGGAAGAAGCAATTTGACGAGGGTTTCAGAATAGCAAGGAAGAGTTGCCATAATTCCATAACGGGACACCTTAGGGAAGGTGACTCGTAGAATTATTCCCTCAAGCGGAAAAAAGGAATTACTTTTGATACATAGATCATTGGAACTCTTTATACCAACTTAAGACAATTTACGATTGATCGTTTAAAAGAGCTCGAAGAAATGACATACTCGAACTAGGATGGATGATGTGGACTACCTTGTTGAGGGCAACGCAATGAATGATTTTTGCTTATCATCGGAGGTGGAGGGGAACCATGGTAGACTGACACAATGACGGGTGCAAGCTGGGAGCAAAATGCAAATACTGGGAATGACCCAACCATCATATCTACCTGAGATTCAGATCTGGTTGGTAACGGGATATTTCAGACAGCATGCCTGGAGAATAAAGTTTGCAACACAAACCGACGAGATAACGCTATAGACTCTCAGAGATGAACTACGATAACAAGCTCCAAAACATGAGCTGGTTCTGCTAAACATGTGTGAACACGCTGTCCCAGACAAACATGACCACATGGTAGTCTTATGATAAAACACTACCGAGTTCAGGTGGGGAACCATAATCGAGGATATTGAAGTCCTTGCATAAGGCATGCTCTTAAGAAGGAACTTCCTTTCCTTGAACAAATCGATCAGTGGCTTGGTGTGCTAGGGGATACATATGGAATGAAGATGATCAGTCTATCAAACCATAGAATACTTCGCACATGCATGACTGACTTGGGATGATTCCAGAGGAAGCAAAAACAATCTGTCTCGAATTCATGGCGGCAACTTACATCAAAAGCACATGAATTCGAGGAAGTCACTTCTTCCATCCAAGCATAGGCTTCATGAACGGATCACGAAGGCATTGCTTACAAAGTTTTCAACACTAGGTTGATGTTCAACATGAATCATGGGGGAGACAAAATGCTGCTGATGGGCTCAACAACAACTCATCGGAATTTCCATATTACTGGACTTCCGCCATCTTGTGAACACGGTGATAGTATTGGTCAGACCAAAAGATGTAATGCTATATGCTCGAGGGATCAACCACGAGTAAGACAACATTACGAATATCGTTGGTTCTGATTTGACTTGACAATAGCCCATACTCAAGTCAAAGTTTTGACAAGGCGATAGATCCAACAACTGATCACGGGGATCAATCGATCAAGATATCATCTTTCTTCAACAGACACACACACACACACACACAAGGATATCCCTTAGTGATGAACTAAGTCAGGCAAGCTTTCATCTTCCAACTGTCCAAGTTGTTGTTAAGCTTAACCAACTAGCTCAGGGTATCCAACACAGATTCTTGGAGAAGGGGTGATTTACAAGAAACCAACTTGATCACGAGCTCAACATAACAGTCAGAGGACAACCTGGTGATACTTCCGAGAAGATAATCAGAAAATTACGAACCACCGATATGTTGCTAAGCTCGAGAACAATCTTGCTTTTGAGGCAAGACGATATGATCAAATGAGCGAGGAGTTGACAAGATCCTAACTCATCAATCGAAGTGTGCACCAGAAATAAGGACTAGGTAGCACGATCAATCTTAGTATGATGATTTAATAACCAACACGCTAAGAACGAGGATATTGTCCATTAGCTACCAAGCAATGAGGTTGCTAGGAGTATCGATTTCACACATCACCGTTCACTTGTCGGCATTCCGTTACAACAACATGGGACCGAGGAATGATCGATGATGGCGAGAGTATCACTGCATCAAGAATTCATATGAGGTGGTGCAATTCTCATGACACTCTAGACATAAAGATGGTAACACTCCAAGGTAGAACAGACAAAAGCTGGATTGGCATTTTAATCTGTGGAATACAACTGCTTGACCCAATCCTAGATATGGATGAGGTACTAGAGTTTGTTTCTCCAAGTCATTCAGGATAGAATGGCTTGACGGACCACAAGAGTAATAGGCATCAATAAACGAATGCACGCATACCCTTGACTATCAATTGATAGACGGGGGTCAGAATACAACTAAGGAGGAACAACTCAAGAAACATATAACTTTCTGAGTTGTGGATGCATAGGTTAGTATGTCGAATCAAGTTCAACAGGTTTCTTCCGGATAACCTATGCAGAAGGGTAGAACTGGCAGAGTTGCAATATGGAATGGAGTACTCCTCAAGAGCACCCTGGTTGTGATCCTTCAGTTTAGCGAGGAACTTCTGCCATAAGCGGTTCACAGTATTTGGAAGAAGGAAATACCACGGACCTCGAGGACTAATGCAAGGTTACTAATAACCTAAGGGAGCTAGCAATTACTATCAACATGAAGTAAGTAGGGTGAATCTCGGTCAAGAACCCGAGTAGAATACCTACTACTAAATGGCATCACGGGATGCTTTCGAGAATGACGCGAATCATCACACCGGGAACACTAAAACATGGCCATATTACCAGGTGATCCTCTAAGATGCCTAGGGTCATAATACTAGTTCCAACATATATGTCAAGGCAATAAATTACCTCAACGCACCGGTTAGTGTGCTTATTCTGACCATAAAGGACATTGGGAATGGAAAGAAAGGATTTGCAAATGCATCAGACTATTTAGAGACCTGGGATGACTCGGACAGCATAACGGCTGTAAATGCTCAAAATGATTTGAGACATCCTGCAAAAATGGTGGCATGACTACTCAACATCACAATATCAACGTTTTGAGACCAACTATGAACATACGGAAATAGTAGAAACTGAACTGGGGCGTAAAACCAACAATCTTAAAAGTCTATGGATTAGTAACCCGTCATCCTGATAGATAGATGAGAAGCCTAGTTCTTAATCCCCGTAGAAGAGAAGAGGATGACTCAGATCAGAAGGCCATGAGGTATAAGGAGTACAAAGAGCCTTACGTTCCCTTCCGCAATCAATTCCCTTACATAACTAAAGCATTTCTAGACACAACTTCGACTAGTTTGGCTTGGTAATCCTACAGGCAGTCAGGATCTGATACCAAAGCTGTCAGGACCCCGATTCCAAGTCACATCGATCTAGCTGGTAACACCTCATATCACTTTGCGGCCTCACGCACGGTATTCCCACCGGTGTCGCCTTACCATGGCTCGGGACCGTTTATGCCTTTTGGCTCACGATATGATAGCGTCGCTAGCATCCATATGACAGAGAACCCGGGCCGACATGGCTAGTCGTGAACCCAAAGCGGCGCTAACCCATGGGGACAGCATACATGAATCAACTTCGAGCATGTCGGTCATCAACGATGAATCTGGCTGTAGCACTGGCTAATGTAACTCCGTAAACCCGGCTGTAGCAGAGCTAGGCAGGACTCCGGATGTCACCGCGTGACATTTCCCGAAGGGATGAGATACGTGAACGAAGTGAAACACATGTCGGCCACCAAGTGTCCAGAGCAAGAGTGCCGGGCTAGCAGGACTCGTGAACCGGGTTGTAGCGGACTACTATCGCCAGAAGCACTAGACTACATTTCCCCATATGAGAGGCTGCCAAGGATAAACAACTAGTTTGTCGGATCCCACACATATCAAGCATTTCAATCATACACACAATATGCTCGATATGTGTAAATACAACATGGCATCACAACATAACTCTACGACTCAAGTATTTATTCATTAGGCTCCGAGGAGCGAGATATTACAAACAAGGGTCTCATGACCGAACATTCAGAGCATACAAAACAAAGCACACGCGGAAGCTTAACATGTCTGAGTACAGACATCTACAAATGAAAAGGCTGAGAAGCCTGACTATCTACCAGATCCTGCCGAGGGCACAAGATCGTAGCTGAGGTAACAAGCTAAACGTCAAAGTCCACGCGGAACTACTAGCGAGACTGAAGTCTCTCTGCAAAAACATAAAAAAGGAAAACGTGAGTACAAATGTACTCAGCAAGACTTACATCAGAACTAACTACATATGCATCAGTATCAACAAAGGGGGGTGGTGGAGTTTGACTGCAGCAAGCCAGCTTTGACTCGGTGGCTATCCTGAACTACGACTGCAAGTAACTCTTTTGAGGTGGCGCACACGAGTCCACATATTCACCATATCAATACACCATTATGGATCCGCTCCCGTCTCCCTACGAGAACGCCATCCATAGCACCCACGCTTATCTTGCGCATTTTAGAGTATCCACTTTCACTTGTCTATGAACTGCTATAGGCGACCCAGAAGTCATTTACGCGGACACGGCTATTCAATAGATCATATTAACCTGCAGGGTGTACTTCTTCACACGCCTCGCCACTTACCAACATGTACACGCGTGTATCTCGGCAACCTTCAAGCGAAGCTCGGCGAGGAGTCGGCCACGACCGACTAACCACACAAGTCTCTAGTCCAGGTTTATCGCCTATTCGGTTCCATCCGCAAGGAGATCCGCCGGGTGTCGGTCACGGCCCCAAACGATGTGTGCAGGGTTCCCAAGGCCACCTCGACGGGTGGATCTACGCTTGGTACACCGTGCCACGGTGCCTAGTCTGTCCCAAGCTCACCTGTACCGGGTGCCACTTGGTAGACTACTAACACTACCTACAAACACCAGAAACTAGTTGCAACTCCTGGACAGAGATCAAGTTGATTAATAAGTCGAGAGGGGCACTTAAGCATTCCAATGTGTGGTAGTAACTGTTCATGGATCACAAACACAGAACTCAGTTCCTGAGGATGGTTTCAATGAGACAACCCACCATGTACTCCTACATGGCCTCTCACCGCTAACTTTACCAAATCGAGTTCACACACTTAGCTCTCAACAGTAGGACATGTTCATACACCTCCGATTCATCCCTGATGAATCGGACCTGACACAACTCTAAGCAATAGCAGGCATGACAAACAAGCATGAATGAGTAGGCACATCAGGGCTCAAACAACTCCTACTCATGCTAGCGGGTTTCATCTATTTACTGTGGAATGACAGGTCATGCAGAGGATAAAGGGGTTCAGCTACCGCAGCAAGTAACAGTTGTATCGTGGTTGTCCTAATGCATTAAAAGAGAGAAGAAGCGAGAGAGTGGGTCTATATCGGAATGAACAAGGGGGTTTTGCTTGCCTGGCACTTCTGAAGATATTGTAGTTCTTCATCGGTGTCATCGAACTCATCGTCGGAACCACGTCTATCGAGAGGGGACAAACACCGGCAACTGAGAACACAATCAATGCAATGCCACAATATGATGCATGATCATGACATGGCAATATGATGTGATTTGAGCTAATGCATCTAGCTATGATTTAAATGAAGTTGGTTTGAATACAAGATTCAAATTCAAACTCCACATGTAGTTATTTACATGCCATTCATTTCATTTGTCCTAGACAATAGCCATAAGTTGTTCTAACATGCATGAAAATGGTACAGATGGATAGATTGGATTTTTCTGATCATTTTTCATATATAATTTATCTCATTTGGAGTTACGGTTGAATTTATATGAATTTTTGAAGTTTATACTATTTTCTGGAATTTTCTCAATAAGAATAAATCCAGAAAAAGCATTATCAGATCGGCATGACGCCGCAGACGTCATCGGGTCAACGGAGCCGGGTCCAGGTCAAACCTGATGTGTCGGGTCCACACGTCACTGACTAACTAACTAATCTAAATTAATTAGTGTTAAACTACTACTAACTAAAAATGTCAGTGGAGTAATTAGACTTAATTAAAAACTAAACTAGGATTAGTCAGGGCCTCGGGGCCACTTGTCGTCGACCTAGGGAGGTCAAACCCCTGGTCAACAGGGCCTAACCAGTCGGCGGCTCGTGCGCCGTGGCAACAAAGCGCGACGGAGGGCTCGGGTTCGCTTCTCCCAATACCAAATGAGCGGAGGGCACCCACGGGAGCCGGAGCTCACCGCATCCATCTGTGCAAGCGGCAGGGGCTGGGGTGGCCCGCGCTCGCCGGAGGCAAGCTCGCGGCGGTGGCCGGAGTTCGGGCCAGCACGGGCGTGGGGCTACAGCTCGATTTAGAGCGAACGAAGAGCACGGGCAGAGGCTACGGGGCAGCAGGAACTCAATCGGGTGCTCATAGGCGGCGTTGGCCCACCGTAACGACGACGGCGACATTCGCGGCGGCGGCAAGTTTCGGCGAAGGTGGGGAACGGAGCTAGAGTATGAGCGCGAGCAGGGGAGGAGGGGGATCGGTTCGTGAGCTCACAGCGGTTGCAGCACGCGTCTCAGTGGGCTCGGGGAAGGTCGGACGACGTCGGGGCATTACCGGCGATCTCGGAGACCGGAGTTGAGGACGACAGTGGTGGCGGCGTTCCCGGGCACCCGGCGTTGCATGACTTGGTGGAGAGGACGAGGGAGTCTTCGCGGATCACAGGGGCATGTCTAGGGCATAGGGGAGGCCGGTGGTAGCGTCGAACGGCGACGGTGGCGGCGGCTCCGTTCGGTGGCTGCGCGCAGGAGAGGCGGAGGAGGGGGAGAGAGTGCAGCGAGTGAGGGAGAGGCGAGAGGGGCTTCGAGGCGTCTCCAGGCGCGGGATTGGGTTGACGGAGAGCGCGACACGGCAAGCAGAGGTGGCCGGGCGCTGTCGGGCACACGCCTGCCCTCCCGGGCGCTGGTGGAGAAGATGATGGCAGGTGGGCTGCGCAAAGAGCGGGCCACGGGTGGGTTGGCCTGTCTGTGGGCTGCGCCTGTAAGTGGCTGGATCCTTCCTCTCTCTCTTTTCTAATTATTTCAGTTTTCTATTATTCTGTAAATTTTAGGGCTTTATTAAAATACCTATGCACTTTCAAAAATCATGAGACTGCTAGGCCACTATTTGGATTATTTCCAATAACTGAATTTCAGTTCATGAATATTTGGACATTTAATATAATGTATAAAATTTAAATGCCCAAATGCAAATAAGGTATGATTTAAATCCAGAGCCCAATATGTCATGGAAAATGTGCATCACCTCTGTTATCACATAAGATTTTCCAAAAATGATGAACATTTTTTAAAGCCATTTGGATTACTGAAAATATTTTAGGTGAACCTAGTGAATTCCTTTGATGCTAGGGGTTTAGGCGATCCCTATTTCAGATTTCCATGAACGTTAAACATGATGCAAGCAAGATGCAAACACTAGGCAGCACCAGAAGCTAGGGATGTGACAATTTAACAAAGACCATATGTGTCGAAGATTGTCTATTTCTCGAGAAATTTCCCTTTGTGCTACACCTAAATCGAGTTCATAGTCAAAAAGTTCTGAAGTTAATCATCAACAATTGGGAACTTTATTTTTTAGGAGCACTTCCCAAGAAGACAAACATTAATATATATATTCTAAATTCAGAAGACACATGCAAGCCGAAACCGGCTGCACCGTATAGAACAGCCAAAACAGCCATGCACCAAGCTACACACAGACCTGAACAAAGGGTTGCATGCGATCTCTTTCTTGCTACTATATTCTTCCTTGGTAGCTAGCTAGTTGAACTAACAGATATATACACCTGGTCATGCATGGTCTATCCTTCTACGACCCACTCACAGAGGCGCGATCATGATACAGATGCATAGCTCCTATAGCATAGGGGCGGCCGATCAATCGAGATGCAAGGTGTGGCAACTACCGCACGCGTAGAGTGCAATGAACCTGCATGAAAATATAGGATCGCATGCGTCCCATCTTCCGTGTAGTAGTATCTAGCCCAGAACCAAATTGCACATGCCATTCTTCATCTTGTTTACTAAAAAAAACTATTCCCATTACATGTTTCTCAGCTCGAACTGCGACTTCGAGGAGCAGCAACATTCTGTGTTGGTCTCGTGCAGCCACCGTGGCTGCACGATCGTGGAATGGTGTAGGTCTGCACTGGGTGCCCCTCCGTGGGCGAACTCGCGGCGATCATCGGCGTCGTCGACGACAAGACAATTAGCAGGACGGCCTCGAGCGTGACCGGCACCGCTCGTTGTGGAAGGCGGCAGACTACGCGATCGCTGCGCTACCATCGTTGTCAGGTGAAGAAGGAACGGGTGCTGGAGTGGAGAGCCACCGCCAAGCAGACCATGACTCCATGAGTGCTCTACGTCGGCCCGCCTAGGGATGGCAATGGGGACAATCCCCTATGGAAATACCTACAACATCCCCATCCCCCATCTATTCTCTATCATCCCATCCCCATCCCCGTTTACATGACTGGGGATGAAATTTCCCCATACCCATGCCCCATTGGGGAACGGGGCCCCATTAGGGTCCCCATCCCCATAAACAAACACTCATATACATAATATGACACCCTATAATCAACATACATACATGGTGTTGTCCTTGTCCTGCTAATGCCTATCTAGGTCGTATTGACTTCTTGGTCATGGTGTCAGCTGACGTGAGGATGTGAGATAGGTTTAAGGTTTTTTCAGAGCTTTTTTTTGTTTTCGCAAGTTTGTTTGTATATATTTTAAGGTTGACCGCAGTGTCACGGTTACTAATCGGGCCCCCGATGGGTATTGGGTCTGGGGAATAGGATATCGTCCCCATCCCCGTTGTACCCTATGGGGAATAAATTAGTTTGGTAAAGATCCCCATGGGGATGTTTTTCGCCCATCCCCACCCCCTAATAGATGAAATCCCCACGGGTTTGGCGGGTATGGGGCCCCGTTGCCATCCCTAGGCCCGCCTAGTTGTGCAGCTGCACCACGGTGACGTGGTTGTCACCGTGTAGAGCTGAGCACGTCGCCGACAAGTTCGTTGGCTCGTAGTCCTGCACATATCAAGCCTATATACTACACACGCAGCAACAACGTCACCCAAGCCACGCAGATATGCGAAGCAGCAGCAGGACGCGTCAGGCCAGACCGCCAGAGGCACGGACGCAACATAGAGAGGAAGAAGGACAGCTGTC
Organism: Aegilops longissima; assembly: GCA_021605205.1. Lineage (NCBI taxonomy): Eukaryota > Viridiplantae > Streptophyta > Magnoliopsida > Poales > Poaceae > Aegilops > Aegilops longissima. The sequence goes on along the minus strand of CM038682.1, from coordinate 149,552,729 downwards.
GCTCAGTATTTCGCGAAGGCGTGCTCCGGAGGAACTCTGGACTCCAGTGCATGCTCCTGCTTGGACGCAAGCGGCCACCGCACCGACGCATCGTTGTCCAGTTCAGCGATGGAGATCTTTGCCTGGGTCAAGCGTGTGGCCTCCGCCAGAGCTGCTTGCAGGCAGTGTAGGTAATGGTTAACGCCGTGTTTCCTCGAGTCTTGCTTCTGAGGCCGCAGTCGCCTGGGCTGCGTGTTAGAAAAGAGCATGACGGCGGCGACGAGATTGCATCCCCGGCGGCTCTACCCCTGCATGTCGACGCACACACCCACGCTGATAATACCTCTGCATGGACAACGCAACGCCATCAGCCAGTTGGCCGCGCTGGAGAAGACCACGATGGAAGGGCCGGCCAGGGCCTGGCGGCGGCCTAGGCGAGGCACGGCCATAGCAAAGTGGGAATGCGACGGCACAGGGGTGAGCTAGAAAGGCGGGAGGAGACCAGCGATTGAAAGGAGCCCTAGCCCTTTTATGTGGTGGCAAGGCACGGGGTGGGGAAGAAGCAAGGCGTGGGGTGAGGAAGAAGTTGGGCAACAACTCACCCCTTTTTATACGCGATCTGCGGCGGCGGTGGAGCCGTATAGATTCATCGGACGCTTCTAGACAGCATACGAGAGAGGCCACAATGATCAGAAGCAATCGCGATGTCCCGAAACAACGGCGACAGCGGCTGCGATAGCGATAGCACGATAGAGACAGAATCACCGAGGTATACAAAGCGGCACTGCTCCCTGACAAAGTACTTACTAATCGATAGCGACAGCACAACCCAACCAATAGCGGCCAAACCAACAGGGACTCAACAGAATTAGCAAGGCCAGCCTACCCCACATGCAATCAAAAATACTAAACCCACCAAAAGAAACGTGACACTAGTTCAAAAAATTTGAAACAAAATTCTGGGCACACCACTCATTTCTACACAGCCATATACCAAAAAAATAGCACGTGGCATGTTCAAACTTACCCAGGGGTCATTTTCATCCAAGTGGTTGAATCTCAGGGCAAAAACATTGCCTGGAATAGAGGCTTGTGTACGTTACTCCTACTCAAACTATCTCTCTTTTCATTAAATCGTAGCCATATAAGAAAATTTATACTAAGTTAGACTTATGTTACCGCTGAAATTACTCAAGCTATGGGCTCGTAGCCACATAAGCAAATCAGTTTTGCTAAATCTCAGTCGTCTTAGTCGATGTTATATCCATAAGATATCTTACATTAAAATTCGTGTAAAGTTTTCTTGTCCGTCTTCTTTCTTATGTTAGTCGACTGAGACCTAGCCACACCCTAAGTAAATTTATTAATAAGTTAAACCTTATATTACCACTGAAGTTACTAAATTTATTAATAATTTAGACCTTGTTACCACGGAAGTTACTCTCGCTACAGGCAGTCTGATCCCTGCACACACTACTGATTCAATCGTTGAGCAACCACTGTCCTCATGGACCCCACTACTTATTTATTTATTTATTTTAGAAAAGGAGGATGTACCCTCGGCCTCTGCATCTGGAAGATGCATGCAGCCATATTATTAATTATTTACAAAGACCATACAAGGTGATACATCAATAAGCCTGAAGCCATCATCTTGGCAACACCATTGCTACTCCTATCACCTTGATGAAGGCGTGCCGAATGTCCAGGTCTAATACCAAACAGACATCGCACTAAGGCCTCACATCTAAAGTCGGGTGTCCCCTCCAAGCCACTACCTGGATTGGGTCCCACACCGGCCAGGCAGACTCCAAGTGAGCACCGCACGCTGCAAGGGATGTCACGTCCATCATCCCTCGATCCATCCTCGGAACAAAACTGTTGCACCGACCTTGCCAGGCCTCTCTGCCATCAACGCCACCATGGCGCTAGACAGCTTCCTCCTCCTGCGCAAGTCCCTCTCCAGACGCGCCCATCACCGAACCTCCGCGGCGCCATGCCGCCAGGTTCCGCCGTCGACCTCGCGGTAGATGTAACACCGCTCCTCCTCTTGTCCCCTCCAGCCAGCGCGTGCTCCAAAATGATGCCCCCAGGAGGGACAACGACATCGAAGGTGCCATCATCGTCTGATCCGGTAGACCCAGATCTAGGGTTTGCCCTGGAGCTCACACCATCGCCGCTGCTGGAGCTATGCAGCGCCCACCACCCATAGCGTCTCTCGCCCGACCATCTGAGCCTCCCAAGACGGCGCCTCCATGGAGGTTACGACGCGCAGGGCGCCGCCGCCGCCACCCAATCCAGACTGAATTTTGGACTTTCGTCCGGGAAGGGTTCGGATGTGGATAGGAGGGACCTCGGCTTCGCCTCCAAGGAGGCAAACGGCGTCGTGGGACGCCACCGATGCTGGGCCGGACCAGCCGGTTAAAGTTTCCTTCGGTCCCCAACCTATACCACCAAACCTCCGACTGTTCCGAATCAGACAACGAGACGAACCCGAGACCAGCAGAGATGCAAGTGCCATGGGGCTCAACCCACCAGGAAGGAGGATCAAGAAGGGCAGCCGCCGTAGATCTCCAGGTGCCGGATCCAACGATCAGACGAGGCCAGCGACATAGACCACCACCCTGCGCCATCCGACAGCATCCAAGCGCCAGATCCAAATGGATCTAGCCTGAACATGGCGGCGCCCGCGACCACCCGATCGGAAGTCCATGCAGCCACCACCTCACCGTGGAGTCGCATCCAAGACACAGCTGCCGCGCCGCGTCGCCGGCGCCGCAATGCACCTCCACCAAGATTGTCGCCCGCCACGCCGCCAGACCCCGCGCTAGCCCGATGCCTCTTCGTGATCTGGTCGTCCCGCGCCGCCCAAGACGCTCCAAAGGGGAGAGATGCCCCACCGCCGCCCAGCTGGCCAAGCTTTGACCGACGGCGAGGAGAGGTGGAGGCTGAGGAGGGAAGAGGAGGACGGTGTTTAGGGTTCCCCTGGGTTACCCGCAGGGGCGACACGAGGGGGACGAGAGGTTGGATTCGTACCTGAGTAGCAATCCTCCTAATTGCGGCTAATCTCAAAATTAGCAAACGGATATTCTCCCCCGCCGCCCCGCGTGAATGTGCATTGTGTGTATACATGTGTAAAAAAAATGTTTTTTTGTAACTCAAATGGAAGTCTCTTGTGTTCGTGCCGCCTATTCACTTTTCTTCGTCCTGTTACAAGATTTTCCACGTGCGCACCCAAATCAAAACTTTCCACCGCAGCGACACCGCAATCCCATGGCCGAAGGGCAGCGCTGCACCACAGCAACAAAACGCACAACAAAGAACACCGGGAATCAAAGAACGGCAAGCTGAAATTTCACACTTGCTCGGAATCAATAATGGTCACAAGCATTCGTTTGCAACTAGATCGGAATCGCGCCCTGGCGCGAGGGTGCCGGTCCCAGCGACGTGGCCAAGCGTGTAAAGATCAGATGCTATGATGCATTAGTAGAAAGGATAGTTAGTGCAGCTTGCCGCTCTCCACCTGATCCAATTGTATCCAGCCTAGTAATACTCGTATAGAATATATACACGTATGCTCACCTGATAATACCTAATATATATACACTTGTACATCCGAAATCAAAATCATCAGTAAAGCACAATTAAGAAGACAATCGATAGCAACTATAACCACAAGCATTGTATATACACTTGTACATCCATTGATAACATGTTTCTGGATGGGCATGTACATAGGGCAAGATTCAGTACAACTATCAATCCACTGACAGGAAATAAGGTTCATCTAAGGTTGTCTGAATTTCAGTTTCACATAAATATATATTTACTGAAAGATTTCCACTATTTGCACCAGAAGGCGTCATAAATGGTCCTCGAATGTGTTATTTAAGTCAAGCCAGGATGAAGGGGATCAGCAATCAAAGATTCAGTAGCATAGAAGTTCGACATGAATATATGCTCACTAAAACACTTCCACTATTTGCACCAGAAGGCGCCAAATATTTCCATCAACTGCGTTCTTCCCTCCGAGCTGTCTCATGGTCCTCTTAAATTGGTACTTCTTGTCAATACCCAGCTAACTGTTTAGATTTCCTTGTGCGAATGTGGCTCTCTGAGTAATCAATCATACAAACTGTCAATTTTGTTTCAGGGAGAAACAACAATTATCGAACAATAGACTTAGGCTAAAGTGAAACATCTTGCATTTAGTGCAGAGAAGCCATGACAAACAGAGCAGTGCATGTCTATTAAGCATGGAATGGCAACGTGTTCTATATACTAATCCAATAGATTCCTGTCCATAAGCAATCATAACAAATAGAGGTGGGAATTAACACCTTCATCGTCATTGATCCGTATGCGGTCATTGATGTTTGCTCCATTCATCCTACATTTGTCATTTGAGTTTCATAACTGTATGAATCACATGAGCTATCTACCTATTGTATTATTGCACAATGTAGTTGATACTGGATTCTCTTGCAGGTACAAATGTAAACACAACCTTGCTATAATTATTTTTACAGGCTATAGTTCAATTAGAAATAGATGTTTCCAACCAATCATTGCCAGGTTCACTTGAGATCATACTTGTTACAAGTTATTATACACTGCATTATTAATCATTGACAGAGTTTTGTTAGTCGGATTTTATTCTTTTGGAGTATAAAGGAACTAAAAAACATATAATATAAGAAGTTTAATCAATCTTAATTAGGTCTCTATGAATGTTTACTCTCGACCAAAATTTTAAATAAGGTCACATTAATTTGGTTAATTTATAATAATCAGAGAAACCACATAACCAATCAGAGCTAGATATATGCAAAAGGCCACATTAATTCAATTAAGCATGCACCATAAATACAGATAAGTTGTTCTCCTAATTTTGCACCCATGTTGTAGCACAGAAGTGTACACGAAGGGATTCCCCATTTATTTGGATGAACATTTCACTGTATAAGGTAAACAACTCAAACATTCACCATCCCAGAACATCATCTATACAAAAATAATTTATCTAAAAGTTGTATGAAACCAATTTCCTTGTCATAATTTAATTACTGGGGATTAACAACATAATTGATTATCCTCAGGAGGAATAAAATCATCATACAAAGGAAAATGTGAACAAGAGATAAAAGATGGAGCATGCACGTAGAAAGGCGTGAAGGAAGGAATGAGAAAGGATTAGCACCTACTATGGGACCAGCAATCCGACTGTCAAGAATCAAGAGCACCAGTAGATGGCAATTACTTTTGGATCCAGCACCAAACACTAACCGCGTCCCAACAAGAAAATGAGTGTAAATGAGCAGCAGGAGGGCAGAAGACCTTAATGAGAGGAGAACATTAAAAGATATCGGGTATAGATGATCAGACAAGGAGGCAAGAAATCACCTCTCCCATCGCCAGTTCCCTCTCTAGTCACTTTCTTCTCCGGTCCAGCCGCAAGTGACGCCCCTTGATACGTCTCCAACATATCTATAATTTTTTATTGTTCCATGCAATTATATTAACCATCTAGGATGTTTTATATGCATTTATATGCTATTTTATATGATTTTTGGGACTAACCTATTAACCTAGAGCCCAGTGCCAGTTTCTGTTTTTTCCTTGTTTTTGAGTTTTACAGAAAAGGAATACCAAACGGAGTCCAATTGATGTGCCATTTTTTGATGATTTTTATGGACCAAAAGAAGCCCCCGGAGTAAAAGAGTTGGGCCAGAAGTGTCCCAAGCCGTCCACGAGCATGGAGGGCGCGCCCTACCCCCCTGGGTGTGGGCCCCTATCTCGTGGACGACTCGGAGACCCCCCTGACGTGAGACCGACGCCAAAAATTCCTATAAATACAGAAACCTCCAGAACATAACCTAGGTCAGGAGTTACGCCGCTGCAAGCCTTTGTAGCCACCAAAAACCAATCGGGACCCTGTTCCGGCACCCTGCCAGAGGGGGTATCCCTCACCGTTGGCCATCTTCATCATCCCGGCGCTCTCCATGACGAGGAGGGAGTAGTACACCCTCGGGGCTGAGGGTATGTACCAGTAGCTATGTGTTTGATCTCTCTCTCTCGTGTTCTTGATTTGGCACGATCTTGATGTATCGCGAACTTTGCTATTATAGTTGGATCTTGTGATGTTTCTCCCCCTCTACTCTCTTGTAATGGATTGAGTTTTCCCTTCGAAGTTATCTTATCAGATTGAGTCTTTAAGGATTTGAGAACACTTGATATATCTCTTGCGTGGGATACCCGTGGTGACAATGGGGTATTCTATTGATTCACTTGATGTATGTTTTGGTGATCAACTTGCGGGTTCCGTGACCTTGGGAATCTATGCATAGGGGTTGGCACACGTTTTCGTCTTGACTCTTCGGTAGAAACTTTGGGGCACTCATTGAGGTTCTATGTGTTGGTTGAATAGATGAATCTGAGATTGTGTGATGCATATCGTATAATCATACCCACGAATACTTGAGGTGACATTGGAGTATCTAGGTGACATTGGAGTATCTAGGTGACATTAGGGTTTTGGTTGATTTGTGTCTTAAGGTGTTATTCTAGTACGAACTCTATGATAGATCGAACAGAAAGAATAACTTCGTGTTATTTTACTACGGACTCTTGAATAGATCGATCAGAAAGTATAACTTTGAGGTGGTTTCATACCCTACCATAATCTCTTCGTTCGTTCTCCGCTATTAGTGACTTTGGAGTGACACTTTGTTGCATGTTGAGGGATAGTTATATGATCCAGTTTGTTATTATTGTTGAGAGAACTTGAACTAGTGAAAGTATGAACCCTAGGCCTTGTTTCAACGCTTTGCAATATCGTTTGTGCTCACTTTTATCATTAGTTACCTTGCTGTTTTTATATTTTCAGATTACAAAGACCTATATCTACTATCTATATTGCACTTGTATCACCATCTCTTCTCCGAACTAGTGCACCTATACAAATTTGCCATTGTATTGGGTGTGTTGGGGAAACAAGATACTCTTTGTTATTTGGTTGCAGGGTTGTTCGAGAGAGACAATCTTCATCCTACACCTCCCACGGATTGATAAACCTTAGATCATCCACTTGAGGGAAATTTGCTACTGTCCTACAAACCTCTGCACTTGGAGGCCCAACAACGTCTATAAGAAGAAGGTTGCATAGTAGACATCAACCCTCTCCCGATCCAACTGTGAATGCCAAACATATAAGGAAGAGGCGGAACAAAAAGCTGGTACCACACAAGAGAGAGAGGAAGGGCACCTGAGGAACGGTGGCGAGGCAATAGTGAGCTGGATGGGAACCGTGCAACTCGTCGTCTGGGAAACAGATAGCAACATTAACAATTTCATGATCAATCTATGCGCCATCTATTTGTTCGAGGTAGGTATTAGCATCACACAACATACCGTAGCTAAGAATGGAACTAAAAAGTTGGAGTGATATTTTGAGCACCACAAACAAAATGGTGCTCAAAATAAAGAGAAGATTAGGGGAATTCACCAGCTCTGCAAGCCTTAAGAGCATTGCATGTGCATAGATAAAAAAACCAAAACAAGATAACTAGGTCAAAATCCTAGCTGAGACTTTAACGGTTCTGCAAATTCGGTCCAAATAGCATGAATAAGAAAATGTACAACCGTCATTCCAAAGAACTGGAAAGAACTAACACTTCCATACAACTAAGAAAATAAAAATCATGTAATACTCCTTAACAACCGGTATATGGATTCAAATTTACCTTGAAATAATATATGCATTCAGATTTAACTACGCATGTTTTCATTCTAGTTTTCTTCTAACCAGATTGTTTAAGAGACTATACTCAAAATGCTAATTAAGATAATCGTGTGAACTATTATGAAACACATAAGACAGGGAGAACACCTTTGTATCATCTATTGTAAGCTGGAATACATCGGACATCACATCTAAAAGAGAATCGCTTTGGACAGATATTACGTAGCCGCTTCAACATAAAGAAAATTAAAGATATAAAAAAAATTTTGTAGCTCCTTCTTTTAGTTTAAAACTATATGAAACAACACGAAAGGAAAAAAGATGATGCAACATTTCAGAACTACTCTAATAAAATGGCATTCAAATCTTCCAATATATAGATATTTCTTGTTACTTCTATTTCTTGTTGTTTGGCATATCGATTTCAGTTGTATATACCAGAGGCCAATACATTTAAAAAATGAGGAGAAATGAAAGAACGGTGAGTACTGACAAAATATGGCCAACGTCTAAAGACAATAATCACAATCACAATTCCCTCTGGAGGATAACTAATTATCACAACCTTGTGGGGAAGAAGGTCGCAGCTCACCTACGGCATAGAGCTGGCATAAAAAGAAGCAGGAGCTCATCATTTCCCATACTTGGACATGCCGCCACAGGCCAATTAACATTCCATTACTCCTGAAAAATTGTAAAGCAAACAAAAATTAATGCTTTGCGACTTACCAGCAAGAACTAGAAAACAAGTTCATATATCCGAAGGTGCTCTGAAGCCAAATATTTTCTTCATAAACATGGAGAAACTCTCATGAACAGTGTAAGCTTGCATCAGATAAAAAGATATTATAAGAAAGAACACCATATAAATGCTAAAAAAATTAAGTTTAGAATATACGCTAGCAAATCAATAACTGTACAAAAATATCATGGGCCAAATAGAATTCATATAGGCCACTAACTAAACTAACAGGAACAAAACATGCCACTACTAGGAAAAAGCCTAGTAGTAGCGCAGGTTAAACAACTAGTAGTAGCGCGGGTGCCCGCGCTACTAATACGCCTGTTAGTAGTAGCGTGGGTGCTACCCGCTCTACTACTATTAATTTCAAAAACAAAAAAATTCATGATCCCGTGCGTGCTGTCAATGGAAGCAATGGTTCGATCTAGTGCCGGCAAGGGTCGCCGGAGGTGTGGAAGGGTGGCAACAGACCAGATCCAGCGGCGGCTACTACAGAGGGCCCGGATCCTTGGCCGAGCAAGGCGACAGCATGGGGCTCCTCTTTGCAGCCAAGGCAGTGAGCTCCTGGTCATCGATGGTGACGACCTGCACGGGCAAGGAAATGGGAGGGTGAGTCAATCCAGAGGGAGAGAGAGAGAAAGAAAAACAAGGGAGAGAGGAAGGAGATGGAGGTAGCGGCGGGGATGGTCGCCGGTGGTGAGCTGCTCTGCCGTGGTGGCATAGAGGCGGGGGGAAGACGAGCGAGCTCCTGGACGCCAGCGACGCGGGGAGGTGAGCTCGTTGGGCACCGTGGAGGAGGAGGTGCGCATGGGCGGGAGCACCATAGGAGAGCATATGGAGAGAGGGGGATAGTGAGGGAGAGAGGAGGGATTCGGCCGAGGATATGGGGACTTCACCTACCTCGTACTTAGTAGTAGCGAGGGGTATAAAACTGCACTACTACTATCAACTTACTAGTAGTGCGGTTTTATACCCCTCGCTACTACTATGGCATATGTCCCGATGGGACGGTAGAGACCGCTTAGTAGTAGCGAGGGTTAAAAACCCGCGCTACTAGTATCAACTTAGTAGTAGCGATGGGTAAAAACCAGCGCTACTAGTAAGTAGCAGTAGTGAGGGGTATAAACCCACGCTACTAGTAAAAGTCTACCTATAAGCTTTTCCCTAGTAGTGTGCATAGACTAAATTAATCAGCAAAATAATATGTCTATTCAAAACTATATGTTTTCAGATTGTTTAGGATATTTTAAGTGCTAGCAAAACACTATGTTATATAATAATAATAAAAGGAGATTCCATATCAATGGGTAGATATTTGTCTAAGAAGAAAAGAAAGCTTCCCAGTTCATATGGATCAGGTATGAGCCATAAACCGTGGATCTCATATATATGTAAATAAATCAATATGTACAAAGAAAATTCCCTTTGCGCTAGGTAACATGATCCCTTCCATTCTCAAGTAAAAGAAAGATTCTCTGTTTATGGATAGAAAACCATCCAATGGGGGCTATAGCCACCAAAGGCATGCCAATAAATACTCGAGGATCTATGGGCAAGAGTTGTGGCGTGTTGAACGACATGGGCACGAGGATCTGTGTCGACAACCTGGTGACGCCGAGCAGCGTGTGGATGCAGACCGCCGCACCCCCACCTCATCACATTTTAGCATCAACCAAAGTTGGTTTTGGGGATTTATGTGTAGGAACTGATGCATGAGTAGGGCATAGAGCATGAACCAGACGAGCACCACATCAACATAGCCACGACAGTAGCCGAAGCAGAGGAACAGGAGGAAGATGGAGCTCACTGAGGGAGGTTGTAGCCGAGGCAGTACTCACTGAGGGAGGTTGTAGCCTTGCGCAACTTATTGGTGAGTGCAAATGGCTTCCTCTCTACCCACTCCGGAACCTACAACAACACCAAAGCATAACACTTCTTTTCAGACAAACGCATACGCCTAGTTCAAAAGATAGCATAGAAGAACAATATAAATTAGAGATTGGCTCATAGCAGAACCAATATGCTATGACATAGAATAACCATATAAATCAGTTATAAATATAAATTAGGCGGCAAATGAGTAAGAACAGTAGCCCTCTGTTCAAAGATAGGATGATACACCAAAAGCAAATTATACCGGTAGTTGAGGATAACTGGTTTAGATGGTTCTTCTATGGTATACAGTGATGCAATCTATTGCCAAATAGGATTGCTTCATAGCAAAACCCTATAAATTAGGTGGCAAATGAGTAATAACAATAGCCCTCTATTCTAGCCTGATACATGGTGCTACACTGCTGCTCAAGTGGTTACGAAGGTGCCTAGTCGAAGAAAGGACACGACCAAGTAACACACACGATATGGCACGGCCTACTCTATGGTTTTGAGAAGCGGTCGTAAATCTCTAAATAAGACATGTAGTTGTTGCCGTCAGTCCATATGTGTATGGATCAAACCGGCCTTTTTCTAATTTCTTATGTCACCTAATTATACTACTAAATCTCACATGAAACTGTTTGAACACTAAACCAATAGTGAGTGTAACCTGCAGTTTAATACAAGGGAAAACCCGAAAAGGCACTGCCAATGGTAATGGTTGCTGGTCCATCTCGATCAGTGTTGGATGTATTCTATTTTACAATCACAACTATGATGGTAGTGGATCTAGTGCCTCGCCACCTCCTGGCCAGTACCAAACCAGGCCGTATAAGCTAAGACGATGGAAAGAATAGAGATCAGGGAGTGGAGAGAGCCTTACTGGTGGGTGAGACGGCGATCCGGTGTAGAAGGAGGGGAAAGAGAGAACTAGCTGCCACGTCGTGGTGGAGAGGTGGCCGGGCCTGGATGCATCTTTCCACCAGAGATCTCATCCCAGCAGTGCCCTTCATCACCGCTATGTGGACCTCCTTGACTCAAGACGCCATCTGCAGATCGCCTCCATCACCGCCTCCCTCGGCAGATCTAAAGAAATGGATGCAAATTTGTTATGGAAATGTTAGATGATTGACATGAGGTGGTATTCTCCTGCTGCTAGGAGGGCATCTCTAACATCTTCCCCTTTGACCTAAAACACATGCAAATATGAGCAAACATGCATTCTATGTAGATACCATAGTTACTTGCATAAGTAAATCCATTTATCTAAAAATGTATAAACCCACGAACAATGATATCTCTTGTCCACTTACAAAAAGGCTACTACGGTGCTTCTCACTAAGATATGTTCACCCTAGTGAGTCAATCACATCTCTTATCACTTGAAATGAAGACCATGAATCACAACGTGATTCAGAATTAAGGTACTAAAACATTCACACTGTTTTAGATAATACAAAAGGGTGAACAGATACCTTAGGTGTACATATTCAAAGCACTCAACCAATCGGATACTTAAAAATCTGAAGAAAGCAAATCATAATCACACATACATGAAAATAAAATAAGTAGTCTTGTAAGCACACTCTCTGAAAATCAGTGATAACAATTTTAAATTCTGACATAACGAAGTGTACAACCAACAAGATAAGTCTACAACCTAATAAATGAAGTGTTGCATGACACCACGCATATTTACTCCCCACTATATAGGTAGTCTAAGTTACTCCCCGCTATGGATAGTCTCAATGACACATTGTGGTATGTACAGGATTGTTTGATCTGGCTCAGAACTCTAGTAATGTTTTTATTGGAAAAATAGTAGTCATCAACCGATGGAGTCGTACGGCCTAGAGTTGTGAATACACAAAACATTAAAGAATGTTTTCAAGCAGAAAAACTTAGAACTATTATTAGGAATATGTAACACTTTTTCTTGATGGGAAAAGGGATAGCTATTCTCACTTAGAGTATCTCTAGCCGATTCCATAAAAATAGTGGATTACCCGGCCGAGTAAAGCTTAGTGGATTATTTACACTCCACTCTTTTTTGACATGACCTAGCCGATCTCCTAAATTTAGTAGAGTAAAACTGAATTCGGATATGATGAACACAAATTCGATTAAACATAGCCATAATTCGACACATGGCCATAATATTTTACATAGGTAAAACATAGTCTACTTAACTAATCTAACCAAAACATAGGCATAAAACTTACTAATCTAGTCGCTATCATGCATGAGCGACATGCACGCCCCTGGATATCCCACCGACCATGGGATCAGCCCTATGTCGTCGTCCTCGTTACCGCGGAAGATTCAACGCCAGTCGTTTTGGAAGATGGCGTCGTTGCTTCCTTCGCCGCCTACACTTCCATTGCCTCTGTTGTCCTCGTCGTTGCTTGACAAGACGATGACCATCGCCCTCCTCCCCGCCGCGCTGCTCATATACAGCGCGCGCCTCCACTTGCTCGGGTACCATGTGCAGCTCCGCCATGTAAGCCTTAGCGGCGGCCTTCATCGTGATCTTACCCTCGCCTGCCGGTCCTGCCTTGCCTCCCATGTGTTTACCACCCCTGGCTGAACTGGATCCAGCAGCGGCATTTCACCCAACTCAAAATTCCGGCGGCCCTCAACACCATCCAGTCACACCAATTAACTGTCATACTAGCAGGCCGCCTGCTTGGCGGAGTGAAAGGATCCAAGCCAATGCATTTATTGGGTGTGCCAATCCATGATCTCGGCCACCCTCATGCCCCGCCCGCTGCCGCACGCTGTGGCGGCCTCTGTAGCGGCGCTGGTACGGGGAAGTCGGGGAAGCCGGTGAGCCTACCGCAGGAGGAATATGAAGGAAATATGCCCTAGAGGCAATAATAAAGTTATTATTTATTTCCTTATATCATGATAAATGTTTATTATTCATGCTAGAATTGTATTAACCGGAAACTTGATACATGTGTGAATACATAGAAAAAACAAAAGTGTTCCTAGTATGCCTCTACTACACTAGCTCGTTAATAAAAGATGGTTACGTTTCCTGACCATAGACTTGTGTTGTCAATTGATGAACGGGATCACATCATTAGGAGAATGATGTGATGGACAAGACCCATTTGTTAGCTTAGCATAATGATCGTTAAGTTTTATTGCTATTGCTTTCTTCATGACTTATACATGTTCCTCTGACTATGAGATTATGCAACTCCCGAATATCGGAGGAACACCTTTTGTGCTATCAAATGTCACAACGTAACTGGGTGATTATAAAGATGCTCTACAGGTGTCTCCGAAGGTGTTTGTTGGGTTGGCATAGATCAAGATTAGGATTTGTCACTCCGTGTATCGGAGAGGTATCTCTAGGCCCTCTCAGTAATGCACATCACTATAAGCCTTGCAAGCAATGTGATTAATGAGTTAGTTGCAGGATGATGCATTACAAAACGAGTAAAGAGACTTGCCGGTAACAAGATTGAACTAGGTATGATGATACCGACAATCGAATCTCGGGCAAGTAACATACCGATGACAAAGGGAACAACGTATGTTGTTATACGGTTTGACCGATAAAGATCTTCGTAGAATATGTAGGAGCCAATATGAGAATCTAGGTTCCGCTATTGGTTATTGACCAGAGATGTGTCTCGGTCATGTCTACATAGTTTTCAAACCCGTAGGGTCCGCATGCTTAACGTTCGATGACGATCGGTATTATGAGTTCATGTGTTTTGATGTACCGAAGGTTGTTCCGAGTCCCAGATAAGATCATGGACATGACGAGGAGTCTCTAAATGGTCGAGACATAAAGATTGATATGTTGGTAGGTTATATTCGGACACCGGAAAGGTTCCGGGGGTCATCGGATAAATACCGGAGTACCGGGGAGTTACCGGAACACCCCGGGGGGTCAATGGGCCTTCATGGGCCTTAGTGGAAATAGAGGGCAGCAAGGGAGTTGTGGGCCCCCCTAGGCCCAAACCGAATTGGTTTAGGGCTTGGGGGGTCGGCCCCCTCTTTCCTACTCTCCTCCTCCTCTTTCCTTCCCCTCCTAGTTGGACTTGGAAAGGGGGAACCTATTCCTAGTAGGAGTAGGATTCCCCCTTGGGGCGCACCCTATGACGCCGTCGGCCCCCTCCCCTTGCTCCTTTATATACGGGGGAGGGGGCACCCATAGGACACACAAGTTGATAGTTGTCTTAGCCGTGTGCGGTCCTGATACGTCCATTTTGCATTTGTAACATCCCAAATTTTCAATTTGGAATGTTATACATAGATAATCGCTTGCATATCATATTTTATTGCATTTTGGCTCGATCCTAGAAATTTCACGCAACTCAAGGACCCACGGAGAGAGTTGGAGATTTTGTTATTTTCATATTTGAGTTTTCTCAAATTTTGGAAATAGGATCATTTGATTTTATTTATTTTATCTTCAATTATTTCTACTGTCAAAATATGAGAGAGGGAATAAAATGACTTTCCCAAAATAAAGAAACAATGAAGATTTAATAAAAAAATCAAATAAGATTTTTATTTGGAGTTTTTCGCCATTTTATTTGGATTTAGGAAAAATGTGCGTTTTTCGAAATTGCATTTAGGCCCCAAATAAATGTTCATCTTGTCCGTCTTGATTTTAGAAGCTGGCGAAAATTTATTTCGGGATTTTTGGAGTCCGTTTAGTATTTCTTTCGTTAGTTTTTCTGCTGAAATTATTTATATAAAAATTGTGAACCGCCTCGGGCCGTGAATCGCCAGACTCCACTGGCCGGGGCTCTATATAGCCGCGCTTCAGGCCCTTGACCCAAACCGCCGCCCAGCCCCCACCGCCCGCCGCCACCTAACCCTAACACTAGCTCGCGCCTTGAACCTCGACCACGCCGTCATGCCGCCGACCACCGCCGCCTTGCTAGAGCCGCCGCCGCCACGACCAAAGACCCCGAGGTTGACCCGAGCCGCCGCCGTTTTTTTAGAAAAAACGTTCGGTTTTTCCGTCGCCTTTGATCATACCTTTTCATACCCAGTTTTTATGCATTAGATCAATCCTCAAACATTGCATGATTAGGATTTAATTAAATTGTGGGTTTTGCGAAGTAGTTGAGGTAGTACCTATTACCTGTTTTATTTTCAAACCGTTGGGAGTTACTTCTACGTTTGCTTATGATGCCATGCTATGCTAGTAGACGTGGATTGGGTGAGTGTATCCATGACCGATGTGAGATTGTTAATTAATGGTTCACTTAAGGTGGAAACTTAAACACACATCTAGGTGGATTGAGGTACCTGGGTATTCCAGGATTGCCTGTTTCTTTTGGACCGCCACCCAGGCTCAAAGGGATCATGAGATTATTCATGCTAGAAACTTCCGTGTGCAGCCACAAGCTACTATGGGCTCTATGTGACGCCCCCGATTCAATCGTACACTAATCATGCACGCAAATGTATACGATCAAGATCAGGGACTCACGGGAAGATATCACCACTACTAGGAAAAGGCCTACTAATGGCGCACCTAATTTGGCCATTAATGGCGCATTAGTGGTGCGCCATTAGTGCCACGCCATTAGTATATTTTACTAATGGCGCACCACCGTGCGCCATTAGTATCTGTACTAATGGCGCACCTTTGGATGCGCCATTAGTATATACAACAATCGCCATTAGTATGCCTCCTGTGGGGCCATGTATACCAGTGCTTTGGCATACTAATGGCGCTAACGGCAAGATCGCCATTAGTAACCGGCATACTAATGGCGCCTCGCTTAATGATGCGCCATTAGTATCCTTTGGCATACTAATGGCGCCGTGATGTGATGCGCCATTAGTATGAATATTAGGTTTTTTATTTTTTTATTTTCTGTTTTTGCACAGGTTACAAAATGTATAATTGGACAAAATATAGACAGCACACATCAACAACAGATTCATCGAATACAATAGAAGATTAGTCTCTGAATACAATTCATCATATTAGTCTCTGAATACAATTCATCATATTAGTCTCGAATTGAAAAGACCGAACAAAGATAGAACATTATATTACAAGTCTCGAGACCGCGAGTAGCGAGTTTGTCTTCACATTACAAGTCGATATCGATCATCTAAACTACCATCACATAGAAGAGAGCTGCGGTCATCACGATGAGCATCATCACGATGAAACTCGCCTTCATCCGGTTCCTCCAATGCTCCCTCCCCTCTCCCGCTAGATAGCGGGCGTATCTAGATTCGGCCTCGGCCCTAGCGGTGTACCCTTGTAACTGTTACCGCTGAATCGGTGAACCTGTCTCCGACACTCCTCCCGGTCGTCGAGACTCCGGAACCTTACCCTTGTACCACGACATACGACGGCATCGCTATGCACTAGCCAAACGTAAACGTTAGTACCAATTCACGACAATACATAAGCAACATATAAGTATGCAACAAGACGATCGGAAGAGAAAAGCAAGACATTAATAGCATCTATTACATCTAAGTTGAACGAATCTCAAACCAAAGAGACATACTACAAGTTCATTAAAGTTTAATTACAACATGAGCCAATCGATGTTTGAAACTAGACACACATCACCGCTTTCGACTCGACTCAAGGGACCGGAGCGTGGATGAAGCCGCCGTCTATCGTGGGAGTCATGAAAGAACGGGCGTTGTCACCTGCATTTGTAGCGTTGTGTCGATGTCACCGTTGGACGGTTGATTTCGAGGTAGAACTGCCCCGAGGTACGGGACATCTTGATGGATGATTTCGCAAACTCCGATCGATGCGAAAGAATTCTTGTCGATGTCCGCGTCCCGGATTGCCGACACGCCGTGGCCTAATCTTTGAGTTTACTCGGTAGCGAAGTTGATGATGGTCCCGCACGATCGCCCGCATGTGATGGATGGGGTAGTAGGCACCCTTCGATCGCCAGCGGCTGCTTGACGCAGCGAACGTCAGATTGGGAGAACACGTGCTTGCCGTGCTTCACGAATAGGCCCGGTGAAGGTGCCTCCAGATTAGGCGTGGCAGGAGAACATCATCAAGAACCTTCTTGACATTTGTGTAGTCTACGTTCGATCGACGGTCCGGGTTGAAATACGTGGCCATGGAATATTTGGGGCTTAGGAGGATGAGCGTGCAATGTGTCACCGCAGAAAACACGGAATGTTAAAAGAAAAACGATCGAAATCTAAGAGTTCATATGTTACGGGCCGGTTGAGGGGAGGACTTACTCGGGAAAGCAAGGCACGAAGAAGTTATCCTTATCTTGGTTTGCCAGAATGACACCTTCGAGGTAAGAACTCGCGACTTGCCGGTCCCCAGCGCTGCCCAAGATCTTGGCACGCATGTAGAAGGGGTCGACTATCACGATGTCCGGGGTCTTGTCGCGAATGATCCGCATCTCCATACTCAGCGAAAATAGCCGAACGAAGGTGTAGTGCAGCGGATGAAGGTTCAACGTAGCGTGGATGTCATCAAACCGCAGGACGATCGTACGCCCGATGGAGTTATCCACAAAGCCCTTGCCCTCTGGCACCTTGGCCACGAAAACCGGGTATGCCACATCCTTCTCTCTGAGACGCCGCTTCTCCAAAGAAAGATAACTGTCATGCAGACTCCGCATAGCACCGGTTGCAGCATTGAGCATATTTGTCGGTAGCATCGCCCTACCCGCCACATGCACCCTCCTCGAGATATCCTCAGGTGAAGGTGGCCCGTCCTGAGCACGGATCATACTCAGTGCCGGCTGGCCCGCACCCTTGTTAGTCTTTCTTTTGCGTGCCTTCTTCTTCTCCTGTAATGGGACCGAGTTCTGCTCACAGACCGCCTTCTTGAGTGTGTTGGGGCTGATAATATTTCGCACCTCGCCTATCTGAGGCTCGGTGAAGTCGGCAGCTGGAGGCGTCTCCCGAGAGCTGAACGCAGACGACGCTGTTGTAACTTGGCTTCTCCGCGGTACCAGCTAGATCGCGCACGCCTTTTGTTGGGTTGGGTTCTTGAGAAGGAGGCCCCATGAAGTCGCCACCGCACCCATGATCGGCAAAGTACTGATTGACGCTGGCAAATGTATCGTCGTCGCCGCCGTTCGATCCTGTGCCATATGCATGTTTGGATCCATGGCATAGGGATGTCCGCACCGCTGCGGCGGTCTTGCCATTGGGCCGACTTAGCGGCGGCATGATCGGGCGGTGTTGTCTTTGGGGTGGTGTCCCCGCCCCAAACGAATCTGCTCTTCGCCAAAGCAGGGCCAGCTCAGCAGGCGCCGAGGGTCATCACGTCATCATCGCCGCCCCGACGGGTCGAATCGAAGGTAACAACTCGTCGCAGCCGGCAGCACCAACCAGTTCAACCCTAATCAAGTTGGGTGGCATCTGGTACCGTGGAACAAGGGTTGCCGGTTGAACGATTTTGCCCTTGGCGACATCGACCAACTCGTTGTTCACGGCGCGTGAGAGTGCACGGCGTCGGCGGCGCCCCGCGAAACATGTAGGGCGTCGGGGATGCCAAGTCAAAGGCAAGGAGATGAAGTCCTCGACCGAGAGAGTCTTAATTAGTTACCGTGATGATGGCGCCGAGCTCGGCTAATGTCGAGGCACCGCCAACGGCGGGCGCAGCAGCTGACGGAGGGGCCGCTTGCTGCAGAGGTGCCGGCGGCGTACACCGGGTGCATTAAGCTCCGTGCGGCGTCGGAGACACCAATGCCGCCTCGCCGGAGACACCAATGGCCCCGCCATCGCATTCTCGCGAGTTGCTGGCCGTGAAGCTAGGAATCGGGCGCCTGTTGGCGCCTGCAATCCACGCACTCAACCCCGGATCAAGGTAGGCACAATGGCGGTGATCGTTGTTCGAGTTGTTGTTGCACTTGCTCTTGGACAATCTCCGAATCCGCGCCACCTGTGCCTTGAGTTCTTGAACCTCGCGCTACTGGCTTTCCGAGCTGGTCTTTTCTCCTTCCGCACACCAGCGGTATAGTATGACCCCATTTTGTGGACAAGCCTTTGCCGCCACACGACTAGTGACGCCGGCTTCTCGAGCTTATCCTTGTTCTTCATTACATTCAACGCCCTATTTAGAGTGGTGTCCCAAGGGTTGCTCTTAGTCGACCCAGCCATCGCTTTCGATGCGCTGCGGAAGGAATGTGAACCATTTAGAAATTTGGCTTCATTAATTAGAATGCAACCATATGGAGGTAATTACGCGGGGTGGTATTCCTTACGTAACAACCTCAAGCGCCTGGTCTTCGGATCCGTGGTAAGCTCCTTTGTTTTCGGTCCTTCTTGTACCGGGACCGACAAAGTTCCTGGTCCGCTTGTCACCGATTTATCAAAGAGGGGCGGTAGGCCTTGCTCGGCACGCCCGCGTCCTCCTTGTCCCATATAGGCTCCGCCACTCTGAACCGCCGGGACCGAGTGTGTGTTCCCTAAGTTCAGCTCCCGCATTTCTTTCCCCCACTAACTTGATTCGAGTTTGCGGTGCTCGAAATTGATCTTGAAGTCGTTGTAGTCATCTTCGTGATCGAAGGATTTTCTCCTTGATCTTTTCATAACTCTCACCTTTCTCGATCATTCTCTTCACATTGCTTTTCCAAGTAGACAGGGCCTTGCTCATCTTCGTGAGGGCAGCATTGTTCACTTTATTACCTTTGAGGCTTGTGTTTTCAAATTCAGCGGGAACTTGTATCGCTCGTGCAGCTTCGTGAAGAGGAGGTTGCGCAAATTCCCTCGGTCGGGATGCCTCGTGTTCTCGGTGTTGATCGAGACGGTGCTCGGAGAATGCACCGAGCTGAAGCGAGTAACCCTTGACTATTCGTTCGGGCGCCGTTGGATTCCCGTCGAGTCCACTTCATAACTTCCTCCTTGAGGGTGCGGAGCATGGTCGGCGCCGTCCTTCCGCTGCCTCTTACATTGGCTGCCATCGTAAATGCGCGCGCCATCATCGATGGTGGCATCCTCGGCGCACCATCGGTGGTGGCATCGGTGGGGTCATACTCGGCGGTACCATCGGTGGTCTCGGGATCGGTGGGGAAGGCGGCGTCCTCATACAAGTGAGGTTGTTCCTCCATCTCCGGGACAGCTCCTGAATGCCTTGCCGCCCAACCCCGGCCTCATCGTTGTTGGCCATGTTTCTCTCTAAATAGGAACAAAGTTTGGTCAAAAAGTTGGTTATTGTCAAGGAACAATTTCATGGTCTCATCATTTAGGGTTTGTCGACACCGAGGCATCCTAAAAGCTAAGCTTTTATCATTTAGGGTTTTTCGACGCCGAGGCACCCTAAAAGCCTAAGCTTTCATCATTTCGGTTTTTATCGACACCGAGGCACCCTAAAAGCCAAGGTTGTATAATTAATGGTTTGTCGACACGAGGCATCCTAAAAGCTAAGCCGGGAAGGAGAATTCTAAGTTGAGCCTAATCACTTGGCTCTATTGCCGCTATGGTTTAATGCAGCTAGAATAAAGGGGCACTTGATCCTACTTAATTAACTACTAAGATACCCCGGCCCATGCATTAGTCACAAGTACCCCATATGTCCTATTTTTAGCAAAGTCATGCTAAAATTCACGGAAAATTTCAGCATGACCTTTGCTGAAAATAGGACATATGGAGTACCCGAATTTGCCAGAACGGAAGTTAATCGACATTCCAGCAAACTCAAGGGCCTCTCGGGTGGACAAGGCAAAAAAGTAGACAATCTGCAACATGAGACACTGAAAACAATTGCTACCAATGAATCTACACTTTTATAAGAAAATAAATCAGAAACTTAGTCTGTCCAGGCAGCCACCATTAGTTAGTGAGGTAAGTTAGTGAAAATAAGTCTACACTTTCATTTGTTCACACGAGCCATAAACCAAGCTTGCAAGTAAAACTATCCACTGGAGATGCGTGATCCTTATTTTGGAATTTCAAAGATAATAAAGGGGACAGGGACAGGAAGCGAGCATGACAGCGAGTTCCTCTCATGCGTGTAACCTCAGCCGAGAGTTAACTTTTAACCACAAGTTGCACCCGTATTATACCAAAGTCTAGCTAATGCAGGATCTATTGCTGTATACGCCATCCGTCCAAGCAGTTAAAACGCATGATTTGTCCACCGGGAAACTATATATGTAGGGTACTCATGAGCATAACAAACCAATTTCTTCGAACATAACTGTATTCAGCCTAATGGAAATGGGAATAACAAGATGCACGCCAATGTAAGCACATCATCGAGAGTAAATCAAATACAGCAAGATGCAGGTTTTAAAAGGAAATTCAAATTAGCATGCTCGACAGATCGGGAGCTTAGGCTCCTTCATTGGACCAAAAGAAAAAAAAGATATACTCAGAGAACTGTGATATACTATACTCGGAGAGAACAAAGCAAAATTGCATAAAATTCACGTGTGGGGATTTCGGGCAGCCTCTTTCAGATCCTCAACCGCACCTTCCCAATCTTCTCGTTAGAAGTTTAGCCTCACCTCTCTGCAGCAAGTATGAGAAACAGTTCAATTAAAAGGTTTACAAAATCTGACATAATGAGTAAGTTCATTCATTGTATAGTGCATAATTTCAATTTCCTGAAATAACACCAAGAATTTAAATATTGATTACCATATCTGTCAGAATTTACTTGTGCACTCAGTAGATATTTTGTTAGTGAAATATCACTCCATTCAGCAAGCAGATTGTAACAAAAAGAAATTCTAGGCTAAATTTCTTCGTAATGAAATTAAGTTAGTGAAACTGTCACACATTTCTTCACAATGAAAATGAAACATGTTAGAAACCACCATGTTCTTCAAAAAAGAAAAATTGATCATGTTTGTATTTTGCTCCAAAACACTTCATTTTGCAAAAAATAAATAAAAAGAATAAATGGAGGTTTGTCCCTGTTTGATAATGGCAACTCATGGTCATGGAGGGACGATTTAATTATGGATGAAAACAAATGCTACAAAGACGGTCACTAATCTAGTAGAAAGCAAGTATCCCCATTCTCCTCCCATATAATTGGTAATAAGGAATCAGGAGACGAACATCTCTTCTCTCGCTCTCAAGCTCCCCGATCCTGAACAACATGTTAATGGCGGGCGGAGACGCTGCCTGCCCTCATCCACCCGCGTTAATGGCTGCTGCAACCTTTATAATACAACCACTATAGGACAGAAACTTTTGGTCTATTAGGTGTATATATATAATATATATTCACCCTATATATGGAAAAAAATTAGTAATTAAATAAAAGGTTAACAAATTCTGAAAACCTTCCATTGTATTAGTAAAAACATTTCAAAAAAAGAAAATTCTCGTTGATTTCTTTTCAAAAGAGACCAAAAAAATCGGTCAAACATGTGACCTATGATAAATATTTTTTTTGCCCTGAAGTCAATGCTGGTTTTCTATTCATGAAAGTAGTGCAAAAGAAAGTCAAGTTTACAGTCAAAAATCTTCCCAATTTTTTTGACTTCTTATTAAAAAAAATTCCATATGAGGTGTATATCCAAGAACGATTCGAAACCGTGTGTGTTGTGTGCTCGCTGGCCAGGATTTCACGAGCAATCGGCAAAGGCTTGTCCTTTGCCGAGAACCTATCGCGCCGCTCCATTCGGCGCTTTGTCACCACCGAATTCAGAGAAGCAAGTTCACAATTCAGAAAAGAAGCCAACTAATCAATCACCACGATACTACCGCCTCGAGCTCTACTAGAGAATCGACACCAATGAACTAAGCAATACAGAGCAAGAATTCTCAGCGTGGCTTGTGTAAATTCAGCAAACGAAACCATACGTGCAGGACCATCCAAGAACCGCACGATGAATGACAATTACGTAGTAGAACAAATCTGAATTATTGGCATGGAAGGAGGACTCGCAGAGGTCATCACGCCATCTTACTCCTACTACTAGAAGGTAAAACCTTGATTTCACACCGAATTGAACTAAGCTAAACACACGCGTGAGAAGAGAATCTGTAGGCCGCCGAGCAGGCGCGATAATCCAATTGATGGAGCCTGTGCTAGGTAATCGACCCCGTGCCGAACCAAGCCGCGACCTACCCCTGCCACAATCCCATTAACAAGAATGGATGAATGAAGATGCGTAAGATTGGACCGCGCACAGAAAGCTTCAGGTTTCAACTGTCATCATACATTACACAAAGGGAAATCATCAAGCAGATGCCAAGGGAATCCATCCACCGCCCCATCTCATTCTCATGATCTCGCTCGTGAGGCCGTGGAGGTCGGAAGAGATTGGAGATTTGGGGGCGGCAAGGGGAGGGGAGTACCTTGAGCGGCTTGGAGGAGGCGTCGCGAGACAAGAAGAAGCGGAAGTCGCCGTCTTGCTGGCCCTGCTGACGCCGGACGGAGCATGAACGGCGGCGAGGAGTGGTGGTGGAATTCGTGAGATCCACTACACCGCGCCTGAGTGGTGGCCTCGGATCCCTCGTGCACCTGCGTGAGGGCATCGGCTGCATCAAGGACTAGAGCAAATCGCGGCGGCGGCGCAGAGAGGAGGAGATGGGCGAGCAAAGGGGAGGAGACCTTGTGGGGCGGAGATGAGGACGACGGGGCGGCGTCCGGGCCACCTCATCCTCCTCCTTCTCTGCGGGGAAAGCGGCGGGCGGCGCGCTGGAGAGGAGAGGCGGCGTCAAGGCGGCCGGGCGCTGGGCGGAGATGAGGACGACGGGCGGCGGCGTCAAGGCTGGGCGGCGCCGAGGCGGCGGGCAGCGGCGTCGGGAGAGGAGAGGGAAGGGATCGAGGCGAGGGCGAGGAGAGAGAGGGATAGGTTTGGGCCGCCGGGTGGGGCGACACAATACTAATGGCGCACCACCCATCGGTGCGCCATAAGTACATCCATTCTAATGGTGCACCTCACCCCAGTGCGCCATTAGTAAAAAAAATTTGATTTCTGCCGAGCCAACAGGTTATCTCCCACCTGACCTGATCCACACCAAGTTCCTCTACTAGCTCGACCGGTCAAGAGCCAGTTCTCACACCAGAGGTCCTGGGTTCGATTCCTGTGCTCCACAATTTTTTATGCATTTAAAATGTTGTGTGATAATTATTTGTGTTTAAATATGTTCAAACTTGTTTAAATCATAACAGTAACATTTTTTATAAGACAGAAATATTTTTTTAAAAATATCATCAAACGGTAATGCCGGTGGAGCGGGGAGGTGCGGGGTGCGGGGGTCATGGCAGCGGTTGAGTTGGGGAGGGGTGTGCGGGGGTCGTGGCGGTTGAGTAGGGGAATCGTGTGGGGGGTCGGCGGGCGGTTGAGTAGGGAGGTGTCTTGGGGTCGTGGCGGTTGAGTAGGGAATCGTGTGCGGGGTCGGCGGCGGTTGAGTAGGGGAATCGAGGGTGCGGGGGTCGTGGCGGCGGCCGTGGACCGGGGTGCTCGCGGCGAGGGGGGACCGGATCTGGCGAGGTGGGATAGCGATCGAGATGGAGGGGATCGAGATCGAGTGTCCATGAAATTTAAAATATTCATGATAGTTCAAAAGTGCCCATGAAATACAATCGAGAAATGAAGGCTACGATTTAAATACAATCGATCTTAGCTAGCTATCTGTTCACAATCTTCTTTCCCTTCTTTTTCGCAAATGGAGTTCTTCGTGGAACGGACGCCCTTTAGGTAGGGTGGTCCTGCTTCTTCTTGTGGTGTATGCTGCTACTTCATCATCGCCGCCATGTTCGATCCTCGGTCATCAGTACTTGTCAAGTCTTGCTCATTGGCTACTCCATCCATTCCGATGATCTTCCTTTTGCCTCTCCTCACGACAACACGATCGGGCTTTGGCGGTCGGTAATGAAGAAGCATTGGTCCACTTGGGAAGCCAGTACCCATGGCTCATTTTTGCGGTGACGCTTATGCCATGTCTTGGATTTGGCTTCGGTATAACCATGGTGGTGAAATATCGGTCTTCTTTTAGGACGCTCTTGGCCCATCTGACACGGAACATCGGCACCTTCTCTCCGGCGTAGCTCAGCTCCCAGATCTCCTCGATCCTTCCGTAGTATTTGTCCTTGTCCTTACCGGTGTAGGATTCCATCGTTACCCCGGATTTCTGATAACCATCGCTCTTCATGTCCTTGTCCTCGGTGTAGAATGTGTAGCCGTTGATATCTTACGCCTCATAGGTCATCAGGTTGTGCTCGGCGCCCTGTGACAAGGTGAATATGAGTTGTTCTTCCGCGGAAGAATCTTCATGTAAAGGGTACGGCAGAAGCTTCTGCTTGAACCAACGCGTGAAACATGAGTTGTGCTCTTTGAGTATATCTCCATCCGTCCTCTGTTGGCCTCGGTCATTGTACGTCTTCTCAATAAAGGTTTTGTGCTCTACCACCCAAGGATCGACCACGCCTATGTGTTGTAGCGCCGACTAGGTTTGCTCTTTCAAAGTCGGCGAGTCGACCCTCGAAGTCGACATGCATTTCATGGCGACCCTCAAGGTGACCCCATCCAGCGAGCCCGCCGAGGTGCTGCTGACGGGCAGACCAACGGGTTCTCGATGCCTAGATAATTCGTGCATTAGGAGATGCACTCTTGATCGAAAGCCCCCGCTATACTTCCCTCTGGATGTGACATGTTCGAACGTATCCTTTGATGACACCATTCATCCTTTCGAACGGCATCATGCTGTGCAGGAACGCCGGCCGAGTTGGATGATATCCTCCACGATATGGACCAGCAGATGCACCATAACGTCAAGAATGCGGCGGAAGTACATCTCAAGCTCGCATAGTATCACCACGATCTCTTCCTGTAGCCTTCGAGTTGCCTCACGCCAATCGACTTCCGAGAGATGACGTCGAAAAAGTTGCATAGGCCAAATAGCCTTTCACGGACGTGGCGCGTCCATGATCCCAATGGATTGCAATCGGAAGTATCTGCGTCATCAAGACGTGACGGTCGTGAGACTTCATCCCGCTGAACTTCGCTTCACTGGGTCTAGGTATCTGCTTATCTTCCCAGCAGAAACCGTAGGAAGTTTTACTCCTAGGAGGCAGGTGAAAACTGCTCGATCTCCTCCCGACTTAGAGTGAAGCACACGGAGGGTAGTCATTTCCGGTCTTCTTGGCCTTTTGCCTTTGCGACGACTTTCTATGTCCTGCTTCACCTCATCATCATTATCATCATCATCATCATCATCATCATTAGCGTGAAGCTCCCGCCCGATGCCCATTGATTTCAAGTCTGCCCTTGCTTTCGCCCATCTTTGGTCCTCTCGCATGTTGAGCAGGGTACCAAGCAGACTCTCGCACGCTCTTCGTGATATGCATGACATCAAGGCTGTGAGGCACACGATGGATCTTCCAAGACGGCAAGTCCCGTAAAACAGACCTCGTTTTCCATACCTTCAGCAGCGGCTCGCACCTTCGCTTCTTTCCCGGCTCTGGCGCCTTTTGCTTCTTTCGGCGGTGGGCAGTCTTTCCAATTTTTCAACAGCTTGTCTATTTCTCGCCGCTCCTCATACACGGCGTTGGAGTTCGGTTTCACCATCGAACAGATCCTTGCGTTCCTCCATAGGTCATCATCGCGAAGCCACCTTCGATGTCCCATGAACACGGTTTTCAAGACCCGGATCTCTATCTAGCAGGCGATACGTTGTGTCATCCATGCACCTTACGCATCCGAAAATCCGTGGACTACCTGCCCGCGAGATATCCGTAATCGAGATAGTCGTGCACCGTCGTGAGCAGTCACGGCTCTCATAGGGAAATATTCTTTCTCTGCGGCATCCCACGATTGGCTGGCGTTTTCCACAGCGTGTCAAGCTCCTCTTCAAAGAGCCCCGATCAGATTGATGTCATTCCCTGGTTGTTTCGCCCTTCAATTAGCATACTCATGTGAATGTACTTCCTCTTCATGCACAACCAGGGGAAGGTTGTACATACACACAAACACAGGCCAGGTGCTATGTGTGCTTCTCTGGCTGCCAAACGGATTGACTCCATCGGTGCTCGCGCCCGAAGACGATGTTCCTTGATCGCTCCCAAATTCTGAGTCTTGAAGTTCAACGCTTGCCACCGGCTCGCATCCTTAGGGTGACTCAGCATCTTGTCTTTTTATCTATCTCCGGATCATTTGCGTCATCTTCTCGCTTCTTCTCCTCCCTATCCGCTGCCAACGCAGGAGCTTTGCTACCTTAGGGTCCGCGAAATACCGCTGCAGACGAGGAGTGATCGGAAAGTACCACACCACTTTTCGAGGAGCTTTCTTCCTCTTCTTGTATCAAGTGACGCCGCACACCGACATATGGTAGACTCGCGTGCTCGTCCCGATAAATGATGCAATTGTTCATGCACACATAGTATTTCACGTGCGGTAAATCCAGAGGACACACGATTTTCTTCGCCTCCTCCAAACTGGTCGAGCACTTGTTCCCCTTGGGAAGACGTTAGTGCGAGCGACATGTTCTCGTCGAAACATGCGCCGGTCATTTTGTGTTTTACCTTCATCTCCAAAGCCATGAGCGTTACTTTCAAAGCGGTATCCTCGGCCTGCATCCTTCATACAATGGAGTAACGCGCCTAACTCAAGTTGATCCATCTTGGCTTTCTCTCGGCGTCGCCTCTTGCATTATCCGTCTGCTTGAGAAGCAGCTCTTGAATATGAGGGTCCTGCACCCAGCCCATCGATGGTCCAGCGTCGTCTGCTCCATCGATGATCATGCCCGTCGTCTTCTCCGGCATCTTCCTCATCATCATGTCCTGCATCTTCTACATGATGACTGTGTACAACATCACCGTCGTGATCATCTCCGGGATTCTTCGTCTTCTCGCCCGCCGAGCCGCGGTGGTTGTCTTGCTGCCCTTCCTCATTTCTTTCCCGCCCCATGGACGACTTCAGAGTCATCTTCATCACCTTGCCACCGATAGCCATCCATGAAACCACTCAAGAGCAGGTGGTCCCGCACCTGCCGGAATCCGGGTCCGCAATAAGGCTCTTCACTTGCATCTTCGACACGGACATCTTATCTCGTCTCGTTCTTTTGAAGCATCTCGCCTTCGCGGACCTCAAAACCTATTCACGATGCCTTCGGTCATCGTGCGGACCATGGTCGCTGCGGGTAGAGCAAAACGATATTTTAGAACCAAGAAAAATTTGGCATGACTTTCCTAAAAATAGGACCAAAAGAATGCTTAATGCCAAAATTTTCACTAAACGGAAATGAATCAACATTCCGCAAAATATTGGCAACTATCGCATTTCAAATACCGTACACCTCCAAACACAAACACATATGCAACACCACAAACATATGCAACACCACGAACATACATAGATCTAGCTAGGCCATAAAAAGTGCATGTGCACATTGTTGTAGGGAGAACAACATAAATATAGCTTCCCCTTACTTACCTATTAAAACAAGGTAATTTAACCACTTAATTTGAATGAATCTATGGTGGAAATGAGGTGAAAAGAGGAGGCACCGGGACAAGGAGGAGGTGGAGAGAATGAAGTGGGGAGAAAGTGAGTGTGGGTAGGAGAGGTTGTCCAAAATATCTTGTTGCTGCCCACTTACTAATGGCGCACCAGCACTAAATCGCCATTAGTAATCCAGTTACTAATGGCGCACCTTCTCGCGGTGCGCCATTAGTAGTTTTGCAAAAAATTACTAATGGCGCATCGATCCACAATGGCGCCATTACTAGTTTAAACTAGTAATGGCGCACGGTTGATCGATCTTGCCATTACTAGTATTGCAAAAAAGGAATAAAAATATAATAAAAAACAACATTAGTGGCGCACTTTGGACAGGTGCGCCATTAGTAGCTACAACTAGTAATGGCGACTTTGTCCGGATCGCCATTAGTATGTTTGGACAGGCGCACTAGTTCAAGAAAAAAATTGATACTAATGGCGCACCTGGCCAAAGCGCCATTAGTAGTTTCAACTCTAATGGCGACGGCGGGTGGTGCGCCATTAGTATATACTAATGGCACACCCATTGTCTGGTGCGCCATTAGTGTCAATCCCATCTATAGCCCTTTTTCTAGTAGTGCACAACACAACTCTAAAACATAAATAAGTCATACAAGCATCATAATACAAGCCAGGGGCCTCGAGGGCTTGAATACAAGTGCTCGATCATAGACGAGTCAGCGGAAGCAACAATATCTGAGTACGGACATAAGTTAAACAAGTTTGCCTTAAGAAGGCTAGCACAAAGTGGGATACAGATCGAAGAGGCGCAGGCCTCCCGCCTCGGGATCCTCCTAACTACTCCCGGTCGCCGCCGGTGGGCTGCACGTAGTAGTAGGCACCTCCAGTGTAGTAGTCGCCATCGACGGGGCGTCTCGCTCTGGCTCCATCATCTGGTCGCAGCAACCGGTAAAGAAAGGGGAAAAGGGGAACAAGGCAACCGTGAGTACTCATCCAAAGTACTGCAAGCAAGGAGCTACACTACATATGCACGGTATATGTGTAAAGGGCCATATCAAGGACCGAACTGCAGAATGCCGTAATAAGAGGGGATAGCTAATCACAGTCAAGACTACGCTCGCAGCCTCCGCCTTGCAACATGTAGAAGAGAGTAGGCTGAAGTCCTCCAAGTAGCATCGCATAGCATAATCCTACCCGCGATCCTCCTCGTAACCACGAGAGAGAGCGACCACCGGGTTGTATCCGCACTTGGAAGGGTGTGTTTTATTAAGTATCCGGTTCTAGTTGTCATAAGGTCAAGGTACAACTCCAAGTCGCCCTGTTATCAAGATCACGGCTATTCAATAGATTAACTTCCCTGCAGGTGCACCACATAACCCAACACGCTTGATCCCATTTGGCGGACACACTTTTCTCGATCATGCCCGCCGCGGAAGATCAACACGCCGCAGCCCCACCTAGGCACAACAGAGAGGCCAGACGCCGACTAAACCTAAGCGCCGAAGTGCGGGCCATCGCCTTAGCACACACTCAGACGTTATGAACGCGACCGAAGCGAAACTAGCCCGTTAATACAAGAGCAGGCTTACGTTCCAATCCGGCGCGCCGCTCGGCCGTTGGCGTCCACGGCGCCGGTGATACCACGACGTCGAGTGCCCATAATCGCTCCCGCGTGAGTTGGTTAGTGCGATAGACCAAATGGCGGACTCGGATCAAATACCAAGATCTCGTTAAGCGTGTTAAGTATCCGCGAACGCCGAACAGGCCAGGCCCACCTCTCTCCTAGGCGGTCTCAACCTGCCCTGCGCCCGCCACAAAGATCCACTCATGGGTGCTCCACAAGCCGACCCGACTTTAGTCACCACATGTATCATGTACAAAGTATATAGTATATACCCGTGATCACAACCCGAGTGATCACGGCCCGATAGTATAGCACAAGAGCGGACAAGAATGTAGGGCCACAGATGGAATACTAGCATCCTATACTAAGCATGTAGGATTGCAAGTAAAGGTAACAACATAGTAGCAAGGACAAAGCTATGCATCGGATAGGTATAACGAAGCAAGTAACATGCTACACTACTCTAATGCAAGCAAGATAGAGTAGAATAGGCGATATCTGGTGATCAAGGGGGCTTGCCTGGTTGCTCGCAACAGAGAGGGTCGTCAACTGCGTAGTCCAACCGGGCAAGCAGCAGGCGTCGGTCTCGTAGTCAACCGTAGAGAAGAGGGGAAGAAACAATGAATGCCATGCAAACAGATGCATATCGATGCATGACATGACAAGTAACTATGCTAGGGGTGCCCTAACGCGGTATGAGGTGATACCGGTGAAGGGGGGAAGCATCCGGGAAAGTATTCCCGGTGTTTCGCGTTTTTGGGCAGAGGAGCCGGAGGGGGAAAGTTGTGAGTTCGATAGGTTAGGGGGTGTGGCGGACGAACGGGTTGCGTATCCGGAATCGCCTCGCTGCTCGAGCAACTTTCATGTTGAAAATACTTTAATCCGAGTTACGGATTAAAAGTTATGATTTTCTAAAGATTTTATTAATTTCTCGAATTTAATTAATTATTTAAATAAATTCGAAATTAGATTTATGACATCGAGATGATGTCATGTTGACGCCGCAGTCAACGAGTTGATCGGTCAACTGACCAGTGGGTCCCACTGGTCAGTGACACATTTTAAGTAACAGATTAATTAAACTAAACATAATTAATTAGGGAGGGTGGGCCCCACTGTCGTTGTTTGATTAATTAACTAACAGTTAATTAGGTTAATCTAATTGTGATTAATTAACTTAATTAATTCGTTAATTAATTAATTAATTTAATTATTATTATCTATTTATTTATTTTTATTTATATATATTTTTAAAAAATTCTTTTT
This sequence comes from Aegilops longissima, assembly GCA_021605205.1. Classification (NCBI taxonomy): domain Eukaryota; kingdom Viridiplantae; phylum Streptophyta; class Magnoliopsida; order Poales; family Poaceae; genus Aegilops; species Aegilops longissima. The sequence continues at coordinate 149,521,146 of CM038682.1, read as the reverse complement.
TAATAAAAGCGTTACAGGCGTGGGCCCCACTTTCATTGGCTCACAGGGGCATAATGGGCGCTGGCTTTGGTGCGGCGTGCGCCCGGCGAGCCTGGGCATGCAGGCGCATTGACGGCGCGAGTGTCTGGCGCAAACCCGAGGGCTTGGCGCCGACGCCGTCCATGCCAAAGCCAAGGAGGCGGCGGAGGGACGATTTACCTAACGAGGGCGCGGGGGGATGTGCGGGCGACGACGGAGGGGCGTGGTGACCAACGGTGACGGCGCACGAGGGGCGGGCGACACGGAAGTGGCGAATAGGGGCACGCCGGGCGAGGTGAGGCCACGGTGAGCGCGGCACCGAGCGAGGCAAGCACCGCGAGAGGGGACGGGAGGGCCACGGCGGAGCGGGCGGTGGCGGGCGTTACGCAGAGCATCCGTGGATGGGCGACGCTGCCGGGTGGACGGGAGCTCTGGCGAGGAGGATCCGCGGCAACCAGCGCCGAGGAGCACTTCAAGGCGTACCACCGCAGCGCAGCAGGCGCGCCGACGCAGCGGGCATGCGGCAGAGGGTGCGGCGATGTGGGGAAGAGAGGAGAAGGGGCCTCACCACTCGTCGTGGGGTCAGGGCAGTGGGCGCGGGGAGGTTCGGGGAGGCCGACGGGGACAGCACGACGGAGCGGGAGGAGTCCGTCGAGACGGCGCCGAGCTGGCGTGTGGGGCGGGCGAAAGCGACGGCGGGTCGCCCACGGGCGCTGGGACGGCGGGCGGCGCTGATGAGGAGGAGGCTGGCGGCGGAGAGGGTTTCAAGCGGCGTGACGAGGCGGCGGGAGTCGTGCCCGATCCGATCTGGATCGGGAGAGGGGAGAGTGGGGAAAGTGGGGTCGAAAGCGGTTAGGGTTTCGGGGGGAATGGATAAGGGGAGGGGGCATGGCCGGTTGGGCCGAATGGACCGAATGGGTGAATGGGCCGGCCCGTTAAGTCTGCTGGCCTGGGGGGGTCTTTCTCTTTTTTTTGTTTCCTTCCTGTTTTCTTTTTTTTGTATTTTCTTTCTGTTTTATTTATTTTAAATTACTTAGGCATTTTATAAAAATGGGTTTGTTGCACCATAATACCTTTGTAATATTTAGTACAAACCAAACATTTTTATTTTAATGTTTGAAAACTTTTATTATTTACCAAACTTTGACTTTGACTTTTGGACCGGTTTTGTTCTAACGATAGATTAGCAGCAGTAATCGTGGTGACGTGGCACCATTAGCGTGGGATCACTGTAGCATAATTATCCGGGCGTTACAAATCTCCTCCACTACAAGAAATCTCGTCCCGAGATTTAAGAGGGGGACTAAGGGGAAAATTCTGATGAGTCTTCTCGGTCTTAGTGGCTCTTCTCGAAGAGGTCGATCCATTACATTGATGTCTTCATTTCTCTGCTTCAGATCATCATGATGAAGTCGGCATCCTTTCTTCGGGATCTTCATCGTATTTACGAATAGGTAATGGGGTAGATCGGAAAAGACAAAATGCTATAAGGGTAATAACATGGGATTAACCCATGAATGAGCATATGAGTACCTCTCGAGTTGAACAAATAAAACACACGTTGAGCAAAGTAAGAAGATACCATAAGAAGTTTGAAACAGATAGACAATCGTCGTTGCCTGAAACAAGGCAACGGGTATAGGTATTGTGTTTAATATCAGAATTGATGATCCCACAGAAGGTGGCTCGTGAATTACATACGAAGCCAAGCGTGAGGAATAACTTTAGAAACAGGGTTGTACAGGAGAGTTAGGTTTCGATCATGTGGAACTGTGGGTTATGGGCCCACCATGTGGGTTAAAAGTAGGAAGGGCGGAGACGTCTTGCGTGATCATGCAAGCAAGGCATGTTAGAGGGTAGCCTGTCGATTATGTCGGCAACAACGTCGATACCAAGGGCGAGGGACAAAGAGAACCATTTTTCTTGTTCGTTGAACGAGGCGGACCAATAGGTAAAGTTCTCGTCCATCGGCGGTTATCGGAATGTTATCAACAAGAGAAACAGGGTCTTACTGACACGGTTGTACACCAAGGTGTTTACATAAGCAAGGAAGTATTACTTCTTATGTCATATAGATCACAAGAAACATTAAACCAACCAATGGAAAGGAAAATAGGATTATCAGATTAAACAGAACATCAGAAAGGAAAATGTGTTTAAACACATATTTCAAGGGTATATCCTTCCCAAGGACAAGCAGAGCATGATATCCATGACAGGATATAATGTAGAAAACTCTTTAGGTAGGGGAGAGAAATTTCAGGACATTACCCATACAGCGGTGTTTGGATAATTTAGCAGGAAACATTTAGCATTGGCTTCAAATGTCCTTGTTGAAAATCGGAGTACCACAAACATGCTTCGAGATAGCATTGCATGGTCTTCAAGCAAAGTTCAGACTTTGGAAACAAAAAGGGTCCATCAGGAAGAACTTATAGAATAAGTCTTACAATTTCCTCATGGAAGAAAGGATAGCTTTGACCGAAAAGGAAACCATAACAATAGGGCCTCCGCCAGTGTGCTAGGCACGACATCACCTTACCGGGTCACATAAAGACCATTGTTATAACTCTTGAAATATATTCCAACCATCATATCGACCGAGATTCAGATCTGATTGGTGCCAGGATACCTCAAACTCACGACGCTCGAGGAGAAAAGGTGCGACACAAATTGACGAGAAGACATCAAAGATTCTCGGGAAATGAACTATGGAAGCGAGTTCCGAAACAAGAGTTCATCATTAAATCAAGAAGAGGATGAGGAGGTGACTGATGGACTCAGCGATAACTCATCGAGGTAAGATGGATCTCCACAATTATGTGGATATGGAGATAACATTTGTCATATCAAATGATATAAGGAAGTAAGCTTGAGGAAGAAATACACAATTAAACATTGGTTGAAAGGTGCGCCTGAAATATGGGTTGGGTTGCACGACCAATGTCGGAATGGTGATTCAATAATTAATAGTCTAAGAATGAACGGCCGACCATTAAGAGGGTTGCTAGGAGGGCAGAATCCAAACAACACCGTTCACTTGTGGGTACCCCAGTTGGAATCAACACGAGGACCAAGAAAGAATGGTGATGGTGAGAAGTATCATTATAGCAAGAATTCTGAAGAGGTGGAGCAATCCTCACAACATTCTTGACATCAAAGATGGTAATACTCCGCGCTAGAATCATAACATAAGTAGGATAGAAAAGAACTCAAGGAACAACACAAAACAGGAACAATTTTTGTGTTGGAGGGAATGCCATAATGTTGTGGATGATAACCCAAACCATCGAGGGCAAAGGATGCTATTTCTCATCAAAAATTCGATAGATATCTTGGAAGACCCCAGAATGTTGATGATGATCACGACACATTTGTCGAGAGGTTTCAAGAAGATGTAACTGGTCGGCGATGACATCAAGTCAGCGAAAATGATGAAGCCAAAAGTCATTGGAACCATGGGTATGACACAAACTTGAAATCAAGCTTGCTGTACAAGGTCAAACAGTATGACGAGGAAGATCGATTGTAAGATTAGCTCACCGTAGAAATTTGTGCTCCGAGAAGAAGGACCCGTAGCACAGCTTAAAATTTAGCATGATAATGATATAGCCGATCAGGCTAGGAATGATGTGATCGGGTACAAACTCGTACTTATAGAAGCTATCAAGAGTTGTTGAACCGTGAAAGTGGACTCGGTCCATTTATTGGTGTCTTTGAGTGTTTAATAACTCGAGCCCGTGAAAAATTGGAATCGGTGGGAATGTAGCACTTGATGAAGAACTCATAAGAAGTTATGCAGTTCCATGATAATCTCGAGATACCGGGGGTAATACTCGATGATGCATCAAAGTAGAAGTTGGACTGGGTATTGCTCTCTGTAAGACAAATGCTTAAACTTGCACGAGAAATGGTATTTAAAAGAGAACATGGTCGAACCACGATTGCAAAAGGCGGATCCCGGATATAAGATGAACTTATACCAAAGGATAATTAATTTAAGAGAAGCTTTAATGATAAGATCTACATCGTGTCCATGGGCATGAACACAAGTTCAAGGTCGACTCCCACTTCTCCAAAGCATAACCTTACATTCACTTCTTGTTTCGATAATGGCATTAGTGTTGAAAGTTTTACCTGGTGAAATACCAGATGAGTATGACCCGTGAAAACTTCCGAGTTCAAACATAGTAAGGAAGGCATAGGTTCAACCCATCAAGGCATCTTACGAACATATACCACAAACTTCGGGGTAAATAATTCAAGCTCGAAAGTAGAGCATTGTTCAAAAGCAGATGATACAATTTACCAAAGGCATTATATACCCATGTAAAGGCTCTCAAGGTTATTCAATATGAAGGACACTGTCGGATAAAATCCGACAAAGGAACCGATGGTCCACAAAGGATCTGATGTGAGCATCGGTACTCAACTAGAGGAAGAAGAATGCACGGGCATCATATTATAGAACATCGGAATAATTTGATGCTTAGATAGAAAAGGAATTTCGATTTCCAAAACAAAGGATCAGAAGCAGTCGCTCTGATCAAGGATGGATAAGTTGGATATACCAGAGGCACAATTGATGACAGATAGTTTGGTCGAGAACCAGCTCATGTTCAAAATGACGTCTGAGCCGGAAAGATAATCCTAGGACTCGACTGATGATTGTGTGCATTCGCACACATGCTGAATCAATAGGATCAAAATGACGGTGTCAAAAGATACTAGTGAATATTGCCAGATACATGGGATGCATCCATAATGCAAGTAGACAAGTATTTGCAGAGCAATAAAGCTGCTAAGGATTATTGGAGGATCGAATAGTATTTTGAAGACCATTGTGAAACACATGAACAACTGGGGGATGAGCGGATACTAATAAGTGCGACAATTATCCGTAGGGGTATTCAGGTGACAAAGAACAGCAAGGCAGTAAGCTCAAAGGATTATCGAAACATTAGAGAGAATTTCGGGGTATCTTGTAATAACAAGACCAACTGTGGATGAATGTAAGAATAACAACTGCAAGTAGTTATCCATAAGGGTTGACGGTGGAAGGGAATTGCAAGCGCGATGAACACAAGTTCTCGGGTTAATAGCGCAGAGTATCTTCAGGGTCTTCACGTGCAGCAGCATTTATCATCAAGAATAAGAGGCTCTCCGGGTGAAAGTGATAACGAGATCCTAATGTTAGCTTTAGTAAAATTCATTTAACCCGAATAGAAGAGAGATCAGAGTCCCAGAATAAAGGTCGAGGAGTAAAAGATCCTAGTACCACCCGATGGCGACGTGGGCCCGTAGGACACACAGCCATGTTAGTAAAAGTTTTTGCAATGTCTAGACTCGACTTCGGCCAAGGAATGTGGAAGGGGGATTCCTACAGGCAGTCGGCTCTGATACCAACTTGTGACGCCCCCGATTCAATCGTACACTAATCATGCACGCAAATGTGTACGATCAAGATCAGGGACTCATGGGAAGATATCACAACACAACTCTAAAACATAAATAAGTCATACAAGCATCATAATACAAGCCAGGGGCCTCGAGGGCTCAAATACAAGTGCTCGATCATAGACGAAGTCGCGGAAGCAACAATATCTGAGTACGGACATAAGTTAAACAAGTTTGCCTTAAGAAGGCTAGCACAAATCGGGATACAGATCGAAGAGGCGCAGGCCTCCCGCCTAGGATCCTCCTAACTACTCCCGGTCGCCGCCGGCGGGCTGCACGTAGTAGTAGGCACCTCCGAGTAGTAGTCGCCATTGACGGGGCGTCGCTCCTGGGCTCCATCGTCTGTCGCAAAGAACCGGTAAAGAAAGGGGAAAAGGGGAACAAGGCAACCATGAGTACTCATCCAAAGTACTTGCAAGCAAGGAGCTACACTACGTATGCACGGGTATATGTGTAAAGGGCCAGGCCCACCTCTCTCCTAGGCGGTCTCAACCTGCACTGTCGCTCCGCCACAAAGATCCACTTGCGGGTGCTCCACAAGCCGACCCGACTTTAGTCACCACATGTATCATGTACAAAGTATATAGTATATACCCGTGATCACCTCCCGAGTGATCACGGCCCGATATTATAGCACAGCAGACAGACAAGAATGTAGGGCCACAGATGGAATACTAGCATCCTATACTAAGCATGTAGGATTGCAGGTAAAGGTAACAACAGTATTAGCAAGGACAAAGCTATGCACCGTGATAGGTATAACGAAAGCAAGAACATGCTACACTACTCTAATGCAAGCAGTATAGAGTAGAATAGGCGATATCTGGTGATCAAGGGGGGCTAACCTGGTTGCTCTGGCAAGAGAGAGGGGTCGTCAACTCCGTAGTCGAACTGGGCAGCAGCAGCGTCGGTCTCGTAGTCTACAAGAGAGAAGAGGGGGAAGAAACAATGAATACCATGCAAACAGATGCATATCGATGCATGACATGACAAGTAACTATGCTAGGGGTGCCCTAACGCGGTATGAGGTGATACCGGTGAAGGAGGGAAGCATCCGGGAAAGTATTCCCGGTGTTTCGCGTTTTCGGGCAGAGGAGCCGGAGGGGGAAAGTTGCGAGTTCGATTGGTTAGGGGGTGTGGCTGACGAACGGGTTGCGTATCCGGAATCGTCTCGTCGTTCTGAGCAAATTTCATGTTGAAAATAATTTAATCCGTGTTACGGATTAAAAGTTATGATTTTCTAAAGATTTTATTAATTTCTGGAATTTAATTAATTATTTAAATAAATTCGAAATTAGATTTATGACATCAGCATGATGTCATGTCGATGTCGGCAGATCCACGAGTTGATCGTCAACCTGACCAATGGGTCCCACCGTCGCTGACACATTTTAATTAATGATTAATTAAACTAATCATAATTAATTAGGGGTGGGCCCCACTGTCGTTGTTTGATTAATTAACTAACAGCTAATTAGGTTATTCTAATTGTGATTAATTAACTTAATTAATTCGTTAATTAATTAATTAATTTAATTATTATTATCTATTTATTTATTTTTATTTATATATATATATTTTTAAATTCTTTTTTTAATAAAACGTTCTGGGGGGCGTGGGCCCCCACTGTCATTGGCCCACAGGGGCATAACGGGCGCGCGGGCTTTCGGGTGCGGGCGTGCGCCCGAGCGGGCACAATGAGCGACAAGCGCCGTGTGCGAGGTGCGGCGCAACCTCAAGGCTCATGGCGCATGCCGCAGCAGCTGCCGTGCCAAGGCGGCGGCGAGGGACGACGGCAAACGCAGGCGGAGGGATGTCCGGCGACGACGGAATGGCGTGGTGACCAAAGGCGACGGCGCACGAGGCGCTGGCGTCTGACGGGTGGCGAACAGGGGCACGCCGGGCGGGTGAGGCAACGCTGAAGGCTGGCGGGCGCGACGAAGGCAACCCGAGCGAGGCAAGCACCGCCGAGAGGGGGAGGTGGAGGGCCATGGCGAGGAGCGGGCGGTGGCGGTGCGGCATAGCATCTGTGGCGGGGGCGGCGTCGCTGGTGGACGGGAGCTCCGGCGAGGAGGATCCGCGGCAACCAGCGTCGAGGAGCACTTTCAGGCGTAGCCACTCATGGCGCAAGATCTGCGCTGCCGACGCAGCTGCAACGCTGTGGGGAAGCAGAGGGCGCGGCGATGCGGGGAAGAGAGGAGAAGGGGCCTCACCACTGGTTGTGTGGTCTGGGCAGTGGGCGCGGGGAGGTTCAGGGAGGCCGACGGGGACGACACGACGGAGCGGGAGGAGTCCGGGCGGCGACGACGCCGAGCTGGGCGTGGGGGGCGGCGAGCAGCGACGGCGGGGTCGTCCACGGGCGCTGGGACGGCGGGCAAGATCGACGAGGAGGAGGCAGGCCGGCGGAGAGGGCTCCTGGCGGCGTCGTTGACCAGGCGGCGGGGTCGTACCCCGATCCGATCTAGATCGGGGAGAGGGGGAGAGTGGGGGGGGGGAAGTGGGGGTCGGGGTGCGGTTAGGGTTTCGGGGGGAATGGATAAGGGGAGGCGGCGTGGCCGGTTGGGCCGAATGGGTGAATGGGCCGGCCCGTTGGGTCTGCTGGCCCGGGGGGTCTTTCTCTTTTTTTTCCTTCCTGTTTTCTTTTTTTTATTTTCTTTCTGTTTTATTTATTTTAAATTACTTAGGCATTTTATAAAAATGGGTTTGTTGCACCATAATTACCATTGTAATATTTAGTACAAACCAAACATTTTTATTTTAATGTTTGAAAACTTTTATTATTTACCAAACTTTGACTTTGACTTTTGGACCGGTTTTGTTCTAATGATAGATTAGCAGCAGTAATCGTGGTGACGTGGCACCATTAGCGTGGGATCACTGTAGCATAATTATCCGGGCGTTACACTCTAGCATAGTTGACTAAGTCGTGCGAACTCTTACTGTGGTAGACTAGCTGATGTAGGGGATGTAGGTTGGCACGGTCTACCCGTTCGTAAGGTGCTAGCGCTTCTAAAAGACTATGTCTCGGTCATCCATTTCTCAAACACCATGTAGTGCGAGAATTCCAACGAAGGAGATCGAGTCTTGTGGGGAAAAGTGCACAAACCTCTGCAGAGTGTATCAAACTAATCATGGTTAGCCGTGTCCCCGGTTATGGACATCTTGAGTATCTAGTACTTGGATTATCATGTGAATCTCATCATGTTACTTTAATTAATATTGTTTGGTTTAATGATGATGCTTAATTGGGATTGAGAGTGCTGTCAACCATTCTCAATGTTTAACAACCACCATGATAGTTAAATAAAATTTATTCCTTTGATGTAGGGAAAAATTGGCTTTATGCAAAACTATAACCATAGAGCTTTCCACCAGCCATAAATGCATGTAGTATAGCATTACTCTTTCATATTACTCTCTATGTGTTACATTGCCAGCATATTCCATGTGCTGACCCGTTTTCGGGCTGCAACGTTCATGTTGCAGACTTTTTAGACGACGAGTAAGGTGCCTTAGGTCGTGGTTCTATACTCAGTGATGCCGTTGGAGTTGATGGACTCGCTTATCTTCCAAGCCTTCCGCTGTTATCGTTATTAGATGGACTTAAGCCATATTTATTGTAATAAGTTCTCTTTTGGAGACATTCGATGTAATAAGTGTGTGATTGCTAATTTGTTATAAATCCTTCGAGTAATCGTATGCGTGTCAAGATTATCGATCCAGGATGACATCGATGCACGTAGATCGATCGCTTTTGAGGTCTGGTCTCTATAGCATCATGCTTTTATATCGATATTTATTGCATTATGGGCTGTTGTTACACGTTATGTCACAATACTTATGCCTATTCTCTCTTATTTTACAAGGTTTACATAAGGAGGGAGAATGCCGGCAGCTGGAATTCTGGGCTGGAAAAGGAGCAAATATTAGAGACCTATTCTGCAGAACTCCAAAAGTCCTGAAACTCCACGGAATATCTTAAAATAAATAATAAAAAATCCTCGCCAAAGATGAAGGCCAGGGGGCCCACACCCTGTCCACGAGGGTGGGGGGCGCGCCCTACCCCCCTAGGCCCGCCCCCTACCTCGTGGGCCCCCTGTTGGCCCTCCGTTGCCCATCTTCTGCTATATGAGGTCTTTCGTCGAGAAAAAAATAAGAAGAAACCTTTCGGGACGAAACTCCGCCGCCACGAGGCGGAACCTTGGCGGAACCAATCTAGGGCTCTCGCAGAGCTGTTCTGTCGGGGACACTTCCCTCCGAGAGGGGAAATCATCACCAACGCTCCTCTCATCGGGAGAGGGCAATCTCCATCAACATCTTCACCAGCACCATCTCCTCTCAAAACCCTAGTTCATCTCTTGTATCCAATTCTTTTCTTCAAGTCCGGGATTGGTACTAGTAGGTTGCTAGTAGTGTTGATTACTCCTTGTAGTTGATGCTAGTTGGTTTATTTGGTGGAAGATCATATGTTCAGATCCTTTATGCATATTAATACCCCTCTGATTATGAACATGAATATGCTTTGTGAGTAGTTATGTTTGTTCCTGAGGACATGGGAGAAGTCTTGCTATTAGTAGTCATGTGAATTTGGTATTCGTTCGATATTTTGATGAGATGTATGTTGTCTAGCCTCTAGTGGTGTTATGTGAACGTCGACTACATAACACTTCACCATTATTTGGGCCTAGAGGAAGTAATAAGTAGATGATAGGTTGCTAGAGTGACAGAAGCTTAAACCCTAGTTTATGCATTGCTTTGTAAGGGGCTGATTTGGATCCATATGTTTCATGCTATGGTTAGGTTTACCTTAATACTTTTGTTGTAGTTGCGGATGCTTGCAATAGAGGTTAATCATAAGTGGGATGTTTGTTAAAGTAAGAACAGCACCCGAGCACCGGTCCACCCACATACCAAATTATCAAAGTACCAAACGCGAATCATATGAATGTTATGAAAACTAGCTTGACGATATTCCCATGTGTCCTCAGGAGCGCTTTTCCTATTATAAGAGTTTGTCCAGGCTTGTCCTTTGCTACAAAAAGGATTGGGCCACCTTGCTGCACTTTATTTACTTTTGTTACTTGTTGCTCGTTACAAATTATCCTATCACACAACTATCTGTTACCACTTGTTTCAGTACTTGCAGAGAATACGTTGCTGAAAACTGCTTATCATTTCCTTCTGCTCCTCGTTGGGTTCGACACTCTTACTTATCGAAAGGACTACGATAGATCCCCTATACTTGTGGGTCATCAAGACTCTTTTCTGGCGCCGTTGCCGGGGAGTGAAGCGCCTTTGGTAGGTGGAATTTGGTAAGGAAAAATTTATATAGTGTGCTGAAATTTACTGTCACTTGTTTCCATGGAAAGTAATCCTCTGAGGGGCTTGTTCGAGGTATCTTCACCCCGACCAGTAGAGCAAAGAGTTGCTCCTCAACCTAATGAACCTACTTAAAATGAATACGAAAATATTCCCTTTGAATTTCCTTCGGGTATGATGGAAAAATTGCTAGCTAATCCTTTTGTAGGAGATGGAACAAAGCATCCTAATGAGCACCTAATATATGTGGATGAAGTTTGTGGACTATTTAAGCTTGCAGGTATACCCGGTGATATTGTTAAGAAGAAGGTCTTCCCTTTATCTTTGGAGGGAGATGCATTGACATGGTATAGGCTATGTGATGATACAAGATCGTGGAACTATAGAAGACTGAAATTGGAATTCCATCAAAAGTACTATCCTATGCATCTTGTTCATCGTGATCGCAATTATAAATATAATTATTGGCCTCGTGAAGGAGAAAGCATCGCTCAAGCTTGGGGGAGGCTTAAATCAATATTGTATTCATGCCCCAATCAAAATCTTTATGCTCGGCTTTCTGAAAACAATCGCACCATACTCGATACTTCTTGTGCTGGCTCTTTTATGATGAAGACTATTGAATTCAGATGGAATTTATTGGATAGAATTAAACGCAACTCTGAAGATTGGGACCTCGACGAAGTTAAGGAGTAAGGTATGACAGCTAAGTTTGATTGTGTTTAATCTTTTATGGATACCGATATTTTTCGTAAGTTTAGCACTAAATATGGACTTGACTCTGAGATAGTAGCTTCTTTCTGTGAATCTTTTGCTACTTATGTTGATCTCCCCAAGGAGAAGTGGTTTAAGTATCATCCTCCCATAGAAGTAAAAGTAGTTGCACCTTCTAAAGTTGAAGAAAAGACTGTCACTTATACTGATCCTATTGTTCCTACCTCTTATGTTGAGAAACCACCTTTCCCTGTTAGAATAAAGGATCATGCTAAAGCTTCAGTTGTGGTTCGTAAAAGCAATATTAGAACTTATACACCTCCTAAGCAAGTCATAGTAGAACCTAATATTGCTATTGTTTAAGATCTCTTGTCTGATAATATTGATGGGCATGTTATTCAATTCTGTGGTGAATCTGCTAGAATTGCTAAACCTGGCGCTAAAGATAAACATAGACATGTGGTAGGCGTGCCTGTTATTTCTGTTAAAATAGGAGATCATTGTTATCATGGCTTATGTGATATGGGTGCTAGTGCTAGTATTATACCTATTACCTTGTATGAAGAAATTAAGAATGAAATTGCACCCGCTGAGATAGAAGATATTGATGTTACAATTAAACTTGCCAATAGAGATACCATATCGACAGTGGGAATTGTTAGAGATGTTGAAGTCTTGTGTGGGAAAACTAAATATCCTGCTGATTTTATTGTTCTTGGTTCCCCACAAGATAGCTTTTGTCCCATTATATTTGGTAGACCCTTCTTGAACACTGTCAATGCTAAGATTGATTGCAAAAAGGATGTTGTTATACGGTTGGCTTGGATGATATGATTCATAAGTTTAATTTCTCTAAATTTGGTAAACAACACCGTGAAGAAGAATTACCAAGTAAGGATGAAATATTGGTCTTGCTTCTATTGCCGTACTTCCTAGTGATCCTCTAGAGCATTATTTGCTAGACCATGAAAATGATATGCTTATGAATGAAAGAAGGGAAATAGATGAAGTATTCTTTAAGCAGGAACCTATTCTGAAACATAATTTGCCAGTTGAAATCCTAGGGGATCCTCCTCCACCCAAGGGTGATCCCGTGTTTGAGCTTAAACCGTTGCCTGATAATCTTAAATATGCTTATCTTAATGAAAAGAAAATATATCATGTTATTATTAGTGCTAACCTTTCAGAGCATGAAGAAGAGAGATTATTGAAAACTCAAGAAGCACCGTCGCTATTGGATATACTCTTGATGATCTTAAGGGCATTAGTCCCACTCTATGTCAACATAAAATAAATTTGGAAGAAGATGCCAAACCGGTCCGTGATCATCAACGAAGGCTTAATCCTAAGATGAAAGAAGTGGTAAGAAAAGAAATACTAAAGCTTCGGAGGCGGTATAATTTATCCCGCTCTTGATAGTCGATGGGTAAGTCCTGTTCATTGTGTCCCTAAGAAGGAGGTGTTATTGTTGTTCCTAATGATAAATATGAATTGATACCGCAAAGAATTATTACAGGTTATAGGATGGTAATTGATTTCCGCAAATTAAATAAAGCTACTAAGAAAGATCATTACCCCTTACCTTTTATTCATAAAATGCTAGAAAGATTATGCAAACATACACATTATTGCTTTCTAGATGGTTATTCTGGTTTCTCTCAAATACCTGTGTCGGCTAAGGATCAATCAAAGACTACTTTTACATGCCCTTTTGGTACTTTTGCTTATAGACGTATGCCTTTTGGTTTATGTAATGCACCTGCTACCTTTCAAAGATGCATGATGGCTATATTCTCTGACTTTTGTGAAAAGATTAGTGAGGTTTTCATGGACGACTTTTCCGTCTATGGATCCTCTTTTGACGATTGCTTGAGCAATCTTGGTCGAGTTTTGCAGAGATGTGAAGAAACTAATCTTGTCTTGAATTGGGAAAAGTGCCACTTTATGGTTAATGAAGGTATTGTCTTGGGGCATAAAGTTTCTGAAAGAGGTATTGAAGTTGATAAAGCCAAGGTTGATGCTATTGAAAAGATGCCATGTCCCAAGGACATCAAAGGTATAAGAAGTTTCCTTGGTCACGCCGGATTTTATAGGAGGTTCATGAAGGACTTCTCAAAGATTTCTCGGCCTCTGACTAATTTATTACAAAAAGATATACCATTTGTCTTTGATGATGATTGTGTAGAAGCATTTGAAATACTTAAGAAAGCATTGATCTCTGCAACTATTGTTCAGCCACCTGATTGGAATTTACCCTTCAAAATTATGTTTGATGCTAGTGATTATGATGTAGGTGATGTTCTTGGGCAAAGAGTTGATAAGAAGTTAAATGTTATCCATTATGCTAGTAAGACTCTAGGCAATGCTCAAAGAAATTATGCTACTACTGAGAAGGAATTCTTAGCAGTTGTATTTGCTTGTGATAAGTTCAGACCTTATATTGTTGATTCTAAAGTAACTATTCACACTGATCATGCTGCTATTAAATATCTGATGGAAAAGAAAGATGCTAAACCTAGACTTATTAGATGGTTTCTCTTGCTACAAGAATTTTATTTGCATATTGTTGATAGAAAGGGAGCTCAGAACCCCGTTGCAGACAACTTGTCTAGGTTAGAAAATGTTTTTGATGACCCACTACCTATTGATGATAACTTTCCTGATGAGCAATTAAATGTCTTAAATACTTCACGTAGTACTCCTTGGTATGCTGATTATGCTAATTACATTGTTGCAAAATTTATACCACCTAGTTTCACATACCAGCAAAAGAAAAAGTTTTCTATGATTTGAGACATTAGTTTTGGGATGACCCACATCTTTATAAAGAAGGAGTAGATGGTGTTATTAGACATTGTGTACCTGAGCATGAACAGGAACAGATCCTAAGCAAGTGTCACTCCGAAGCTTATGGAGGACACCACGCTGGAGATAGAACTGCACATAAGGTATTGCAATCTGGTTTTTATTGGCCTGCTCTTTTCAAGGATGCCCGTAAGTTTGTCTTGTCTTGTGACGAATGTCAAAGAATTGGTAATATTAGCAGACGTCAAGAAGTGCCTATGAATTATTCGCTTGTTATTGAACCATTTGATGTTTGGGGCTTTGATTATATGGGACATTTTCCTGCCTCTAATGGATATACACATATTTTAGTTGTTGTTGATTACGTTACTAAGTGGGTAGAAGCTATTCCAACTAGTAGTGCTAATCATAACACTTCTATTAAAATGCTTAAAGAAGTTATTTTTCCGAGGTTTGGAGTTCCTAGATATTTAATGACTGATGGTGGTTCACATTTTATTCATGGTGCTTTCCGTGAAATGCTTGCTAAGTATGATGTTAATCATAGAATTGCATCTCCTTATCACCCACAGTCTAGTGGTCAAGTAGAATTGAGCAATAGAGAGCTCAAATTAATTTTGCAAAAGACTGTCAACAGGTCTAGAAAGAATTGGTCCAAGAAACTTGATGATGCATTATGGGCCTATAGAACTGCATATAAAAATCCTATGGGTATGTCTCCGTATAAAATGGTTTATGGAAAAGCATGTCACTTACCTCTCGAACTAGAACATAAGGCATACTGGGCTATTAAAGAGCTCAATTATGATTTCAAACTTGCCGGTGAGAAGAGGTTATTTGATTTTAGCTCACTTGATGAATGGAGAACCCAAGCTTATGAAAATGCCAAGTTGTTTAAAGAAAAGGTTAAAAGATGGCATGACAAAAGGATACAAAAGCGTGAGTTTAATGTAGGTGATTATGTATTGCTATACAACTCTCGTTTAAGATTTTTTGCAGGAAAACTTCTCTCCAAATGGGAAGGACCCTACGTTATCGAGGAGGTCTATCGTTCCGGTGCCATAAAAATCAACAACTTTGAAGGCACAAATCCGAAGGTGGTAAACGGTCAAAGAATCAAACACTATATCTCAGGTAATCCTATAAATGTTGAAACCAATGTTATTGAAACCGTAACCCTGGAGGAATACATAAGAGACACTTACCGGAACGTTCCAGACTCCGAAAAGGAGTAGGTATGTGGTACGGTAAGTAAACCGACTCCAACAATTTTTAAGGCAATATTTCTCCGTTTTGGAATATTTAGAAAAATAGAAAAATAAGTAGCAGTCCGGGAAGGACATGACGGCTCCACGAGGGTGGAGGGCGCGGCCTACCCCCTGGGCGCGCCCCCTACCTCGTGGGCACTTCGTGTGCCTTCCGGACTCCGTTTTCTTGCACGATACGTATTTTGGTTGGTAAAAATTCATTATATATTCTCCCGAAGGTTTTGACTCCCGTATCATGCAACTATCCTCTGTTTTTTTCGAGTTGTTACTGCTGCAGATTAGAGCATGATGTCTTCTCAAGAGTCAGTCGAGGAGAGTCGGGTATCTAATCCGGCATCGGAACCAAGGGTAAACAGCAAAGCTGACCCCTTTGGGCCAGCAACGGAGGAGGAGATGGAGGCTGACTTGATGAGAGTGGATGCCATGGAGGATCAAGAAGTCACTTCTCGTTTCCGAGCTGGGTTCGCGATGGGGGAACTACAGAGCTCAGCTATTCCAAACTCGGTTATCCCTTCCAATGTTAGATTTCTTTCTTATGAAAATATGAAGAGGAGTGTCACTTGTTCTCCCGCAGCTATGCAACACCCTTGGGTGCAAGGAGCCTTAGCAGATTCTGAAAGCTTCGAAGGAAATAATGGACCTCAAGCAGCAAGTCAATAAGCTTGAGGAGGAGAATCGCATCCTAAAGGGCATCATCGCCAAGAATGTTTCACCAACCCCGAAGAAGGAGATATAATCACATGGGTATGGGCACTCCCCTTGGCAACTGCCAAGCTTGGGGGAGGTGCCCCGGTATCGTATCACAATCACATCTCCTATCTTTACCGTTTTTCTTAGTTCGACCCTATTAGTAGTATCTTGATCTAGTAGAATAAAGTTTATGGCATGATCTAGTTTTGAGTTTTTGCTTTATGATCTCTCTATGTAATCGAGTCCGTGAGCTATATAATAAAGATTAGTGTTGAGTCAAGGGCTTGATTATTTTGCCATGATCTTGAGTGAATAAAAGAATAGAGAAAAGAATAAAAAATAAAGAGTTCATATTGATCTTATTGAGAGTAATGACTTCACATAGAAAGGGTGTGATGATTGAAAGTTGTTGGGAGTTGGAAAACATAGTTTTGCTCATCGGTTCAATTAATAGGAAGTTATAAGGAAAGAGAGGTTTCACATATAGATATACTATTATTGACATCTTTTATGATTGTGAGCACTCATTAAAATATGACATGCTAAAGAGTTGATGTTGGACAAGGAAGACAACGTAATGGGTTATGTTTTCTTATATCTGAGATAAAGTATATTGTCATGGATCTTCCAACATGTTGAGTTTGCCTTTCCCCCTCATGCTAGCCAAATTCTCAGCACCAAGTAGAGATACTACTTGTGCTTCCAAAACCCTTAAACCTGTTTTGCCATGAGAGTCCACCATATCTACCTATGGATTGAGTAAGATCCTTCAAGTAAGTTGTCATCGGTGCAAAGCAATAAAAATTGCTCTCTAAATATGTATGATTGATTGGTGTGGGAGAAATAAGCTTTATACGATCTTTTGATGTGGAAGAAATAAAAGAGACGGACTGCATAATAAAGGTTCATATCACAAGGGGCAATATAAAGTGACGTTCTTTCGCATTAAGATTTTGTGCATCCAACCATAGAAGCGCATGGCAACCTCTGCTTCCCTCTGCGAAGGGCCTATCTTTTATTATTATCTCCTGCCTTATGCAAGAGTCATGGTGATCTTCACCTTTCCTTTTTCATTTTATCCTTTGGCAAGCACAGAGTGTTGGAAAGATCTTGATTGATATATCTAATTAGATGTAGGGGGCATGAGTTATTATTGTTGACATTACCCTTGAGGTAAAAGGTTGGGAGGCGAAACTATAAGCCCCGATCTTTCTCTTTGTCCGATTAAAACTCCGTAACCACAAGTATCGCGTGAGTGTTAGCAATTATGAAAGACTAAATGATAGTTGAGTATGTGGACTTGCTATTAAGCTCTGACATAGACTCTTTCTGATGTTATGATGAATTGCAATTGCTTCAATGACTGAGATTATAGTTTGTTGGTTTTCAATAAAGTTTATGATTCGTACTCTGCATTTTGAATGGATTATTACTAGAACATAAGCAATCATATGACATTTTCTATATATGTTGCTGTTATGAGAATAATCATGATGCCTTCATGTCCGTATTTTATTTTTATCGACACCTCTACCTCTAAACATGGGGACATATTTATTGTTATTGGCTTTTGCTTGAGGACAAGCGAGGTCTAAGCTTGGGGGAGTTGATACGTCCATTTTGCATCATGCTTTTATATCGATATTTATTGCATTATGGGTTATTGTTACACGTTATGTCACAATACTTATGCCTATTCTCTCTTATTTTACAAGGTTTACATAAGGAGGGAGAATGCCGGCAGCTGGAATTCTGGGCTGGAAAAGGAGCAAATATTAGAGACCTATTCTGCACAACTCCAAAAGTCCTGAAACTCCACGAAATATCTTACAATAAATAATAAAAAATCCTCGCCAAAGATGAAGGCCAGGGGGCCCATACCCTGTCCACGAGGGTGGGGGGCGCGCCCCCCTACCTCGTGGGCCCCCTGTTGGCCCTCCGATGCCCATCTTCTGCTATATGAGGTATTTCGTCGAGAAAAAAAATAAGAAGCAACCTTTCGGGACGAAACTCCGCCGCCACGAGGCGGAACCTTGGCGGAACCAATCTAGGGCTCCGGCAGAGCTGTTCTGTTGGGGACACTTCCCTCCGGGAGGGGAAATCATCACCAACGTCATCACCAACGCTCCTCTCATCGGGAGAGGGCAATCTCTATTAACATCTTCACCAGCACCATCTCCTCTCAAAACCCTAGTTCATCTCTTGTATCCAATTCTTGTCTTCAAGTCCGGGATTGGTACTAGTAGGTTGCTAGTAGTGTTGATTACTCCTTGTAGTTGATGCTAGTTGGTTTATTTGGTGGAAGATCATATGTTCAGATCCTTTATGCATATTAATACCCCTCTGATTATGAACATGAATATGCTTTGTGAGTAGTTACGTTTGTTCCTGAGGACATGGGAGAAGTCTTGCTATTAGTAGTCATGTGAATTTGGTATTCGTTCGATATTTTGATGAGATGTATGTTGTCTAGTCTCTAGTGGTGTTATGTGAACGTCGACTACATAACACTTCACCATTATTTGGGCCTAGAGGAAGGCATTGGGAAGTAATAATTAGATGATGGGTTGCTAGAGTGACAGAAGCTTAAACCCTAGTTTATGCTTTGCTTCATAAGGGGCTGATTTGGATCCATATGTTTCATGCTATGGTTAGGTTTACCTTAATACTTTTGTTGTAGTTGCGGATGCTTGCAATAGAGGTTAATTATAAGTGGGATGTTTGTTCAAGTAAGAACAGCACCCGAGCACCGGTCCACCCACATACCAAATTATCAAAGTACCGAACGCGAATCATATGAACGTGATGAAAACTAGCTTGACGATATTCCCATGTGTCCTTAGGAGCGCTTTTCCTATTATAAGAGTTTGTCCAGGCTTGTCCTTTGCTACAAAAAGGATTGGGCCACCTTGCGGCACTTTATTTACTTTTTTTACTTGTTGCTCGTTATAAGTTATCCTATCACACAACTATCTGTTACCACTTGTTTCAGTACTTAAGAATACCTTGCTGAAAACTGCTTATCATTTCCTTCTGCTCCTCGTTGGGTTCGACACTCTTACTTATCGAAAGGACTACGATAGATCTCCTATACTTGTGGGTCATCAGGTGCCCCCCTCCACAGATTTCCACCTCGGTCATATCGTTGTAGTGCTTAGGTGAAGCCCTGCGTCGGTAACTTCATCAACACCGTCATCATGCCGTCGTGCTGACGAAACTCTCCCTCGACCTCAGCTGGATCTAGAGTTCGTGGGACGTCACCGAGCTGAACGTGTGCAGATCGCGGAGGTGCCATACGTTCGGTGCTAGGATCTGTCGGATCGTGAAGACGTACGACTACATCAATCGCGTTGTCATAACGCTTCCGCTTTCGGTCTACGAGGTTACGTGGACACACTCTCCCGCTCGTTGCTATACATCACCTAGATGGATCTTGCGTGTGCGTAGGAAAACTTTTAAAATTACTGCGCTCCCCAATAGAATATGGGGCCGCGCTCACTGAAGCGCCGCAGCGGCGGCGTGAGGAAGATGTGTCGTCGCTGCACTCGTGGTAACGCGATCCTCGGTGCGGATGGGCGACGGGGAGCGG
Source organism: Aegilops longissima (assembly GCA_021605205.1). Classification (NCBI taxonomy): domain Eukaryota; kingdom Viridiplantae; phylum Streptophyta; class Magnoliopsida; order Poales; family Poaceae; genus Aegilops; species Aegilops longissima. Next base: position 149,501,286 of record CM038682.1, on the reverse strand, counting down.
CGGCCAGAGGATCCGGCCATGGCGGCAATGGTGGAGGTGCGAGAGCCGTGAGGGAGTCACCTGCAAGATGTGGGCGGCGAGGATTGGAGTGAGAAGACATAGAGAAGGCGCGAGAAAATTTTATCTGAGCCCGAGCTGTGTAGTACTTTTACTCGCTCAAAGCAATGAGGAATAAAATTTATACGCCGCTATAGCATTTACGATCGCTAGGTCCCTATTAGGGGAGTAAAGAAATTTACTTATGTAATCGGTTTTAACTATTTTAGTGGATTGGATCTAATTGCTTTTAACTGGTTTTAGTGCATTGGCTAGAGATGCTCTTAGTAGGTGTGCATTTCCATTTTGTTATTCCGGTTCGGCTTGTGCTCTGAGATTACCCATAGTGGGGAGTAATTTACACTAGTAACATGCATATATTACTAATATGTGTTAATATCTCTATAGTGACGAGTAACATATGTACGGTGTCATGTAACACTTCATTTATTAGCTTGTAGACTTGTTTTGTCTTGGTATGTCTGATGTTACTCATAAAGTCATAATATGAGTAACTAACTACTACCTCCATCCGGGATTATACGTCCGCCGAGCAAAAGCACTAGGACCGGGACATGGCCTTAAGGGCCCTCCCAATGCTCCACCTTGTATAGGTGCTAAGCCTGCCATGTAGGCAAAAAATATGATGTGGCAAGCTAATTAAGAGGAGAGAGATGAGTGTGGTGACCGCAAGAAAAACAATGCCAAGCGTATGACCCTAGACAAAACACTTCAATGAAAGAATCTCACAAATGCATGAAGAACTTTAGTTGCTAAATCATTAAATGATGGATGCTTAGCTACAACATCTTACTCCCTCCGTCTAGGTGTGTAAGTCATCTTACGAAACCAAATAATCCCAAAACATCTAGGCAAGGTACATTAACTCCTTCCTCGTTTCTTGTTTTGTGACATATCAACCAATAAGAGATGTGGGCCGTGCATGCTTTTAATGACTTGAGACTGCAAAAGATGACATGCAGTGGTTAGTTCATTGCATGCAATACTATTAATTAGCAAAAAAACATTAAGTTTCCTTGTTTTCCTCTCCGCCTTGATCGCGGTGCACAACGTAAGATGACTTACACACCTAGACAGAGGTAGTAGCACCAATGCATTGGGACTAGTTGTTAAGTTTTTTCATGTGATTAGCACTTCATCATAGCACCAATGTATTGGAAGTAGGCTAATTAAGTGCATGCACGTCATTAAAGCTAGTTAGCAGTCAATTTGACTGCATGCATGCACGGACTTTTTCAGTAGGTGGCTGCATGCTCGCGTCAAGGTTGGCTGCATGCAATCGACTGCAGCAAATGCAGCGAACATGGTAAGAATCGAGGGAAAAAGGCTGTACTTTAATCGCAGGGGACTTGTAAATCGGAACGTCCTATCGTGGCTCGCGGGACGTATAATCTCGGACCGAAGTAGTAACTACTATGTTACTTCTACTTAAACTATCTCTCTTTTCATTAACGGAAATACTAACGCCCACACGTGTGGGCGTTTGCACATCGCCCACAAGCCTCCATCACCACTCATTCTGCCACGTATGAATAGATAACATTAGCAAAAAAAAAATTTGTTTTCGGCTTAAAAATGTTTTATCTTTTAATTAAAAAAGCGAATTAAAAATCCATTTTCACCATAAAATCCGTCTCGATGAGATCTTCAAAACTAGACCCCATGTTGATATGTTTCGACGATTTTTTTTTTTGACCAGAAGTTGCCATGATGTTTACACTATAGTTGCTATAGTGTTTAAACTAAAGTTGCCATGTGACAATTTTAGTTTGTAGATTATGGCAATTTTAGTTTTTTTATGATGGCAATTCCAGTATTTTGATCATGAAAATATTTTTTTATGAACCATGGCAATTTTAAGTGCATGTATCATGGCAATTTTAGTTTATGGTGCATGGCCAGTCTAGTTTTTTAATTTCTTGTTTTATAATATGTCAAAAAGTACCTTTAAATGCAAAAGAAAATAATTGAAACATATCATAGCAACTTCAGTGTAAACACCATGGCAATTCATATGCAATAGACATGGCAAATTTTAACCCAAAAAATAATTCATCGAAATATATTGATATGAGATCTAGTTTCGAAGATCTCGTCGCGAGGGATTTAATGGTGAAAAAGGATCTTCAATCTGATTTTTAATTTAAGAGATAAAACATTTTAAAAACTCAAAATTCAAAAAGATTCTCGCATGCATGCATGTGATGATGTGACAATCTATTTGCATCAGAGATGTATGGTGCGTCTCCATTCCTGCCACACGTGTGGCAGTTATTAACGTCCTTCATTAAATCGTAGCCATATAAGCAAATTTATTACTAAGTTAGACTTATGTTACCGCTGAAATTACTCAAGCTATGGGCTCGTAGCCACATAGGCAAATCAGTTTGCTAAATCTCGGTCATCTTAGACGATCTTATATCCATAAGATATCATACATTAAGACTCGTGTAAAGTTTTCTTGTCTGTCTTCTTTCTTGTGTCAGTCGACTCAGACCTAGCCACATTCTATGTAAATTTGTTAATAAGTTAGACCTTATATTACCACTAAAGTTACTAAATTTATTTATAATTTAGACCTTGTTACCACGGAAATTACTCTCGCTACGGGCAGTCTGAGCCCTGCACACACTATCGTGATTCAATTGTTGAGCAACCATTGTCCTCATGGACCCCACTACTTATTTATTTATTTATTTTAGAAAAGGAGGATGCACCATCGGCCTCTGCATCTGGAAGATGCATGCAGTCATATTATTAATTATTCACAAAGACCATACAAGGTGATATATCAATAAGCCTGAAGCCATCATCTTAACAACACCGTTGCTACTCCTATCACCTTGATGAAGGCGTGCCGAATGTCCGGACCTAATACCAAACACACATCGCACTAAGGCATAACATCTAAAGTCGGATGTCCCCTCCAAGCCACTACCTGGATTGGGTCCCACACCGGCCAGGCACACTCCCAGTGAGCACCGCACGCTGCAAGGGATGTCACCTCCATCATCCCTCGGTCCATCCTCAGAGCAAAACTGTTGCACCGATCTTGCCAGGCCTCTCTGCCATCAACGCCACCATGACGCTAGACAACTTCCTCCTCCTGCGCAAGTCCCTCTCCAGACGCCCATCGCCTAACCTCCGCGGCGCTATGCCGCCAGGATCCGCCGGCGGCCTCGCGGTAGATGTAACACCGCTCCTCCTCTTGTCCCCTCCAGCCAGCGCGTGCTCCAAAACGATGCCCCCAGGAGGGACAACGACATCAAAGGTGCCATCATCGTCTGATCCGGTAGACCCAGGTCTAGGGTTTCCCCCGGAGCTCACACTGTCGCCGCTGCTGGAGCTACGCGGCGCCCACCACCCATAGCATCTCTCGCCCGAACATCTGAGCCTCCCAAGGCGGCGTCTCCATGGAGGTTACGACGCACGGGGCGCCGCCGCTGCCGCCCAATCCATACTGAATTTTGGACTTTCGTCCGAGAAGGGTTCGGATGTGGATAGGAGGGACCTCGGCTTCGCCTCCAAGGAGGGTAACGGCGTCGTGGGACGCCGCCGATACTGGGCCGGACCAGCCGGTCAAAGTTTCCTCCGATCCCCAACCTATACCACCAAACCTCCGACTGTTCCGAATCAGACAGCGAGACGAACCCGAGACCAGCAGAGATGCAAGTGCCATGGGGCTCAACCCACCAGGAAGGAGAATCAAGAAGGACAGCCGCGGTAGATCTCCAGGCGCCGGATCCAACGATCCGACGAGGCCAGCGGCATAGACCAACACCCTGCGCCGTCTGACAACATCCAAGCGCCAGATCCAGATGGATCCAGCCTGAACATGGCGGTGCCCGCGAGCACCCGATCGGAAGACCACGCAGCCACCACCTCACAGGGGCGACATGAGGGGGACGAGAGGTTGGATTCGTACCTGAGTAGAAATCCTCCTAATTGCGGCTAATCTCAAAATTAGCAAACGGATATTCTCCCCCGCCGCCCCGCGTGAATGTGCATTGTGTGTATACATGTGTAAAAAGTGTTTTTTTGTAACTCAAATGTGGGCGACCCAGGGGGGACGAGAGGTTGGATCCGTACCTGAGTAGAAATCCTCCTAATTGCGGCTAATCTCAAAATTAGCAAACGGATATTCTCCCCCGCCGCCCCGTGTGAATGTGCATTGTGTGTATACATGTGTAAAAAAATGTTTTTTTTTGTAACTCAAATGGAAGTCTCTTGTGTTTGTGCCGCCTATTCACTTTTCTTCGTTCTGTTACAAGATTTTCCATGTGCGCACCCAAATCAAAACTTTCCACCGCAGCGACACCGCAATCCCACGGCCGAAGGGCAGCGCCGCACCACAGCAACAAAACGCACATCAAAGAACACCGGGAATCAAAGAACAGCAAGCTGAAATTTCACACTTGCTCGGAATCGATAACGGTCACAAGCATTTGTTTGCAACTAGATCGGAATCACGCCCTGAAGCAAGGGTGCCGGTCCCAGCGACGTGGCCAAGCGGGTAAAGATCAGATGCTATGATGCATTAGTAGAAAGGATAGTAAGTGCAGCTTGCCGCTCTCCACCTGATCCATTTGTATCCAGCCTAGTAATACTCGTATAGAATATATACACATATGCTCACCTGATAATACCTAATATATATATTTGAAGTACAACGAAATCAAAATCCTCAGTAAAGCACAATTAAGAAGACAATCGGTAGCAACTATAACCACAAGCATTGTATATATACTTGTACATCCATTGATAACATGTTTCAGGATGGGCATGTACATAGGGCAAGATTCAGTACAACTATCAATCCACTGACAGGAAATAAGGTTTATTGAAGGTTGTCTGAATTTCAGTTTCACATAAATATTTCTGAAAGATTTCCACTATTTGCACCAGAAGGCGTCATAAATGGTCCTCGAATGTGTTATTTATGTCAAGCCAGGATGAAGGGGTCAGGCAATCAAAGATTCAGTAGCATAGAAGTTCGACATGAATATATGCTCACTAAAACACTTCCTTGTCATAATTTAATTACTGGGGATTAACAACATAATAGATTATCCTCAGGAGGAATAAAATCATCATACAAAGGAAAATGTGAACAACAGATAAAAGATCGAGCATGCACGTAGAAAGGCGTGAAGGAAGGAATGAGAAAGGAGTAGCACCTACTATGGGACCAGCAACCCGACTGTCAATAATCAAGAGCACCAGTAGATGGCAATTACTATTGGATCCAGCACCATACACTAACCGCATCCCAACAAGAAAATGAGTGTAAATGAGCAGCGGGACGCTAGAAGACCTTAATGAGAGGAGAACGTTAAAAGATTCGGGTACAGATGATCAGACAAGGAGGCAAGAAATCACCTCTCCCATCGTCGGTTCCCTCTCTAGTCACTTTCTTCTCCGGTCCAACCGCAAGTGACGCCCCTTGATACGTCTCCAACGTATCTATAATTTTTTATTGTTCCATGCTATTATATTATCATCTAGGATGTTTTATATGCATTTATATGCTATTTTATATGATTTTTGGGACTAACCTATTAACCTAGAGCCCAGTGCCAGTTTCTATTTTTTTCCTTGTTTTTGAGTTTTACAGAAAAGGAATACCAAACGGAGTCCAATTGACGTGCCAATTTATTAAGATCTTTTATTGACCAAAAGAAGCCCCCGGAGTAAAAGAGTTGGGCCAGAAGAGTCCTGAGACATCCACGAGGGTGGAGGGCGCGCCCTACCCCCCTAGGCGTGGGCCCCTATCTCGTGGACGACTCGGAGACCCCCCTGACATGAGACCGACGCCAAAAATTCCTATAAATACAGAAACCTCCAGAACATAACCTAGATCGGGAGTTCCACCGCTGCAAGCCTCTGTAGCCACCAAAAACCAATCGGGGCCCTGTTCCGGCACCCTGCCAGAGGGGGGATCCCTCACCGTTGGCCATCTTCATCATCCCGGCTCTCCATGACGGGGAGGGAGTAGTTCACCCTCGGGGCTGAGGGTATGTAGCAGTAGCTATGTGTTTGATCTCTCTCTCTCTCTCTCTCTCTCTCTCTCTCTCTCTCTCTCTCTCTCTCTCTCTCTCTCTCTCTCTCTCGTGTTCTTGATTTGGCACGATCTTGATGTATCGCGAGCTTTGCTATTATAGTTGGATCTTATGATGTTTCTCCCCCTCTACTCCTTGTAATGGATTGAGTTTTCCCTTTGAAGTTATCTTATCGGATTGAGTATTTAAGGATTTGAGAACACTTGATGTATGTCTTGCATGGGATACCCGTGGTGACAATGGGGTATTCTATTGATTCACTTGATGTATGTTTTGGTGATCAACTTGTGGGTTTCGTGACCTTGGGAATCTATGCATATGGGTTGGCACACGTTTTCGTCTTGACTCTCCGATAGAAACTTTGGGGCACTCTTTGAGGTTCTATGTGTTGGTTGAATAGATGAATCTGAGATTGTGTGATGCATATCTTATAATCATACCCACGGATACTTGAGGTGACATTGGAGTATCTAGGTGACATTAGGGTTTTGGTTGATTTGTGTCTTAAGGTGTTATTCTAGTATGAACTCTATGATAGATCGAACGGAAAGAATAACTTCGTGTTATTTTACTACAGACTCTTGAATAGATCGATCAGAAAGGATAACTTTGAGGTGGTTTCGTACCCTACGATAATCTCTTCGTTTGTTCTCCGCTATTACTGATTTTGGAGTGACTCTATGTTGCATACTGAGGGATAGTTATATGATCCAGTTATGCTATTATTGTTGAGAGAACTTGCACTAGTGAAAGTATGAACCCTAGGCCTTGTTTCAACGCATTGCAATACCGTTTGTGCTCACTTTTATCATTAGTTACCTTGCTGTTTTTATATTTTCAGATTACAAAAACCTATATCTACTATTCATATTGCACTTGTATCACCATCACTTCGCTGAACTAGTGCACCTATACAATTTGCCATTGTATTGGGTGTGTTGGGGGCACAAGAGACTCTTTGTTATTTGGTTGCAGGGTTTTTTGAGAGAGACCATCTTCATCCTACACCTCCCACGGATTGATAAACCTTAGGTCATCCACTTGAGGCAAATTTGCTACTGTCCTACAAACCTCTGCACTTGGAGGCCCAACAACGTCTACAAGAAGAAGGTTGCGTAGTAGACATCAAGCAATTTCTGGCGCCGTTGACGGGGAGGTGAGTGCTTGAAGGTATAACTTTAGATCTTGCAATTGAATCTTTTAGTTTCTTGTTTTATCACTTGTTTAGTTTATAAAAGAAAAACTACAAAAAAATGGAACTGGGGGTGCCTCATATGCTTCATCTTTTTAATATCTTTCGTGAAAATGATGAAAAGGAAAATTGTGCCCAAGTGCTAGAAGAAGAATTACATAGAATGCTTGGCATAAAATATGTGAATGATGAGCATGATTGCAATGTGTTAGTATGAATTCTTTGAATACACATGATGCTAATGATATGCAAATCCACAAGCTTGGGGATGCTATGTTTGATGAAGATGATATGTTTAGTCCCCCAAGTTTTGATGAGCAAATTTATTATGATGAAAGCATGCCTCCTATTTATGATGATTATTGTGATGACATGTATGCTATAAAGAATAAAGATAACCATGAAACTTGTCATCATGAATTTAATTTTCAATTGGATTATGCTTCACATGATAGTTATTTTGTTGAGTTTGCTCCCACTACTATTGATGAGAATAAATTTGCTTATGTGGAGAGTAGTAAAATTTCTATGCAAGTAGATCATGAAAAGAATGATTTTATGTGATGGTTATATTGTTGAATTTATTCATGATTATATTGAAAATTATTATGAGGGAGGAGCATATGCTTGTAGGAATTGCAATAATATCAAGTTTCCTCTCTATGTGCTTAAAGTTTTGAAGTTATGCTTGTTTTGCCTTCCTATGCTAGTTGATTATTGTTCCCATAAGTTGTTTGCTCACAAAATCCCTATGCATAGGAAGTGGGTTAGACTTAAATGTGTTAGTAATATGCTTCATGATGCTCTCTTTATGTTTTAATTCTTATCTTTTATGTGAGCATCATTGAAATCATCATGCCTAGCTAGGGGCGTTAAACGTTAGCGCTTGTTGGAAGGCAACCCAATTTCATTTTTGTTCTTTGCTTTTGCTCCTGTTTAGTAATAAATAATTAAGCTAGCCTCTGTTTAGATGTGTTTTTATGTTTTAATTAGTGTTTGTGCCAAGTAGAACCTTTGGGAAGACTTGGGTGAAGTCTTTGTGATCTTGCTGTAAAAAACAGAAACTTTAGCGCTCACGAGCTTAGTTGCCATTTTTTACTGGAGAGTTCTTTTAGGTTGATTCTTTTTAAAGATGATCAATAGATAAATTCCTCACGTCCACCAATTTATTTCAGAATTTTTGGAGTTCCAGAAGTATATGTTTGATACATATTACTACAGATTGTTCTGTTTTTGACAGATTTTGTTTTCATTGTGTTGTTTGCTTATTTTGATGAATCTATGAGTAGTATCGGAGGGTATGAACCATAGAGAAGTTGTAATACAGTAGATATTACACCAATATGAATTTCGAATGAGTTCACAACAGTACCTAAGTGGTGATTTATTTTCTTATACTAACGGAGCTTACGAGTTTTCTGTTAAGTTTTGTGTTGTGAAGTTTTCAAGTTTTGGGTAAAGATTCGATGGACTATGGAATAAGGATTATTAATAGCCTAAGCTTGGGGATACCCAAGGCACCCCAAGGTAATATTCAAGGACAACCAAGACTCTAAGCTTGGGGATGCCCCGGAAGGCATCCCCTCTTTCGTCTTCGTTCATCAGTAACTTTACTTGGAGCTATATTTTTATTCACCACATGATATGTGTTTTGCTTGGAGCATAATTTTATTTTGTTTTGTTTTGCTTGATGTTTGAATAAAATACCAAGATCTTAAATTCTTATATGTTAGAGTCTTCACATAGTTACATAATTATTCAACTACTCATTGATCTTCACTTATATCTTCCGGAGTAGTTTGTCATTTGCTCTAGTGCTTCACTTATATCCTTTTAGAGCACGGTGGTGGTTTTATTTTATAGAAATTATTGATCTCTCATGCTTCACTTAAATTATTTTTAGAGTCTTTTAGAACATCATGGTAATTTTCTTTGGCTATAAAATTAGTCATAATATGATAGGCATTCAAGATGGGTATGATAAAAAACTTTCATATAGAGTGCATTGAATACTATGATACTTGATAGATGTTTTGAGATATAAAGGTGGTAATGTTAGAGTCATACTAGTTGGGTAATTGTGAAATTGAGAAATACTTGTGTTAAAGTTGGCAAGTCCCGTAGCATGCACGTATGGTAAACGTTGTATGAAAAATTTGAAGCATGGGGTGTTCTTTCAGTGCTTTCCTTATGAGTGGCAGTCGGGGACGAGCGATGGCCTTTCCCTACCAATCTATCCCTCTAGGGGCATGCGTAGTAGTACTTTGCTTCGAGGGCTAATAAACTTTTGCAATAACTATATGAGTTCTTTATGACTAATGTGAGTCCATGGATCATGCGCACTCTTACCTTTCCGCAATTTGCTAGCCTCTACGGTACCGTGCATTGCCCTTTCTCACCTTGAGAGTTGGTGGAAAATTTGCCGGTGCATCCAAACCCCGTGATACGATACGCTCTATCACACATAAGCCTCCATATATCTTCATCAAAACAGCCACCATACCTACCTATTATGGCATTTCCATAGCCATTCCGAGATATATTGCCATGCAACTTTCCACCGTTCCGTTTATTATGACACGCTCCATCATTGTCATATTGCTTTGCATGATCCATGTAGTTGACATCGTATTTGTGGAAAAGCCACTTTCATAATTCTTTCATACATGTCTCTCTTGATTCATCGCATATCCCAGTACACCGCCGGAGGCATTCACATAGAGTCATATTTTTGTTCTAGTATCGAGTTGTAACATTGAGTTATGAGTAAATAAAAGTGTGATGATCATCATTATTAGAGCATTGTCCCATGTGAGGAAAGAATGATGGAGACTATGAAATTAAAAAAGAGGCCAAAGAAGCCCAAATAAAAAAAAGAGGCCAAAGAAGTCTAAACAAAAAAAAAACAAAAAATGAGAGAAAAAGAGAGAAGGGACAATGTTACTATCCTTTTTCCACACTTGTGCTTCAAAATAGCACCATGATCTTCATGATAGGGAGTTTCTTATGTTATCACTTTCATATACTAGTGGGAATTTTTCATTATAGAACTTGGCTTGTATATTCCAATGATGGGCTTCCTTAAAATGCCCTAGGTCGTGTGAGCAAGCAAGTTGGATGCACACCCACTTAGCTCCTTTTGATGTGCTTTCATATATTTATAGCTCTCACCCGTCTCACCCGTCCCCCGCGTCGCCCTCCCTGGCGGCGACGGGGGAACCCAGATCCGGCCGCCCTACACCCTTCCCATCTCCCTCCCCACCTCGCCGCCACCGGAGGAATGGCCGGCGAAGCCGGCGGCCGCTCCCGGGATGGCGGCGGCGGGGCGACTTGGCTCGATCCAGCACTCCCCCCCCCCCCAATCTGACCGCTCCCTTTCGGTGGTGAGGGTCCGGATCTGAGGCGGTGGCCTCGCTGGTGCGGACGGCGCCCCTCCGGCAGCGGGGAGTGCTCGTCGGTGAGGTAGGCCGGTTCCCCTTGGCTGCGCGGGCAGCGAGGTCCCGGTGGGCGCAGGTCATGGCGCGGGGAGGCCCCGGGCTCCCCTCGTCAGATCGGAGGCGATACTGGTCCGCTCGTGATGCATGACCTCCGACCGGCCGGGATCTCCGGCGTACACGCGCCTGCGGATGTTGTGGCTGGTTCGGAGGTGGCGGCAGGGTGCTTGGCCGGGGGAAACCCTTGGCCGCCGGTGGCGGTCACGGCGTCGATGGCGTCCCGGACGCCATTCCCTCCTTGGTGGTGGCAACGAGGCTAAACCTCCCCTGCCTCCCCCTTCCCCTGTGCCCAGGTGAAAATCCTAGCCCCGGTGGCTAAGCGGCGGCGGCGCCACAGCGTCGTCACCTTCTTGAAGGCGCCGACTTGGGCATGGGGATGTTGGGTGTGCATGGCGAGCTTTTCTGGTTCCTGTAGGCGGCCAGCCTGATCTACTGCGTCGCAGCTCCGGGCAGTGTCTCGGGGCTGCGGTGCTTCTCTTCCGGCCGTGTCTCCAATGGGGACCTCGCCCTTCCTCACCCTGTACATGTCGTGGTGGAGCGGTACTTCATCTCACTCATTGATGGCAGCGAAGATCGGCGGCATGGCGCTGTGGAGGCTCGCCGCCCGATGCGCGGAGATGGACTCGCACAGGAGGAGGTTGCTGTCTGGCGTCATGGTGACATCGATGGCAGAGTGGCCAGACAAGGTAGAAGCCTCAATTTGATCTGAAGACTGGCCTGTGGAAGATGGCGGCGACGACACACGAGTGCATCTGACCGGATTGTGCCCCAGACCCGGTATGTGGCTCAGCTGGGGCTTCCGAATATGTTTCGATTTCCAGCTTTTTGATGTTAGGCTTAGGTGAGTGGTTTGGGTAGTGGCCCAGCTAGCACCCCTTCATCATTTTGGATAGGAGTAGCGGCATGTGTTGCCAAGATGGTGGATTCAGGCTCATTGTTTTAATACTTTGTAAGGTCATCTAGAATAACCAATAAAGTGGTCGTATGCATCTCCCAGATGCACAGGTCGGGGGTCATCCTCCTTTTCTAAAAAAAATATTTATAGCTCTAGTGCATCCGTTGCATGGCAATCCCTACTCCTCGCATTGACATCAATTGATGGGCATCTCCATAGCCCGTTGATAAGCCGTGTCAATGTGAGACTTTCTCCTTTCTTGTCTTCTCACATAACCCCTATCATCATATGTTATTCCACCTGTAGTGCTATATCCATGGCTTGCGCTCATGTATTGCGTGAGGGTTTAAAAGGCTGAAGCGCGTTAAAAAGTATGAACCAATTGCTCAGCTTGTCATCGGGGTTGTGCCTGATGGGAGAATTTTTTGTGACGAAAATGAAGCATGGCCAAACAATATGATTTTGTAGGGATAAGCTTTCTTTGGCTATGCTATTTTGATAAGACAAAATTGCTTGTTTAGCATGCTTGAAGTATTACTATTTTTATGTCAATATTAAAACTTTGTCTAGAATCTTTTGGATCTGAACATTCATGCCACAATAAAGACAATTACATTTATAACTATGTTAGGTAGCATTCCACATCAAAAAATCTGTTTTTATCATTTACCTACTTGAGGACGAGCCGGAATTATGCTTGGGGATGCTTGATACGTCTCCAACGTATCTATAATTTTTTATTGTTCCATGCTATTATATTATCCATCTAGGATGTTTTATATGCATTTATATGCTATTTTATATGATTTTTGGGACTAACCTATTAACCTAGAGCCCAGTGCCAGTTTCTGTTTTTTCCTTGTTTTTGAGTTTTACAAAAACAGAATACCAAATGGAGTCCAATTGACGTGCCAATTTTTGATGATTTTTTATGGACCAAAAGAAGTCCCCGGAGGAAAAGAGTTGGCCAGAAGAGTCCCGAGCCATCCACGAGGGTGGAGGGCGCGCCCTACCCCCTGGACGTGGGCCCCTATCTCGTGGACGACTCGGAGACCCCCCTGACGTGAGACCGACGCCAAAAATTCCTATAAAAACAAAAACGTATCTATAATTTTTATTGTTCCATGCTATTATATATTCTGTTTTGGATGTTTAATGGGCTTATTTATACACTTTTATATTATTTTTGGGACTAACCTATTAACCGAAGGCCCAGCCCAAATTGCAGTTTTTTGCCTATTTCAGTGTTTCGCAGAAAAAGAATATCAAACGGAGTCCAAACGGAATGAAACCTTCGAGAGAGTTATTTTTGGAACAAACGTGATCCAAAGGACTTGGAGTGGACGTCAAGCAACCAACGAGGAAGCCACGAGGCAGGGGGCGCGCCTACCCAAGTGGGCGCGCCCTCCACCCTCGTGGGCCCCTCGTGGCTCCACCGACCTACTTCTTCCTCCTATATATACCTACATACCCCCAAACTATCGGGGAGCACCACGAAAACCTAATTCCACTGCCGCAACCTTCTATACGCGTGAGATCCCATCTTGGGGCCTTTTCCGATGCTCCGCCGGAGGGGGCATTGATCACGGAGGGCTTCTACATCAACACCATAGCCTCTCCGATGATGTGTGAGTAGTTTACCTCAGACCATCGGGTCCATAGTTATTAGCTAGATGGCTTCTTCTCTCTCTCTCTTTGGATCTCAATACAAAGTTCTCCTTGATTCTCTTGGAGATCTATTCGATGTAATCTTCTTTTGCGGTGCCTTTGTCGAGATCCGATGAATTGTGGGTTTATGATCGTTATCTATAAACAATATTTGAATCTCCTCTGAATTATTTTATGTATGATTGGTTATCTCTGCAAGTCTCTTCGAATTATCAGTTTGGTTTGGCCTACTAGATTGATCTTTCTTGCAATGGGAGAAGTGCTTAGCTTTGGGTTCAATCTTGCGGTGCTCGATCCCACTGACAGTAGGGGAAACAACACGTATTGTATTGTTGCCATCGAGGATAAAAAGATGGGGTTTATATCATATTGCTTGAGTTTATCCCTCTACATCATGTCATCTTGCTTAAAGTGTTACTCTGTTCTTATGAACTTAATACTCTAGATGCATGATGGATAGCGGTCGATGTGTGGAGTAATAGTAGTAGATGCAGGCAGGAGTCGGTCTACTTGTCACGGACGTGATGCCTATATACATGATCATACCTAGATATTCTCATAACTATGCTCAATTCTATCAATTGCTCGACAGTAATTTGCTCACCCACCGTAATGCTTATGCTATCTTGAGAGAAGCCACTAGTGAAACCTATGGCCCCCAGGTCTATTTTCCATCATATTAATTTCCCGTCAACAAGTTATTTCTGGCGCCGTTTATTTTGCAATTTTTAGTTTTTATCTTTATCATAAAAATACCAAAAATATTATCTTATCATCTCTATCAAATCTCATTTTGCAAATGGCTGTGAAGGGATTGACAACCCCTTTATCGTGTTGGTTGCAAGGTTCCTATTTGTTTGTGTAGGTACGAGGGACTTGAGCGTGGTCTCCTACTGGATTGATACATTGGTTCTCAAAAACTGAGGGAAATACTTACGCTACTTTACGGCATCACCCTTTTCTCTTCAAGGGAAAAACCAACGCAGTGCTTAAGAGGTAGCAAGAACGATTTCTGGCGCCGTTGCCTGGGAGTCTACGCACAAGTCAACATACCAAGTACCCATCACAAACTCTTATCCCTCACATTACATTATTTGCCATTTGCCTCTCATTTTCCTCTCCCCCACATCACCCTTGCCGTTTTATTCGCCCTCCCTTTCCGTTCGCCTCTGTCCCGTTGCTTTTCTTGTGCCATGGCCAAATCAAAAAGGGCTAAGGGTTCTCTCCAGGGTTTTAATACTTTGGATAGCCCCTCTGTCCTCTCTAAGCTCATAAACAATGATGCTATGGAAAGACCTGCCGGGTTATCAATGAGGGTTTGAATAATTTTGATGAAGATGATCCCGGAATTTTTCGTTATTTACTTGATGAGTCTTTGAAAGATGCTTGGGATAGGCTTTTAAGGATTCGAGCTAGTTATGTGCCCCAATATCAAATTGAGATTTACCTACAAAGCTTCTATGTTGGGTTGCCCGCTTCGTTCAAGCAAGTTTTAGATTCTATTTTTGAAGAGGGTTTTCTTGAGGGGATCCCATAGATACCTATGAAAAGATGAAAACTATATTTGGGCACCACATGAGTGAGAAGGTTGAATCCACCTCTCTTTTGTGCTTTTACCAAAACAAAATTATCAAAGAGATGAAGGCTAGCTTACATGCAACTTTCCGTAGCGTGCTTAATATTTCTTCCACCATTATTGGCCACATGCTTTCTAAAAATAGAAAGATAAATGCTATAGATAATAAATTTTATCTTTTATTTCCCAATACCTAGATCTATCTTCGCTTTTATGCCTAGCTAGGGGCGTTAAACGATAGCGCTTGTTGGGAGGCAACCCAATTTTTTTTTGTTTCTTTAATTTTGGTTCTGTTTAGTAATAAATATTTGATCTAGCCTCGGGTTAGATGTGTTTTTATGTTTTAATTTGTGTTTGTGCCAAGTAAAACCTATAGGATCTTCTTGGATGATAGTTATTTGATCTTGCTAAAAATTTCAGAAACTTTCTGTTCACGAAAACAATTGTTAAATATCACCAGAACGTTATAAAATACTGATTCCAATTGCAGTAGATCAATAAACAAAATATCTAGGTCTTCCTATTTTGGTAGATTTTTCTGAGTTCCAGAAGTTTACGTTAGATACAGATTACTACAGACTGTTCCGTTTTTGACAGATTCTGTTTTCGTGTGTTGTTTGCTTATTTTGATGAATCTATGGCTAGTAAAAGAGCTTATAAACCATAGAGAAGTTGGAATACAGTATGTTTAACACCAACATAAATAAATAATGAGTTAATTACAGTACCTTGAAGTGGTGTTTTGTTTTCTTTCGCTAACGGAGCTCACGAGATTTTCTGTTAAGTTTTGTGTTGTGAAGTTTTCAAGTTTTGGGTAAAGATTTAATGGATGATGGAACAAGGATTGGCAAGAGCCTAAGCTTGGGGATTCCCAAGGCACCCCAAGGTAAAATTCAAGGACAACCAAAAGCCTAAGCTTGGGGATGCCCCGGAAGGCATCCCCTCTTTCGTCTTCATCTATCGGTAACTTTACTTGGGGCTATATTTTTATTCACCACATGATATGTGTTTTTCTTGGAGCGTCTTGTATGATTTGATTCTTTGCTTTTTAGTTTACCACAATCATCCTTGCTGTACATACCTTTTGAGAGAGACACACATGATTCGGTATTTGTTAGAATACTCTATGTGCTTCACTTATATCTTTTGAGCTATATAGTTTTTGCTCTAGTACTGCTTCACTTATATCTTTTAGAGCACGGTGGTGGTTTTTATTTTATAGAAATTATTGATCTCTCATGCTTCACTTATATTATTTTGAGAGTCTTAAACAACACGGTAATTTGCTTCAATTGTGAAATTAATCTGAATGTGATAGGCATCCAAGATGAGCATAATAAAAAAACTTCCATATTGAGTTCATTGAATATCATGAGAAGTTTGATACTTGACAAGTGTTTTGAGATGTAAAGGTCATAATATTAGAGTATGCTAGTTGAGTAATTATGAATTTGAGAAATACTTGAGATAAGGTTGGCAAGTCCCATAGCATGCACGTATGGTAAAAGTTGTGTGACAATTTTGACATATAAGGTGTTATTTTATTGCTTTCCTTATGAGTGGCGGTCGGGGACGAGCGATGGTCTTTCCTAACAATCTATCCGTCTAGGGGCAAGCGTAATAGTACTTTGCTTCAAGGTCTAATAAACTTTTGCAATAAGTATATGAGTTCTTTATGACCAATGTGAGTCCATGGATTATACGCACTCTCAACCTTCCACAATTTTCTAGCCTGTACGGTACCGTGCATTGCCCTTTCTCTCCTTGAGAGTTGGTGCAAACTTCGCCGGTGCATCCAAACCCCGTGATAGGATACGTTCTATCACACATAAACCTCCTTATATCTTCCTTAAAACAGCCACCATACCTACCTATCATGGCATTTCCATAGCCATTCCGAGATATATTGCCATGCAACTTTCCACCGTTCCGTTTATTATGACACGCTCCATCATTGTCATATTGATTTGCACGATCATGTAGTTGACATCGTATTTGTGGCAAAGCCACCATTCATAATTTTTTCATACATGCCACTCTTGGTTCATTGCATATCCCGGTACACCGCCGAAGGCATTCACATAGAGCCATATTTTGTTCTAAGTATTGAGTTATAATTCTTGAGTTGTAAGTAAATAAAAGTGTGATGATCATCATTAATAGAGCATTGTACCATGTGAGGAAAGGACGATGGAGACTATGATTCCCCCACAAGTCGGTATGAGATTCCGGACTAAATATAAAAAAAAAAGAGGCCAAAGAAAAAAACAAGAGAAGGCCCAAAAAATGAGAGAAAAAGAAATAAGGGACAATGCTACTATCCTTTTCCACACTTGTGCTTCAAAGTAGCACCGTGATCTTCATGATAGAGAGTCTCCTATGTTGTCACATTCATATACTAGTGGGAATTTTTCATTATAGAACTTGGCTTGTATATTCCAATGATGGGCTTCCTCAAAATGCCCTAGGTCTTCATGTGAAAGCAAGTTGGATGCACACCCACTTACTTTATTTTGTTGAGATTTCATACATTTATAGCTCTAGTGCATCCGTTGCATGGCAATCCCTACTCCTCTCATTGACATAAATTGATGGGCATCTCCATAGCCTATTGATTAGCCGCATCGATGTGAGACTTTCTACCTTTTTGTCTTCTCACATAACCCCCATCATTATACTTTATTTCACCCATAGTGCTATATCCATGGCTTGCGCTCATGTATTGCGTAAGGGTTGAAAAGGCTGAAGCGCATTAAAAAGTATGAACCAATTGCTCGGCTTGTCATCGAGGTTATGCATGATGAGAACATTTTGTGTGAAGAAATTGAAACATGGCATAACTATACGATTTTGTAGGGATAAGCTTTCTTTGGCTATGTTATTTTGATAAGACATAATTTCTTGATTAGCATGTTTGAAGTATTATTGTTTTTATGTCAACATTAAACTTTTATCTTAAATCTTTCAGATCTAAATATTCATGCCACAATAAAAAAATACATTGAAAATTATGCTCAGAAGCATTCCACATAAAAAATGTTGTTTTTATCATTTACCTACTCGAGGACGAGCAGGAATTAAGCTTGGGGATGCTTGATACGTCTCCAACGTATCTATAATTTTTTATTGTTCCACGCTATTATATATTATGTTTTGGATGTTTAATGGGCTTATTTATACACTTTTATATTATTTTTGGGACTAACCTATTAACCGGAGACCCAGCCCAAATTGCTGTTTTTTTTCCTATTTCAGTGTTTCGCAGAAAAAGAATATCAAACAGAGTCCGAACGGAATGAAACCTTAGGGAGAGTTATTTGTGGAATAAACGTGATTCAGAGGACTTGGAATGAACGTCAAGCAACCAACGAGGAAGCCACGAGGCAGGGGGCGCGCCTATCCCCCCTGGGCGCGCCCTCCACCCTCATGGGCCCCTCGTGGTCCACCGACCTACTTCTTCCTCCTATATATACCTACGTACCCCCAAACCATCGGGGAGCACCACGAAAACCTAATTCCACCACCGCAACCTTCTATACGCGTGAGATCCCATCTTGGGGCCTTTTCCGGTGCTCCGCCGGAGGGGGCATTGATCACGGAGGGCTTCTACATCAACACCGTAGCCTCTTCGATGATGTGTGAGTAGTTTACCTCAGACCTTCGGGTCCATAGTTATTAGCTATATGGCTACTTCTCTCTCTTTGGATCTCAATACAAAGTTCTCCTCGATTCTCTTGGAGATCTATTCGATGTAATCTTCTTTCGCGGTGTGTTTGTCGAGATCCGATGAATTGTGGGTTTATGATCATTATCTATAAACAATATTTGAATCTCCTCTGAATTATTTTATGTATGATTGGTTATCTTTGCAAGTCTCTTCGAATTATCAGTTTGGTTTGGCCTACTAGATTGATCTTTCTTGCAATGGGAGAAGTGCTTAGCTTTGGGTTCAATCTTGCGGTGCTCGATCCCGATGTGATGGGGAAACGACATGTATTGTATTGTTTCCATCAAGGATAAAAAGATGGGGTTTATATCATATTGCTTGAGTTTATCCCTCTACATCATGTCATCTTGCTTAAAGTGTTACTCTGTTCTTATGAACTTAATACTCTAGATGCATGCTGGATAGTGGTCGATGTGTGGAGTAATAGTAGTAGATGTAGGCAGGAGTTGGTCTACTTGTCACGGACGGGATGCCTATATACATGATCATACCTTGATATTCTCATAACTATGCTCAATTCTATCAATTGCTTGACAGTAATTTGTTCACCCACCGTAATGCTTATGCTATCTTGAAAGAAGCCACTAGTGAAACCTATGGCCCCCGGGTCTATTTTCCATCATATTAATTTCCCGTCAACAAGTTATTTCTGGCGCCGTTTATTTTGCAATTTTAACTTTTTATCTTTATCATAAAAATACCAAAAATATTATCTTGTCATCTCTATCAGATCTCACTTTTGCAAGTGGTCGTGAAGGGATTGACAACCCCTTTATCGCGTTGGTTGCAAGGTTCTTATTTGTTTGTGTAGGTATGAGGGACTTGAGCGTGGTCTCCTACTGGATTGATACCTTGGTTCTCAAAAACTAAGGGAAATACTTATGCTACTTTACTGCATCATCCTTTCCTCTTCAAGGGAAAAACCAACGCAGAGCTCAAGAGGTAGCAGGGCACTCTTTGAGGTTCTATATGTTGTTTGAATAGATAAATATGAGATTGTGTGATGCATATCGTATAATCATACCCATGGATACTTGAGGTGACGTTGGAGTATCTAGGTGACATTAGGGTTTTGGTTGATTTGTGTCTTAAGGTGTTATTCTAGTACGAACTCTATGATAGATCGAACGGAAAGAATAACTTCGTGTTATTTTACTACGGACTCTTGAATAGATCGATCAGAAAGGATAACATTGAGGTGGTTTCATACCCTACCATAATCTCTTCGTTTGTTCTCCGCTATTAGTGACTTTGGAGTGACTCTTGGTTGCATGCTGAGGGATAGTTATATGATCCAGTTATGTTATTATTGTTGAGAGAACTTGCACTAGTGAAATTATGAACCCTAGGCCATGTTTCAACGCATTGCAATACCGTTTGTGCTCACTTTTATCATTAGTTACCTTGTTGTTTTTATATTTTCATATTACAAAAACCTATATATACTATCCATATTGCACTTGTATCACCATCTCTTCGCCGAACTAGTGCACCTATACAATTTGCCATTGTATTGGGTGTGTTGGGGACACAAGAGACTCTTTATTATTTGGTTGCAGGGTTGTTTGAGAGAGACCATCTTCATCCTACACCTCCCACGGATTGATAAACCTTAGGTCATCCACTTGAGGGAAATTTGCTACTATCCTACAAACCTCTGCACTTGGAGGCCCAACAACGTCTACAAGACATCACCCCTCTCCCGATCCAACTGTGAACGCCAAACAGATAAGAACGAGGCGGAAGAAAAAGCAGGTACCACACAAGAGAGAGAGAGAGAGGAAGGGCACCTGAGGAACGGTGGCGAGGCAATAGTGAGCTGGACGGGAAGCGTGCACCTCATCCTCTGGGGAACGGATAGCAACATTAACAATTTCATGATCCATCTATGCGCCATCTATTTGTTCGAGGAAGGTTTTAGTATCACACAACATACCGTAGCTAAGAATGGAACTAAAAAGTTGGAGTGAAATTTTGAGCACCACAAACAAAATGGTGCTCAAAATAAAGAGAAGATTAGGGGAATTCACCAGCTCTGCAAGCCTTAAGAGCATTGCATGTGCATAGATAAAAAAACCAAAACCAAATAGCTAGGTCGAAATCCTAGCTAAGACTTTAACGGTTCTGCAAATTCGGTCCAAATAGCATGAATAAAAAAATGTACAACCGTTATTCCAAAGAACTAACACTTCCATACAACTGAGAAAATAAAAATCATGTAATACTCCTTAACAACCGGTATATGGATTCAAATTTACCTTGAAATAATATATGCATTCAGATTTAACTACGCATATTTTCATTCTAGTTTTCTTCTAACCAGAATGTTTAAGAGACTATACTCAAAATGCTAATTAAGAGAATCGTGTGAACTATTATGAAACACATAAGACAGGGATAACACCTTTGTATCATCTATTGTAAGCTGGAATACATCGGACATCACATCTAAAAGAGAATCGCTTTGGACAGATATTACGTAGCCGCTTCAACATAAAAAAATTAAAGATTAAGGACAATTTTTATAGCTCCTCCTTTTAGTTTAAAACTATGTGAAATAAGACGAATGGAAAAAAGATGATGCAACATTTCAGAACTACTCTAATAAAATGGCATTCAAAATCTTCCAATATGTAGATATTTCTTGTTACTTCTATTTCTTGTTGTTTGGCATATCGATTTCAGTTGTATATACCAGAGGCCAATACATTTAAAAAATGAGGAGAAATGAAAGAACGGTGAGTACTGACAAAATATGGCCAACGTCTAAAGACACTAATCACAATCACAATTCCCTCTGGAGGATAACTAATTATCACGAACTTATCATAGAGCTGGCATAAAAAGAAGCAGGAGCTCATCATTTCCCATACTTGAACATGCCGCCACCGGCCAATTAACATTCCATTACTCCTGAAAAATTGTAAAGCAAACAAAAATTAATGCTTTGCAACTTACCAGCAAGAATTAGAAAACAAATTCATATATCCGAAGGTGCTCTGAACCCAAATATTTTCTTCATAAACATGGAGAAACTCTCATGAACAGAGTAAGTTTGCATCAGATAAAAAGATATTATAAGAACGAACACCATATAAGTGCTAACAAAATTAAGGTTAAAATATATGCTAGCAAATCAATAACTGAACAAAAATATCATGGGCCAAACAGAATTCATATAGGCCACTAACTAAACTAACAGGAACCAAACATGCCACTACTAGGAAAAAGCCTAGTAGTAGCGCGGGTTAAACAGCTAGTAGTAGCGCGGATGCCTGCGATACTACTACGGCGCTATAGCTAACTTGTAGTAGTAGCGCGGGTGCACCCGCGCTACTACTACGCCTGTTAGTAGTAGCATGGGTGCTACCCGCGCTACTACTATTAATTTCAAAAACAAAAAATTCATGATCCCATGCATGCTGTCAATGGAAGCAATGGTTCGATCTAGTGCCGGCAAGGGTCGCCCGAGGTGCGGAAGGGCGGCGGCAGACCAGATCCAGCGGCGGCTGCTGCAGAGGGCCCGGATCCTTGGCCGAGCAAGGCGGCGACGTGGGGCTCCTCTTCGCAGCCAAGGCAGTGAGCTCCTGGTCATCCATGGCGACGACCTGCACGGGCAAGGACATGGGAGGGTGAGTCAATCCAGAGGGAGAGAGAGAAAGAAAAATGAGGGAGAGAGGAAGGAGATGGAGGTAGCGGCGGGGATGGTCGCCGGTGGTGAGGTGCTCCGCCGTGGTGGCATAGTAGTAGTGCGGTTTTATACCCCTCGCTACTACTATGGCATATGTCCCAGGGGGCACGGTAGAGACCACTTAGTTGTAGCGAGGGTTAAAAACTCGCGCTACTAGTATCAACTTAGTAGTAGCGATGGGTAAAACATATAGTTTTGAATAGACATATTATTTTGCTGAATAATTTAGTCTATGCACACTATTAGGGAAAAGCTTATAGGCAGACTTTTACTAGTAGTGTGGGTTTATACCCCTTGCTACTGCTACTTACTAGTAGCGCGGGTTTTTACCCATCGCTGCTACTAAGTTGATACTAGTAGCGCGGGTTTTTAACCCTCGCTACAACTAAGTAGCAGTAGCAAGGGGTATAAACCCACACTACTAGTAAAAGTCTGCCTATAAGCTTTTCCCTAGTAGTGTGCATAGACTAAATTATTCAGCAAAATAATATGTCTATTCAAAACTATATGTTTTCAGATTGTTTAGGATTATTTTAACTGCTAGCAAAACACTATGTTAAATAATAATAAAAAAGGAGATTCCATATCAATGGATAGATATATGTCTAAGAAGAAAAGAAAGCTTCCCAGTTCATATGGATCAGGTATGAGCCATAAATCGTGGATCTCATATATATGTAAATAAATCAATATGTACAAAGAAAATTCCCTTTGCGCTAGGTAACATGATCCCTTCCATTCTCAAGTAAAAGAAAGCTTCTCTGTTTATAGATAGAAAACCGTCCAATGGGGGCTACAGCCACCAAAGGCATGCCAATAAATACTCAAGGATCTATGGGCAAGAGCTGCGGCATGTTGAACGGCATGGGCACGAAGATCTGTGTCGACAACCTGGTGACGCCGAGCAGCGTGTGGATGCAGACCGCCGCACCCCCACCTCATCACATTTTAGCATCAACCAGAGTTGGTTTTGGGGATTTATGTGTAGGAACTGATGCATGAGCAGGGCATAGAGCATGAACCAGACGAGCACCACATCAACATAGCCACGACAGTAGCCGAAGCAGAGGAACAGGAGGAAGATGGAGCTCACTGAGGGAGGTTGTAGCCGAGGCAGTACTCACTGAGGGAGGTTGTAGCCTTGCACAACTTACTGGTGAGTGCAAATGGCTTCCTCTCTACCCCCTCTGGAACCTACAACAACACCAAAGCATAACACTTCTTTTCAGACAAACGCATATGCCTAGTTCAAAAGATAGCATAGAAGAACAATATAAATTAGAGATTGGCTCATAGCAGAACCAATTTGCTATGCCATAGAATAACCATATAAATCAGTTATAAATATAAATTAGGCGGCAAATGCGTAAGAACAGTATCCCTATGTTCAAAGATAGGATGATACACCAAAAGCATATTATACCGGTAGTTGAGGATAACTGGTTTAGATGGTTCTTCTATGGTATACAGTGATGCAATATATTGCCAAATAGGATTGGTTCATAGCAAAACCATATAAATTAGGTGGCAAATGAGTAAGAACAATAGCCCTCTATTCTAGCCTGATACATGGTGCTACACTGCTGCTCAAGTGGTTGCGAAGGTGCCTAGTCGAAGAAAGGACACGACCAAGTAACACACACGATATGGCATGGCCTACTCTGTGGTTTTGAGAAGCGGTCGTAAATCTCTAAATAAGACATGTAGTTGTTGCCGTCAGTCCATATGTGTATGGCTCAAACCGGACTTTTCTAATTTCTTATGTCACCTAATTATAGTACTAAATCTCACATGAAACTGTTTGGACACTAAACCAATAGTGAGCGTAACCTGCAGTTTAATACAAGGGAAAACCCGAAAAGACACTGCCAATGGTAATGGTTGCTGGTCCATCTCGGTCAGTGTTGGATGTATTCTGTTTTACAACCGCAACTATGATGGTAGTGGATCTAGTGCCTCGCCACCTCCTGGCCAGTACCAAACCAGGCCATGTAAGCTAAGGCGATGGAAAGAATAGAGATCAGGGAGTGGAGAGAGCCTTACTGGTGGGTGAGACGGCGATCCGGTGTAGAAGGAGGGGCAAGAGAGAACTGGCTGGCACGTCGTGGTGGAGAGGTGGTCGGGCCTGGATGCATATTTCCACCAGAGATTTCATCCCCAGTGTGTCCATCATCGGCCGCTTGCGGTGGACCTCCTTGACTCGCACGCCATCTGCAGACTGCCTCCATCAGCCGCTCCCTCGGCAGTATCTAAAGAAATGGATGCAAATTTGTTATGGAAATGTTAGATGATTGACATGAGGTGGTATTCTCCTGCTGCTAGGAGGGCATCTCTAACATCTGCCCCTTTGACCTAAAACACAAGGCAAGTATGAGCAAACATGCAGTCTATGTAGATACCATAGTTACTTGCATAAGTAAATCCATTTATCTAAAAATGTATAAAACCATGAACAATGATATCTCTTGTCCACTTACAAAAAGGCTACTACGGTGCTTCTCACTATGATATGGTCACCCTAGTGAGTCAATCACAGCTCTTATCACTTGAAATAAAGACCATGAATCACAACGCGATTCAGGATTAAGGTACTAAAACATTCACACTGTTTTAGACAATACAAAAGGGTGGACAGATACCTTAGGTGTACATATTGAAAGCACTCAACCAATCGGATACTTAAAAAATCTGTAGAAAGCAAATCATAATCACACCTACATGAAAAGAAATTAAGTAGTCTTGTAAGCACACTCTCTAAAAATCAGTGCTAACGATTTTAAATTCTAACATAACACACATGGATGGGGCATAGCTTGTGACACTGCAAGATATGGTAACTACAGATTGCGATAATTGTCGAAAAAACATTTATACACGCACCATTTAATTTGGACAACATTCTAGTACATTAACATTTTTTCAAGAGAAGGAGCAAGACAAAATGGAGGGAGTGATCTTCTAAAAATGGAGGGACTAGTTACTGAGGAGCAGTACCTACCTTGAGACTGGGATGGAGGAAAAAAATGCATGGTACATAGAACTGCATGGTAGCAGGACAAATTTATGATGGGCCAGATCTTCCAACTACCAACAAATGTATAGACAATCCAGATCCCAAACAATTGAGGTGCTCTTCGAATCAGTATGCCTTTTCTGCCTGGAGAAAAGAAGAAGGAATAATATTACTGCAATAAGCTGAAAGATCAGAAGACTATAATCTATTTGCGAACTTTGGTCGTCAGCAATTCAAAAGCACATCTTATATTTAATTTCTTGTCGGTCTTATAACTTGAATTATTTTACTTAAACACAAGAAGACAAGAGAACTATATGCTACAAAGGTATGGGAAGATAAAGCAATAAAGTAGGCGGCAACATATTAAAGATTAAACTATATATAATCAAACATGTCACCTCCTCTTCTGATATTGTCAGTAGTCTCTCCTCTTGAGCATGCCATCTTCGGACGACCACCTGGAAATATCAGGCAGGAGATGAGTACATGTAAACAAGCAATTGTGTGTAATTATCAGAATTCTGACAGCTAAGACCGCTTGAAATTTCCAACAAAGTATACTTTGTTTGGCACCCACCTGGAAATTTCCAAGTATAGTACATCTTCCAGGTTCAATGTTTTCTTAACTATTTTTCACCCACCACTCTATAGACAGGAAATGTGAATCTTGGTACATAAATACACATGAGACTGTTTGTTATCTGATTCAGACTCGGATATACATGTAACTGTTGTTTAAGAAGTTATAGCATCAGTTCTCGAGAAAACTCTCAAACTATAGTACACAATAAAAGGGGACATGTAAACCAGAGTACTTCAAAGGTGAGGAACTTGATTTGGAACAGGGGCCAGTACCTGAGACGGGTGGGTAGTAAGGAAGAATCCAACAGTAGGTGCAAACTCATTCCCGTACCTAAAAGGATTGCAGTAGTGGAGAAGCAATCAGTGGCATATCATATTGCATCACAGAATGGCATCATCCATAACCGAACAACATTAATCATTAGAACATGTGGAAAAAGCGAGTGAAATGAACAAATTATGCAATGAACTATCACAAACCTAAACAGTGGACGACAACTTTTTCAGGATGTCCCAGAAACAGGTTAAGGGGTCAAATAGAAGAGGGGGAAATGCAAGGCAACATGATGTTGCTAATCTAGAACTACTCCACAAAGCAAGTTTGGATCTACTCCCAGATCAACTTGTAAATACAGGCATACAGCGATTTTGCTTCGTATCTAGACTCTAGTGTATTCTCGCCGAAATCACGGATACTTGTCCAGCAGATGATTTACAGCAGGTAAAAAATTCAGAGATGCTAGAAGCACTTATGCATCTAAAATCACTAAAAGGGTTGCCTGTATTATTGGTAAGAAATGTTTTCTACCAGCTGGCGGAGCAGTAGTGGAGGAAACGCAGGCCTGGGGGCACCATCTTGATCCCTCTGAACCTGGGGCCGATCGAGAACACCTGAAGCAGCAGTCAATCTCTTGAATCAATCAAATTGAAGCAAAGCATGGCGAGACAGATAGGGCGTAACCACCAGTGGCGTGGCGGCCAGTGCGAGGCACGGCGGTGACGTACCTGGTGTCGACGCCGAGGACGGTGTGCTGGGGCACGTCGAGGAGCACGCTAGCTCCGTGGCCGCCTCGGGGTCCATCCGCGCTGCCGCGCCTGCCCGGCTGCTCCCCATGCCAACACCGCCCGATGCGGCTATCCACAACCCCGACGGCGCCTGCGCTTCTCCTTTCTGTGCAGCTGCATGAGGAAAAGAAACAAAATGACAGCCTCAAGTGAATATGGATATAATCAAAGCAAGGAAGCCAGAGAGAGGACAAGAGGGATGGTGGACCTTGGCATCACGTCAAGGTCTCTCGCGATGAAGTGGAAGAAGAAGGACGCGGCCATGGGGCCCAGCGGCCGGCGAGCCCACGCTGTTGCGCTCTCCTTCCTCTCCTCCGCTCTGCCCTACTTTAACTCACGGTCGCCGCTACTGATGGCTCCGCCGCCCTTCATGGTCGCGAGTGGCTAGCACAAGGGACGGCCAGGAGGAGGAGAGAGGAGCAGTGGCGGCTTCCGTCCTTGCCGCTGTCGACCCGCAGGCAGGAGAGGAAGGAAGAGGACGCAGGGCCGGAGGTGGCCTCCGTATCGCGCGTCCAATAGGAGACGACGGCGGTGTGGGATGGCCACAGACGGCAGCGAGGCAGGCGGAGGCGCCGGGGAGTGTAACACCGGATGATTAAGAACAATAATCACCCGATTCTTCGTGACTAACCTCACGTTGATTCGAACCCGTTCTAAAACAAAATCAAAACAAAAGCAAACGATGAAAAGTTTCAAAAACTAAATCTAAAATGTTCGGGGGTTGTCTAAAATAGCAAACCTAATTATGGTGGGGTGCACAAAATTTTGTAAAATGCTTTGGCATTTTAAATAAGCTAAAAACAGAAAAGAAGAAAATAAGAAAAGAAAAAGGAAACAAAAAGAGAGAGGGAACCCCCTGGCCCATCTGAGCCAGCCCTTCCCCCCTGGCCCAGCCAGCCCCTCCCCACCAGGCCCCCTCCCCTGGCCCGGCCCAACCGCCCCGGCCACTTAACCCCCCCCCCGCGGCTGAAACCCTAGCCGCCCCACTCCCTCGCCCCCACTCGCCCCCGATCCCTTCTCCCTCCCCCCCCGATCCAGATCGGGCCGAGCCCCCGTCAGCCCCTCATCGCCCGGCGGCCCCGCCCCCAACCGGTCGCCTCCTCCCCGCCCTCGCCCCGTCAGGCCCCTCCTCCCTCTGTCGCCCCATGCAGGCACACCCTCCTCTGGGTCGACCCCGACCTTCCCGCCTCCTCGGACGCCATCACCCTTCACCACGCCGCCGCCTAGACCCCACGCCGCCCGATGTGAGCTTCGCCTCTCTCTCCCGTCGTTCCCCTCCCCCCGAACGACGCCGTCGCCGAGCTCCGTCTCGGCTCCGACCCTCCATGACCACGCCGCCCGCCCCCCCCGTTCCCTCTCCTCCCCCTCGCTGCGCGCCTCGCCACCGAGCCAGGCTTCTTCCGACGACCCCGGCTGGCGACGCGCTGGCAGCCGCCAGACCAGCTCCGGTGCCCCGCGCGCAGACCACGGGCCCGACTCCGCACCACCTCTCGCAAGGCCGTCCCGACCACCACCATGCCCCTCACGGCGTTCGCCCGCCCTTCCTGCTGTTTCGGCCACTGCTGCCCGTCCCAACACTTTCGATTAGCCTCGCCTGGCGCCTTCATGCATGACCAACCCAACCTCGCCAGTGGCTGCGGCCCCTCCGACCCGTCGGCGTGGCCTCGGCCTCCCGTTTATGCCTAATCGGGCGCTCAATCTACGCCCGCCCGTTCGGCCTCGAGCACGGTATGCGCCCGCACCACGCCAAGATGCCCGTTTGCCCCCAGGCGAATGACATGGGGCCCCACCCCACGAACGGTTTATTAATAAAACAGAAATGAAAATTAAATAAAACTAATTAAGTAATTAATTAATTAATTAATTAATTAAGTAATTAATTAATCTAATTAGTTACGATTAATTAACCCTAATCACTAATTAACCTAATTAACTAATGCTAATTAACTTTGATTAGGTTAATTAGATATGAAGAATGACATGCGGGACCCACACAGTCGGGTTGACTCGATCAACCCTGTTGATATTGACGTCGACATGACATCATCTTGACGTCATAAATACATTTTCGAAATTAATTAAATAGTTAATTAAATTCTAGAAATTAATAAAATCTTTTAAAAATCATATCTTTTAATCCGTAACCGGATTAAAATATTTTCAACATGAAAGTTACTCAGAACGACGTGACGAATCCGGATACGCAGTCCGTTCGTCCGCCACACCCCCTTAACCTATCGAACCTGCAACTTTTCCCCTCCGGCTCCTCTGCCCGAAAACCCTAAACACCGGGAATACTTTCCCGGATGTTTCCCCCCTTAACGAACCCCCCTACCACGTTAGGGCACGCCTAGCATCGCTTCTTGGCATGTCATGCATCGATATGCATCTGTTTACTTTGTATTCATTGTTTCTTCCCCCTCTTCTCTCCGGTAGACTACGAGACCGACGCTGCTGCTAGCCGCTTCGACTACGGTGTTGACGACCCTCTCTCTTGCCGAGCAACCAGCAAGCCCCCTTTGATCACCAGATATCGCCTACTCTTATCTACACTGCTTGCATTAGAGTAGTATAGCATATTCTTGTTTTCGAGATACTCCTATCTTCTGCATAGCTTTGTCCTTGTAACCATCATGTTACCTTACCGCAATCCTATATGCTTAGTATAGGATGCTAGTACTTTCATCTGTGGCCCTACTTTCTTGTCCGTCTGCGTGCTATACTATCGGGCCGTGATCACTCGGGAGTTGATCACGGTATATACTATATACTTATACATGATACATGTGAGACTAAAGTCGGTCGGTGATGGAGCACCATGAGTGGATCTTTGTGGCGGAGCGGCAGGGCAGAGTTGAGACCGCCTAGGAGAGAGGTGGGCACAGCCTGTTCAGCGTTCATGGATACTTAACACGCTTAACGAGGTCTTGGTATTTGATCTGGGTTGGCTACGAGCTTATACGCACTAACCATCTACGCGGGAGTAGTTATGGGTATCCGGCGTCGTGGTATCGGCGGCACTTGAGACGTCGGCGACGGCGCGGCGCGCCGGATTGGGCGGAACGCTGATGGGCTAGGTGCGCTTCGGCACAGTCACATAGCGTGCAGGTGTGCTCAGGCGATGGGCCCGCACCCTGCGCGCTTAGGTTTAGACCGCGTGTTGGCCTCTCTGTTGTGCCTAGGTGGGGCTGCGGCGTGTTGATCTTCCGCGGCGGGCATGACCCAGAAAGTGTGTCCGCCAAATGGGATCAAGCGTCTTTGGTAAGATGGTGCACCCTGCGGGAAGTTAATCTATTCGGATAGCCGTGATCTTGATATGAGGACGACTTGGAGTTGTACCTTGAGCTTATGACAACTAGAACCGGATACTTGATAAAACACACCTTCCAAGTGCGAGATACAACGGTGGTCGCTCTCGCTCGAGGATATGAGCGGGGATTGCGGGTAGGATTATTGCTATATAATGTTACTTGGAGGACTTCCGTTGTCCTCTTACATGCATTGCAAGACAGTGTCGAGCGTAGTCTTCGTTAAGACTAGCTACCCCCTCTTATTCGGCATTCTGCGATTCACCATCTTGATATGGCCTTTACACATATATCCATGCATATGTAGTGTAGCTCCATGCTTGCGAGTACTTGGATGAGTACTCACGGTTGCCTTGTTCCCCTTTTCCCCTATCTCTACTCGATTGCTGCAACTGACGATGGAGCCCAGGCGACGCCACCGCCTCGGCGACTACTACTGCGGAGGTGCCTACTACTACGTGCAGCCCGCGACGACCGACCAGAGTAACCTAGGAGGATCCCGGCGGGAGGCTGTTCCTCTTCGATCTGTATCCCGCTTTGTGCTAGCCTTCTTAAGGCAGACTTGCTTAACTTATGTCCGTACTCAGATATTGTTGCTTCCGCTGACTTCGTCTATGATCGAGCACTTGTATTCGAGCCCTCGAGGCCCCTGGCTTGTATTATGATGCTTGTATGACTTATTTTATTTGTAGAGTTGTGTTGTGATATCTTCCCGTGAGTCCTTGATCTTGATCGTACACATTTGCGTGCATGATTAGTGTACGATTGAATCGAGGGCGTCTGAGATTGGTATCGAGCCGATTGCTGTAGGAATCCCCCTTCCACACTCCTTGGCCGAAGTCGAGTCTAGACATTGCAAAAGCTTTTACTAACTTGGCTGTGTGCCTTACGGGCCCACGTCGCCATCGGGTGGTACTAGGATCTTTTACTCCTCGACCTTTACTCGGGACTCTGAACTCTCTTCTACTCGGGTTAAGCGATTTTACTAACTATCACTAGGATCCCGAGATCGCATTCACCCCAAAGTTGGATATAGCCTTAGTTGTTTTGGAATTGTATTTGAGCAATTTCCACACTTGTCATTTGACTCCTTTGAAACGTCTTTGTTTTCAGATGGAACCCACGAGGCAGGTCGTGCGCCACACGACGGCCATTGGTGCCTCGGGATCACTGCGGTGCTAGCCGAGATGATGACCTATCGGGTTATCGCCGGCACCCCGAGTACACCGCCTATGAGGAGTACCGGGACTATAACCGAGGAGCGATGCCGCGCCATCGTCCACCTCTACTCTCGGGAGTACGAGTCCACTCTTGTCTGCACACCGCACATGGTGTTGGAGTGACTATCGATATGGCAGTCCACGATGCTGCTTATGTTGCTCGACACGTCTTCGTCTTTGAGTATCGAGTTGGACACCTCCCCTTCGAGCACATTGCTATCGCGTCGATGTTGGTGAGGAGGGTTACTACTGCGCTGCCTACTCCATCGTCACCAGAGAGCCCTTCCACCATCGAACTTTGATCGCATGCGATGGGCTGGATCGAGCTAACCGAGCTCTTCGCCACGAGTTGTACATCACCCGTCAGCACCTCTACCGTGCTCTGACGCTGATGCACCCCTTTGTCCGATCCGGAGAGCTGCCGCGTTCTGCGATCTACCCAGCCAGGACCGTGATGCCCCAGGGTGTCGGTTGGCCAGACGTGGGAGGCTACTCTCCCGCACTTGGCCCTTTTCTGCCACCTGGACGTCGGATTCAGCACCAGAGTATCCGCGGCCCCCAGGTCACTGACGTGGAGGACTATCCACTGCCGCACTATCAGCTTTCAGGCTACAGCTACCTCCGCAGTACCGCGTGGGACTGATGTAGACTTGCTTGTTAGTGTTTGATGTATTCGCCGCGAGCCTGCGTGCCGCCTATGATGTAGTAGTCTATGTATTGGACTCTATGTATCGAACTCGCATGATTCCTTTTGTAAGATATGCCAACTACTATGTAGTTCCCATCATGCTGCTTTCATTATGCATGTTTCATCATGAATGATTCTGTCTCTTGCTTAATTTCTCAAGTCTTTGAACTACCTGTTATATAATAGCGGGATGGTTAGGCCAGCAGGTCGTGGTCGTGGTGCCAACTTCCCACCACCGCTTTGAGTACATGGCTGGTATGATCCAACAGCTTGAGATGAATCGCCAGATTCATGGAAAACATGATGGCTCAGTTTCTCGTCCCAATATGAACCAAAGACCCAAACGGAACAACTCTGCGAGGATTTCATACGCTGAACCCCAGGCGTGTACCGCAGCTCAACCCAGCCACCGGATGCTTGATGGTCGCTCCGTGACATCACCTATGAGATGGAGTCTGCTGATGTAGCCCCGCCACTATGTCACCTTTGCTTCCTTCTTCTGAAGGGACCCAGCAGCAATGGTGGGACAGCCACCGGCGTACTCTGCCGCTTGGAACACACATCACTGGCCGACTTCCAAGCTGCCTTCGTGCCCGCTTCATCCCTCAAGGGGTCATGGACGGAAGAAGCGTGAGTTCCGCAACCTCACCCAAGGCAACAAGACTGTTGAAGCCTATCAGCGAGAGTTCTTGGACTTGTCTCGATATCTTGAAGAGGATATTGCAACCGATGCCGCAGACAGAGAAGTTCCGTGACGGCCTTCAAGCTGACATCAAGCTCGCACTTCTAGTGCACGACTTTGCTGATTTCGCCACCTTGGTGAACAAAGCTATCAATGTCGAAACTGGTCTGCAGGAATACCAGAGTTCTAACAGAGCATAACGTGACACGGGCTCATCTTGAGCCCGTCCTCGCAGAAGCGCAAGATATGGATTCCCAACAGTATGTACCAGCCGAATGCACCTGCTCCAAGGCAGAACTATGCTGCACCTCGTCTGCCTACAACTAAGCAGCCAAAGCTTCCAGCTCCACCACCCCAAGCTCCTGTTCCCACCCCCAATAATGGTTTGTGCTTCAGGTGCGGACAACCAGGGCACCGTGCTAGAGAATGCAACCAGAACCAGAATCAGCTGGCCCTTCCAGCAGCTGGCCGTGGAAACACCCAGAACCGCAACAACACTGCCAAGTCTTATGGGCAAGCTCAGGCCAACCACGTTGATCTGAACGAAGCTCAAGACCAGCCTGCTACTGTGATGGGTACACTCCTCGTAAATTCAGTACCTGCATCTGTTTTATTCGATTCAGGAGCATCGCATTCATTCATGTCTGAAGACTTTGCATACAAGCACGACGTTAAGTGTGAGGAGATGAACTCTTCGGTAGTGGTAAAAACCCCATTGGGACAATGTCAAACCTCCATGGTTGGCGTCGACGTCCCCGTGGAAATCGAAGGGCTGGAATTCTATGCCTCCCCCATTATCCTGAAGACGTCTAACATCGACCTCATTTTGGGGATGGATTGGTTGAAAGCGCATACTGCGTCAATCGTTTGCGCCACTAAGACCGTCCATCTGCTACACCCTTCTGATGAAATAGTAAGCTACAATGCTCGTCTGGTTCAAGATGCCGAGGCAAGGCTCTATGCATTGAATGCATTGAACGCCGCACCCCTCGAGGGCATTGAGAACATTCACGTGCTTTGCGATTTCCAAGGCGTCTTCCTCAAGAACTTCCAGGATTCCCCCTGCTAGAGCTGTCGAATTCGTCATCGACTTGAAACCAGGCACCACTCCTATAGCCAAACGACCATACAAGATGCCGCCGCATGAACTCCTTGAGCTAAAGGAGGAAATCGACAAATCTCTTCAAAGCGGCTTCATTCGCCCAAGTTGCTCACCTTGGGGAGCACCTTCTCTCTTTGTCAAGAAGAAGGATGGGACAAACCGATTGGTCCAAGACTACCGCCCTATAAATCAAGCTACCATTCAGAATAAGTATCCTCTTCCTCGGATCAATGATCTTTATGATCAATCGGCTGGTTCGTCGGTGTTCTCGAAACTCGACTTGAGGTTGGGTTACCACCAGATCCGTGTTCGCGAGGAGGATATCCCCAAGACCGCATTTGTGACTCGTTATGGTTCATACGAGTACACCGTCATGTCTTCGGCTTAACCAATGCTCCAGCCACCTTCTCTCGCTTTGATGAACTATATATTCATGGATTACCTCGACAAGTTCGTCGTGGTTTATCCGGATGATATCCTGATCTATTCCAAGAATGAAGAAGAACATCTTGAACATCTTCGTCTTGTCTTTGGAGAAGCTACGAGAGCATCAACTCTATGCCAAGTTCTCCAAATGTGAATTACGGCTTCCGAAGTAACCTATCTCGGGCATGTCATCTCTAAGGATGGTATTGCCGTCAACCCCGAAAGAGTTCAGGCTATTCTCGATTGGACTCCTTGAAGAACGTTAAACAAGTCGAAGTTTTCTCGGTCTCGCCACTATTGCCGTCGATTAGTGAGAACTTCTCCAAGATTGCCGAGCCTCGACTAACTTTGTTGCATAAGGGCGCCAAATTCCAATGGACAGATAAGTGTCAGGAAAGTTTCCAGGCACTCAAAGACAAGTTGACTTCTGCCCCAGTGCTAGCTCCTCCTGATACTAAGAAGGACTTCGTCATTTACTGCGACGCTTCTCGTCAAGGTTTAGGCGGTGTCCTAATGCAAGAGCGCAAAGTGGTTGCTTATGCCTCTCGACAGTTGCGCCCTCACGAAGAGAACTACCCAGTTCATGACCTCGAGCTGGCTGCTGTCATTCATGCACTGAAGCAGTGGCGACATTACCTTCTCGGTAATCGTTGCGAGATCTTCACCGACCACCAAAGTCTGAAGTATCTGTTTACTCAGCTAGACCTGAACCTCCGTCAGCAGAGATGGATGGAGACTGTTGCAGACTTTGATTTGGGTATTTCTTATACGCCAGGCAAGGCTAATGTAATGGCTGATGCCTTGAGCCGCAAGTCTTACTGCAACCACCTTCAGTTTCACAAAGTTCAGCCCCCACTTGTTGAAGAATTCAGAAAGCTGAACCTCCATATGGTTCCTCCGGGTGCACTCGCTCCCCCTCCTCCGGAGTTCCGCAAGATGAATCTCCGTGTTGTTCCCCAGGGTTCCCTCTATACCCTGGCTGTTGAACCCGATCTTGTGGGCACCATAAAGACAATGCAGGGATTTGACTCTGAAGTCTACAAGATTAAGCAAGACATCAAGAAAGGAAATCCCTCATCCTTCACTATTGCTGATGATGGCGCCTTGTACTTCAAAGGCCGCCTAGTGGTGCCGTGTAAGAAGGAAAACCTAAATATGACTTAGAAGGTTATGAAAGAAGCTCATGATACGCCTCTATGTACCCACCAGCGGCACACAAAGATGTATCAAGACATTCGCCGAGATTCCGTGGTCTAATATGAAGCAAGACATCGCTCGCTATGTTTCTGAGTGTGACGTTTGCCGTCGTATCAAAGCAGAACATCAAAGGCCTGCTGGAACTCTGCAGCCTATCCTGAATGGAAATGGGACCATGTTGAAATGGACTTCGTCACTGGATTTCCCAAATCGCAGAAAGGTAATGATGCTATTCTTGTCGTCATTGACCGGCTTTCTAAAGTTGCACATTTTCTGGCGGTCAAAGAAACGATCACTGCTAGCCAGCTAGCAACGCTCTATATGTCCAGAATTGTTTCACTTCACGGTATTCCACTGGTTATCGCTTCGGACCGTGGCAGCTTATTCACTTAAAGATTCGGGCAAGTTTTCAAGAAGCTATGGGGACTCATTTATCTTTCAAGATCTGCGTTTCATCCATGATCTCAAGGGCAAGTTGAACGTGTCAACCAAATTCTCGAAGACATGCTTCGAGCTTGTGTCGTTCCTTCGCAAGAAATGGGAGGAATCTCTCCGTATGCTGAGTTCTCTTATAATAATAGCTATCAAGCTAGTCGAAGATGGCCCCCTCGAAGTGTTATATGGACGAAAGTGCGAACCCCTCGAACTGGTCGAAATCGGGAACGTCCACTCTTCGTCCGGATATTATCCAACATGCGAAGAACAAGTCCGCATTATTCGCGAGAATCTCAAGACTGCTCGATCTCGTCAAAAGAGTAATTATGACCGTCATCACAAGGACATGGTCTATCAACACAGCAAAAGGCCTATCTTCGTTACACCAATGAAGGGTGCTCACCGCTTGGCATCAAGGGCAAGTTAGCTCCTCGCTATATTGGCCCATTCACTATTCTCGGAAAGGCGTGGAAAAGTGGCTTATCAATGGAGCTTCCGTCGAACCTTTCTCGTGTTCACGATGTGTTCCACGTGTCACAACTCCGACGCTGCTTCAAGGACCCAATCCGAGCGGTGGACCATGAAGTGCTCGAATTGCAACAGACCTCTCCTATAAAGAGCATCCGTCCGCATTCTCGACCACGCTGAACGCCGCACACGTCAGAAGGCGATCAAGTTCCTCAAAGTCCAGTGGTCGAATCACTCTGAAGACGAAGCCACCTAGGAACGCGAGGATCGTCTTCGAGATGAATACCCCGCACTCTTTCCTTCTACCTCCTAAATCTCGGGACGAGATTTCTTGTAGTGGAGGAGATTTGTAACACCCGGATGATTAAGGAACAGTAATCACCCCGGTTACTGTGACTAACCTCACGTTGATTCGAACCCGTTCTAAAACAAAATCAAAACGAAAGCAAACGATGAAAAGTTACAAAAACTAAATCTAAAATGTTCGGGGGTTGTCTAAAATAGCAAACCTAGTTATGGTGGGGTGCACAAAATTTTGTAAAATGCTTTGGCATTTTAAATAAGCTAAAAACAGAAAAGAAGAAAATAAGAAAAGAAAAAGGAAACAAAAAGAGAGAGGGAACCCCCTGGCCCATCTGGGCCAGCCCTTCCCCCCCGGCCCAGCCAGCCCCTCCCCACCAGGCCCTCCCTGGCCCGCCCAACCGCCCACCACTTAACCCCACACTGAAACCCTAGCCGCCCACTCCTCGCCCCCACTCGCCCACCCCGATCCCTTCTCCTCTCGCCTTGATCCAGATCGGGCCGAGCCCCCCCATCGTCAAGCCTCATCATGGCGGCCCCGCCGCCCCAACCGGTCGCCTCCTCCCCTCGCCCTCGCCCGCCGTCCAGCCCCCTCCTCCCTCCGTCGCCCCCACGCTTGGCACACTCTCCATGGGTCGACCCGACCTTCCCGCCTCACCGGGCGCCTCCCGACGCCTTGTGGCGCTTCCGCCTCCTCCGGACGCCATCACCCTTCACCACGCCCGCCGCCCTAGACCCCACGCCGCCCAGCTGTGAGCTTCCTCTCTCTCCCCGTCGTTCCCCTCCCGAACGACGCTGCCGCCGAGCTCGTCTCGCTCCGACCCTCAGCCACGCCCCCCCCGTTCCCTCTCCGGCCCCTGCGAGCCAGCGAGCCCGCCCTTCCGACGTTTCGGCCCCTTAACGCTGTTCCCACGCACAAGGCGGCCTTGCGGTCACAGACCACGGCGGTCGCTGACGGTGCCCCACTTGCGCCATGCGGTCGCCGACCGACCACCACTCACCCTTGCGCCCGTCCCGACCACCATGCGGCCCTTCGGCGTTCGCCCGCCCTTCCTGCCGTTCCGGCGGCTGCCGTCCAACAACTTTCGGTCGCCTCGCCGCGCCGCTTCGCAGCCCAGCCAACCTCGCCGTGGCTGCGGCCCTCGGCCGTCGGCGTGGCCTCGGCCTCCCGTTTGCGCCCAATCGGGCGCTCAATCTACGCCCGCCCGTTCGCCTCGAACGCAGGTACCGCCGCACCACGCCTCATGCCCGCTTGCCACCCCTGGGCCGATGACATGGGGGCCCCACCCCCACAGAACGGTTTATTAATAAAACATGAAATGAAAATTAAATAAAACTAATTAAGTAATTAATTAATTAAGTAATTAATTAATCTAATTAGTTCTGATTAATTAACCCTAATCACTAATTAACCTAATTAACTAATGTTAATTAACTTTGATTAGGTTAATTAGATAACGAGAATGACATGCGGGACCCACATTGTCGGGTTGACTCGATCAACCCTGTTGATTCTTGACGTCGGCATGACATCATCTTGACGTCATAAATACATTTTCGAAATTAATTAAATAGTTAATTAAATTCCGAAATTAATAAAATCTTTTAAAATCATATCTTTTAATCCGTAACCCAGATTAAAATATTTTCAACATGAAAGTTACTCGAGCGACGTGATTTAATCCGGATCGCAGTCCGTTCGTCGCCACACCCCTTAACCTATCGAACCTGCAACTTTTCCCTCGGCTCCTCTGCTGAAAACCCTAAACACCGAATACTTTCCGATGTTTCTTAACCAAGACCCCCTACCACGTTAGGGCACGCCTAGCATCGCTTCTTGGCATGTCATGCATCGATATGCATCTGTTTACTTTGTATTCATTGTTTCTTCCCCTCTTCTCTCCGGTAGACTACGAGACCGACGCCTGCTGCTTGCTGATTCGACTACGGTGTTGACGACCCTCTCTCTTGCCGTGAGCAACCAGCAAGCCCCCTTTGATCACCGATATCGCCTACTCTTATCTACATTGCTTGCATTAGAGTAGTATAGCATGTTATTGCTTTCGATACTCCTATCTTTGCTGCATAGCCTTGTCCTTGTAACCATTTGTTACCTTACGCAATCCTATATGCTTAGTATAGGATGCTAGTACTTTCATCTGTGGCCCTACTTTCTTGTCCGTCTGCGCCGTGCTATACTATCGGGCCGTGATCACTCGGGAGTTGATCACGGTATATACTATATACTTATACATGATACATGTGAGACTAAAGTCGGTTGGTGATGGAGCACTGCGAGTGGATCTTTGTGTCGGAGCGGCAGGCGCAGGTTGAGACCGCCTAGGAGAGAGGTGGGCACAGCCCTGTTCGGCGTTCGCGGATACTTAACACGCTTAACGAGGTCTTGGTATTTGATCTGGGTTGGCTCGAGCTTATACGCACTAACCATCTACGCGGGAGTAGTTATGGGTATCCGGCGTCGTGGTATCACCAAAGCACTTCAGACGTCGGCGACGAGCGGCGCGCGCCGGATTGGACTGAACGCTGATGGGCTAGGTCTGCTTCCGGCACAGACGAATAGCGTGCAGGTGTGCTCGGGCGATGGGCCCGCACCCTGCGCGCTTAGGTTTAGACCGGCGTGTTGGCCTCTCTGTTGTGCCTAGGTGGGGCTGCGACGTGTTGATCTTCAGCGGCGGGCATGACCCATGAAAGTGTGTCCGCCAAATGGGATCAAGCGTCTTTGGGTAAGATGGTGCACCCTGCAGGAAGTTAATCTATTCGGATAGCCGTGATCTTGATAATGTGGGCGACTTGGAGTTGTACCTTGAGCTTATGACAACTAGAACCGGATACTTGATAAAACACACCCTTCCAAGTGCCGATACAACCGGTGGTCGCTCTCGCTCGGGGATATGAGCAGGGATTGCGGGTAGGATTATTGCTATATAATGTTACTTGGAGGACTTCATTGTCCTCTTCATGCATTGCAAGACAGTGTCGAGCGTAGTCTTCGTTAAGACTAGCTACCCCCTCTTATTACGGCATTCTGCAGTTCAGTCTCGATATGGCCTTTACACATATATACATGCATATGTAGTGTAGCTCCATGCTTGCAGTACTTGGATGAGTACTCACGGTTGCCTTGTTCCCCTTTTCCCCTATCTCTACTCGATTGCTGCAACAGACGATGGAGCCGGGGCGAGCGCGCCACCGCCTCGATGACTACTACTGCGAGGTGCCTACTACTACGCAGCAGCCCACGACGACGACGGGAGTAACCTAGGAGGATCCCGGCAGGAGGCCTGTTCCTCTTCGATCCAGTATCCCGGTTTGTGCTAGCCTTCTTAAAGCGGACTTGCTTAACTTATGTCCGTACTCGAGATATTGTTGCTTCCGTGACTTCGTCTATGATCGAGCACTTGTATTCGAGCCCTCGAGGCCCCGGCTTGTATTATGATGCTTGTATGACTTATTTTATTTGTAGAGTTGTGTTGTGATATCTTCCGTGAGTCCTTGATCTTGATCGTACACATTTGCGTGCATGATTAGTGTATGATTGAATCGAGGCGTCACAGGAGGAAGAGAAGAGGGCGACGGTGGCGGCGCACGTGCGGATGGGGCTCAAGGGCGGCGGCGGCGGCGGACGGCCGGCGATGGCGACAAAGGCGCGGCGGGCCTATGGTTTGGAGGGGGAGAGAGGCGAGGCGCGGGTGCGGGAGGAGGCGGCGCAAGCGGGAGAGGAGACGGCTAGGTCATCTCCACATGAGTCGTCGCCTTTTATACCCCAGTGCGCGAAATGATCAAAATGCCCTCAGCGGGGCAGGCTATTTACGCGCGGTGGCACGACGGGGACGCACACTGTTCATTGCAACGGCCTCAGTTTTGATCCGACGGCCGAGATTGTCCGAGAGCAAGATCGGACGGTCCAAATCGCATCAAGTAAACGATCCGACGACCCAGAGTCGCTAAACTCTGAGGAGCCAGGTAGCTCGCTTCGTCTCATCTTTCTCGATTTAGCCAAAACCAATCATACAGAAGAATAAGCAGATGACTCATTGTAACTATGGTAAAAAACAAGGATTAATTTTACAACGAAATAAAAGGCGCTCATTGCGTATTTACTTTGTTGTCCAACTAAATAAAATCCCCATGTTTCTCTAACAGGTAAATTATTAGTATTATTGGAGTGAACATTATCAAAACTGCTCCAGAAAATCAACCAAATTTGTGCAAGGTCGCTTAGAGAAGCTACAATCCCTTAATTTTCTTGCAAGCCATATAATTAAGTTTAAAACAATTTAAATTAATATGCAAATTACAGACTTAATGTGTATATTTATAATCATTACATACAAACAATTTGATGATAAAATTATAAAATTAATTATATATTATTTATATCTATAGTAAATATTAATAGTGAATAATCTGCTAAATGTCTCTAATATTTTTTTTCTTCATCTTACACTAGGATTACATTGTAGCACTATGAGCTTCTCTAAGTTACAAGATCCGGCTCCATGTCTTTCATGTTCGTCCTGTAATCTTAGTTATCTTTCATGTTAGCCCTGTTATCTAAGTTAGGGGATCTTAGAGGATCCGGCTCCATGTCTATCATGTTCGCCCTGTAACCTAAGGGTGTGTTTGGAAGCCAAAGTATTTTTGTGATTTTATAGGAATACTGTGGTTTTTGAAAAAAAATTGGTATTCAATACTTTGAGTCGTTTGGATGAAAAAATACTGCAGTTCAACAAACCGTGATATCTCTAAAACTGTGGTATTTTTGTTGTATATAGAAAAAAGGCTCTGACCTCTTTTTTAAAACCGAGAAAGCGCTGGCTGCTTGGTCTCTCTTGTGTCCAACTTCTGACCATCAACGCATATGATGCATAAATTGATAGCTAGCCCATCGATACGTCCAGCTAGAGGCGGATGTACACGTACACGAGCTGAAAACAAGAAATAACTCTACTACAGATCTTAGCATCTAGGAGAACATGCTCGTGCAAGGCTGAATGCATGCTGAATGCATATGGTGGCTATTAATACAAGCTGATGCTGAATATGCATACAGCAACGTAACAGTCGATGCAAACCAAAAAAACTGAGAAAAACTACCACTTGCCAAACACCTCGGCAGTTTTATCAAAACTGAGAAAAACACCTCGGCAGTTTTATCAAAACTGACAAAAACTATGCTTTTTAGAAACTGAAGTATTTATTGCCCATGTATTGTAATACTTAGGTTTTGGAATACCATGGTTTTGAGAAAACGTTGTTGCCAAACTAAGCCTAAAGTTGTCTTTCATGATAGCCCTGTTATCTAAGTTAGGGGATCCGGCTCCATGTCTTTCATGTTCGCCCTCCGAGATCAAAATTCTCCAACACAGCAAGACGAGAATACGGACGGCCAAACGGCACCACACCAAGAAAACTGTAAGCGAGACAAGGCCACAAGAATTGCATACAACGTAGCAGCAAATTTCATCAGGATCCAAGGAACAGAACGCTGAAATTTCAGAATTACTCGGAAACAATGAGAAATTTGTTTGCATTTAGCACAAACCAACCATATAGACGAAATAAGAAATGAGTCATTGTAACTATGTAGCCAACCAGAGTTTTTTCTACAACAAAATAAAAGTCGCCTGTTGCCTATTGCTAACACGATCTGAAACCAGAGGCGACGAACGGACAGCTCTACATTGCTGCAACCCAGCTACGGAAGTTGCTAAGTCGAGTAGGCAGACTCTTGATCTATGCGCGCTCCCCACGGATGCGGCGGGCGAGCTGGATGTCCTTGGGCATGATGGTGACACGCTTGGCGTGGATGGCGCAGAGGTTGGTGTCCTCGAAGAGCCCGACGAGGTACGCCTCGGCGGCCTCCTGGAGGGCAAGCACGGCGTGGCTCTGGAACCGGAGGTCCGTCTTGAAGTCCTGCGCGATCTCCCGCACCAGGCGCTGGAACGGCAGCTTGCGGATGAGCAGCTCCGTGCTCTTCTGGTACTTGCGGATCTCCCGCAGCGCCACGGTGCCGGGCCTGTAGCGGTGGGGCTTCTTCACGCCGCCCGTGGTCGGCGCCGACTTCCTCGCCGCCTTCGTGGCCAGCTGCTTGCGGGGCGCCTTGCCTCCGGTGGACTTCCGGGCCGTCTGCTTCGTACGCGCCATCGATCTCTCCTCCTCCTCCGCTAATTCGAACTGAGCTTCGGCTTGCGCGCGTTGCGGGTTGGGGAACTTGAAGTGGAAGGCAACGGATTCCGTAGTGAGAGAAGAAGAGGGGAAGTGGGGTGGGGATTTATAGGTGACGGGTGTGGGCAAGGGAAGCGTGGCCCAGGCGGTTTCTTCCGATCGTGGGGGAGAGTGTCTCGGATTGCGTCTGGGTGATTGATTGGATCTAACGGCTGGAGGTTGCAGGGAGGAAGCACACGATCCGTGTGCTCGGCGCTTACTGGTGCGAGATCCCCAACGAGGTGCGGATCCGTGACGTGGCGGTGCATATGGCTGTGGGTCTCGCGTTCATAGCCCGAGTCAGTTGACTTCTTATTTCAAGGAAAACGTTTCACGCCGGGGCGCCGGTCGAGTTGCAAGCGTTCGCGAAATGTTACGAGTCAGCCACGTACGTGCTTGCAGCCTATCTTATCTATGTCCTTTTTGTCTCCAGAAAGCCCGAACCACATGTTTTCTTTTTCATTTTCCTTAGATCGAAATCTCCACACAAGACCGCACAATCACCGTAACCATGCTACGCGGCCGCATGCTGTAGGGGGGTGCGGCCACTAACGCTGCAAGGTGCGGCTACTATCTTCAATTTCAAACCAGTCGTATACTGGTTGAAGCTTTTTTGTAGTCGGTTGAAGCTTTTCCTATCGCTAGTTGTAGCTTTTTTCGTCGTTGGTTGTAGCACTGGGCATCTCCCCTGGTGCTCGATTTTTTGTTGCAAGCTGCATACCGGGATGAGCAGCGGCGAGCATGCCGGCGAGCTTCAGTCGTCGCAACCAGAGCTATAACGGTCTCAACAAGAGCTTCAACCGCGGGGTCCGGCTGTTGCACGGGGTAAAGCAACAAGGACGGTCGGCGGTGGTTGGGGCTGGTGACTGGGATGGTGGCCGGCGGGAAAGAGGGCGGACGGCTGCGACGAGGACGGTGGCCGGCTGGATGAGGGCGGACGGCTGCTACGAGGACGGCAGCGTCGTGGACGAGGGCGGCCGGCGAGCTGGCTGGCATATGGGAGATCACAGGGGCAGTGGGGATGAACAGACGGCATGATTTTTTTACCAGCGCAGCAATTGGGGAAGATGCAATCATAAGGCTATTACGGAACGTATCGTACGTCCACCGTGCGACCGGCCGAATTGTTCGGCCAGCGCACCAGCGCAGATAAGTGCCCTTATTTCAACGACGTTTCATTATTAAAACATCTCCAGCCTATTTAAAGAAATACACATATCACGTCAAAAAATATACACATGTAATCCTGTTTTAAAAAAGACCACGTATAAGAAAAATTGAGGCAAAAAAAACTGATCCAGCAGTTTCTCTAACCCTAAAAAAATTGAATCTGTTCGGAAAAAAACACTCATCATCCCTCAAATAGAAGAAG
This sequence comes from Aegilops longissima, assembly GCA_021605205.1. NCBI lineage: Eukaryota > Viridiplantae > Streptophyta > Magnoliopsida > Poales > Poaceae > Aegilops > Aegilops longissima. The sequence continues at coordinate 149,456,838 of CM038682.1, read as the reverse complement.
CGTTGCTTCTTTCCCTATATTTTTTGACCCATGCAACTCAGTGCGTCGCCGCAAATGATCGCCGGACACCCGCGCTGCCGCCGCCGCCGCTGCTACTTGCCCAACCGTTGCCTACCGCACTGCTGCCGGCTCACCGCCGCATGTAGGCAGCCGTCGGAGCTTCATCAGTCGCCGAAGTCTTCCATACACGCGCGTGAGCGAGAGGGGAAGAGAGAAAGTGTGATCCACTGACAGGTAGGACACATATGTTAGTCTTAGTTTGGAAAGAGGTTTACAGGGGAATTGCTACAGCCGAACACTCGTGAAACTCAGTAAAATTATTAAAAGAGCCCTCAAACACACTCAAGGGGAGGGGTTTAGGGAATTGCTCGAGTTGCTCTTAATCCCATAGGCAGAGGCTCACCGCTCATGGCCTCTTTGCTTCAAAGACTTTCAAAAGAATTTGCAGTATGAAAATCCTTACGAATACTTGTTGTATGCATTGTTTAATTTGTAAAAAAAAATTCACACTACATTTTAAAAGACAATTTCTATCCAGTCAAGTTTGTATCCACTAAAATGTTGTAATTTTTTACTATGCATGACAACATAATCACACTTTTCTTCATATTCACGTGTTATGGAATCATGTGAATTAAAAATTAACCCGGGTGTCAGTAGGCATTGTGTCAGTGCTTGTGTGTGCGCCCGCTCGTGTGTGTGTCTACGTTGTAATTGATGTTTTTTCAAAAGAAAAAAAAGGGGTGCTAGGCATCGGTCGACTCATCAGTTGCCTTCCACGATGTCTGATTTGACGCTTGCGATCAAAAGTCGATTTTGCCGAGTCTCTTCCTTCGCCCCTGCCCCCACCACGAGAGGAGGGCATCGCCGCCGCATATTTCGTTTATAGCATCGACGCAACTCACAATCCATTTGCAGCACTTCGATGGTAGTTCGTCGTCGTGGCGTCGCCGCATCTCCGTCTACCTCCAGTCGCAGCACCGGTGTCACCCCTGCGAACTGTTCCAACACCAGCCGTTGCTGGGTGTAGCAATCAGGTTTGCCGATCGCAGCACGGGGCTCGTCGCTCGTGTACCATGTAGCACCATGTAGCTCCGGTTCTAGCACCTCGGCCCGCTAGTTCCAGCAGAAGACGCGGTCGCAGCACGTTCACGTAAAATAGGAGAGGTTTCGCCTAAAAGGCAAGGCAAATAGGCCAACCCACTCTGTCAAGAGCGGTTTTCTTTTCCCTTCAGCTTCTAGTCAGGTTTTCTTCCACACAAAAAAAGACGAATGTTGTCTTAAGGGGCTACATATTTAAATTAAACTATTAAATAATAAAATACTTTTTATAAAATTGTTCACTATATGTTTTAAGAAAAGTTTAGTGTATACTAAAAATGATCGTTGCATATTAAAAAATGTTCAGCGTGTACTAAAAAAATAATCCTACATTTTAGAAGTTCATCTAATATTAAAAATTCAAGGTATATTAAAAAATAGTGTGTATTCAAGAAAGTGGCCATCATATAATAAATAATTTTTCATCATGCATTAAAAAATTCACCGTGTATTTAAAAACAAAAATAAAACAAAAAGAAAAAAGAAAGAAAATTAAAAAAAACCATACCAGAAAGGAAAATACCAACAGAAAATCAACAGGAAAACGTTGGAAAATTGGACACTCTTTATTGGAGGTGTTGTGAGAGTGCATCGTTTTCTTGCATGAGCCCAGAACTATGGGGAAGGAGGAGGAACTGCTTGTACTATGCCCATTACTCTGAACCTAGCGTACCGCTATGGATTCTCTGCCTTATTGTAGCGAAGGCAGAGGTGAACACTAAAGATTGGCTAACATTGTGAAGCCAAGTCTCCCGCTGACTTGGCCACAACATCCACCATGCAATCTACTCCCTTCGTTCCAAATATAAGTTTTTTTAAAGATTCAACAGGTGACTACATACAGAGCAAAATGAATGAATCTACACTCTAAAATATGTCTACATACATTCGTATATTGTAGTTCATTTGAAACGTCTAAAAAGACTTATATTTAGGAACGGAGGGAGTACATCAAACGGCTGCTGTATCACTCAACTTTCTCAGTGCAAAAGAGGCAGCTCAGTGCAGAAAAAGGCCCAAGTAAACCCAGTTCGTAGACAGGTGCAAATAGGCAGCGATAATGGTACCAGTGCAGCAGCCTAACAAATCTCTGTTTTAGCACAGAATATTCACACAATCTCACTCTATTTAGCATTAGATTTAAACAAGAACCCACTGTCCAAACAAAAGACCAGCACCTAGCAGAATACATCATCGAATTAACCGCTGCAGATCATTGTAAAACGGTACCAAACAGAGTACATTCAGTTTTGTCACTTCAAACTAAGCTGCTTAGTTTCAGTACATCCATTCCAGGGGGCGAGAACAAAATAGCTTGCACCTTAAGATTAACTAATGAAACACCACTGCTTCATACTTGAATGTCTCCACCATTCAGCTTGAACACATCCATTCCAGGGGCCTAAAGAAGGTGTCCAAAAGATAAATCACCAATTTGACTATGACCCTGCAATGAGAAAATAACTAGTGAAACAAAGCAATACATTTGAAGTGAATTGTTAACTAAAACATATATGTTTTATTACCATCAATAGATCAGTAAAGCTAGTGTTGCTGTCCATGTCATTTAAATCATCATACTCACTGTTATTGTCCGTACAGGCATTATCCATTGGTACTTGGTTTTTTACAGCACCGCTATTCTCTTCTTGCTACATTAAAAAACAGCAAACTTGTTATTCTGTATGTGTAATGAGTAAGAACAGAAGATTGCAAGTTTACCAGGAACATACACTAGATTTTGTTGGCACTTTCCTTTTGAACTTGCGTAATTTCTCAACCCAACTTTTTTTTCCGTTTGGAACTTCTTGGTTGAACCTCCTTTTTCTTTAGGCGTGCAGCACTAAGCAAATCTTCTTGTTGAACATCTTGTTGGGCATTATGGGAATCACTCACAATATTTGAGGATGCACTCATCTTTTCTCCAAGATGTTTACCAAGAGAATCAAGTGCATTATCCACTAACAAGCAATATTCTTGAGAGTTAGCTGCTTGATATGCCAAGTTAAGAAACTTGCCGAAGAGATACCTAACACGGAGCATAGCATCCAAATTTTGATTTTCTACAATGCTTCTTCCTTGATTATCATGTATAGTTCCACAACATACCTCCCACGTCCATCGCCTCAAAATATAATGTGTTGGCAACAACTTGATGTTCATCAAGTCAAGAACTTTCAAAGCATGGCAACACAATATTCCAGTCCGTACAAACAACCCACTACTACATATGCTTGTTTGGTCCAAAGGATTGCCAACAATGCGCTCTTTCTCTACAAAGGCTAAACCATCGTCTCCACTCCCAATTGCAACAACATATGTGTTATTTCCATCCAATGCTCTTGTGTATGCAGCCATGGATCTTTCATACTGAGTTTGGAATTCTTCAAATATAGTGGGTGTGTACAATTTGCTTGTTTGCACGAACATAGGTGTCTTCATTCTTACTCTAGGCATCTTTTTCCTTGCTTAAAATTCTGCTTCTAGTTCCTTGTTTCTTTTTACTTGCACAACCCTTTCAAAATGCTTTAAGAACCGGAGGATATCGAAATCAGATTTCAAATGTTTCTTCAATTCACTATTGAAACTCTCACTTAATTGTGTACTTCTCATACCCAATGAGAAAACATCCCTCGTGTAACATTCAGCCCATTTTTCTTTGAACTTGTATATACTATCAAACCATGTCTTCTTATCCACCTTATTCCTCATGACATCAAATGCTTCTTCAAAAGCATCCTTCTCTTCAATTTCAAACATGCAAGCACTAAAATCCGCGAGAATATGTGGTTCTTCATCATTTTTCTTTTTCCCTTTTAGGCGAGGTGCTTCTTGATCTTTGACATGGCATAAGTGTTTGTGTTATGGCGCTAGAAGGAGGGCGCGAGAGGGCCGGCCGGGGGCCTTTTGCCCATGGCCGGGCAAGATGAAAGGGATTTCCTTCTTAATTCTTACTTGATTAGACCGATACATCTTCTCTCTTTATATAAAGAGGTTTACTTGACTCCCAAGCAAGGCTTTACTTGACCCCTAAGCAAGCGACCCTTATCTCTAATTAACCCTATGACTAACGGGCTATACCGCCAGCCCAGGCCCATTAGGCCCATTACGTACTCTAACACTACACCCCACCTGGACATGCAGCTTGTCCTCGAGCTACAGCCTAACCAACTTATAAACATGACTCGACGCAACACAAACCTAACACCTAAAAACAAGCCTTTTACATCTCGGCTTGTTTTATTACTCTCAACCTGAAATAGACTTGGACGCTTTATTTTGGACCCCTTAACAAAAAGTGAACACCATCCACACGTTCGACGTGCACGTGTACAGCCACCTGGATCCCATGGACACCACCTGCACAAAAGGAGTGCATGTCTATGGCTGTTGGTCTGCACCGCACAGGGAAGAGTGGAGGGCTTGCGATGGAGAATGACGAGGAGGGGTGCGCCCCCCAACCGACGATGTCGCAGACTTTGAGGTCGCTGCCCGCGGGGAAAACAACATGCCCGCCGCCCGTGGGGGAAACCACATGCCCAAGATCCCCGATGCAGCCGACGAGATCGAGGTCCTTTGCACAGCGAAGGGCAATTTGGAGGAGTGGCAGCTGCAGACCACGCATCTCCCGCACACGCCGACGCGCTAGGAGGCCGTGCGTAGCAGCCTGCAGCCTCACCGCCGCTGACACGTGGCGGGTAGCGAGCCAAGACGGAAGCGGTGACGGCGAGGGCGGGAACCGGACCTGGTGGATAGGGACTCCCGCCGGCGCGGGCGATGCGAGGCCGGAGCTGACCGGCGGTGGCTGCAGCGGCTGCTGGGTGTCGCGCCAGCAGCGCCAGAGGCCGCCAGTAGCAAGCAGAGAGCCGCCAGAGCGGCAGCTGCCACGCAGCTGTGGCGGGCGATGGTGGCGGTGGATGGCAGCTACGCCGGCTGCTGCAGCGGGCTCGCGAAGCGGCAGAGGCCGCCTGGTGCGGCGGCTGCCACGACAGCCACGGGGGCACGGTGGCGGCAATGGGCGGCGCAACCGGGTGCGGCCAGTAGGACCCGGCCAAGAATAGGCAGATCTCCTGGACCGCCTGGGTTAGGTCCCGCAGCGCCCCGAACACCTCCTCCGAGGTGAGGACGGCGGGGACAGGTGCGACGGAGGAGCCCGGCGTGTGCAGGAGCGGGACGACGGTCGTGGTGGTCGCCGGAGGCGACGAGGTGACCGGCAGCGGGAGAGACGGGTTGGGTGGCGGTGAAGACATGATCGAACCGAAGCTAGCTGATACCAAATTGTTATGGCGCTAGAAGGAGGACGCGAGAGGGCCGACCGGGGGACTTTTGCCCACGGCCGGGCAAGATGGAAGGGATTTCCTTATTAATTCTTGCTTGATTAGATTTATGCATCTCCTCCTCTCTTTATATAGAGAGGTTTACTTGACTCCCAAGCAAGGCTTTACTTGACCCCTAAGCAAGCGACCCTTATCTCTAATTAACCCTAAGACTAACTGGTTATACCGCCAGCCCAGGCCCATTACATACTCTAACACTATACCGCCAGCCCAGGCCCATTAGGCCCATTACGTACTCTAACATTTTGACTGCATTCTGCATTATGTTGAAGGTGCACAATCCATGGTACGCTTCCGTGAATACTTCCCCAACAACATTTCCCATTGCAATGTCTTGATCGGTGTAGATTGTTCTAGGTTGCTTTCCACTATGTGCCGCTAGAAAAACCTCAAAGATCCATGACTATTGACTTTTGTGCTTGCATAGGGAATCACAAACCTTAACACCAATGTTCTTATTAAAGCATAATTACTCATCAACATGACTCACATATCACATCATCATATCTCAAAATTATTACAAAGAATCAAGTTTATTTTGTCAAATGATCTTCATGATTTTTTTATTATATCCTTCTTGGATATCTATCACTTTGGGACTAATTTTCATGTATTGCTTTTTATAAGCTCAAACAAATATAAGTGAAGATCATGAGCATAATATTTCTTTCTCTCAAATTAATTTAAGTGAAGCAAGATAGAATTTCTTGAAAATTTTACTAACTCTCAAACACATCTAAGTGAATCTAGAGAGCATTTCTTCAAAAATAAGAAAGCACGTCGTGCCCAAAAAGATATAAGTGAAGCACTAGAGCAAATCCATAGCTCATAAAAATTTAAGTGAAGCATAGAGAGCAATTCTAACAAGTCATGGCATAATTTTGGCTATCTCAAACAAGTGTGTCCAGTAAGGATTCATGACTTAGAACACAAAGCAAAACAAGCAAAGACTCAAATCATACAAGACGCTCCAAGCAAAACACATAGTATGTGACGAATAAAAATATAGCTTCGAGTAAAATACCGATGGTCGTTAGAAGAAATAGGGGATGTCACTCGGGGCATCCCCAAGCTTAGTTGCTTGCTTCTCTTTGGATAATAACTTGGGTGTCATGGGCATCCCCAAACTTAGGCTCTTCTTACTCCTTATTCCTTCATCCATCGTAAGATAACCCAAAACTTGAAAACTTCAATCACACAAAAGTCAACAAAACCTTCGTGAGATCCGTTAGTATAAGAAAGCAAATCACTACTATAAGTACTATAGCAAACCAATTCATATTTTATTTTTGCATTATATCTACTGTATTTCAACTTTTCTATGGCAAAAACTCATCAAAGAAAACCATAGAATCATTAAAACAAGCACACAACGCAAAGAAAACAGAATATGTCAAAAACAGAACAGTCTGTAGCAATCTGAATATTTCGAATACTTCTGAAACTACAAAAATTCTGAAAAATTAGGACGACTTGAGAAATTTGTATATTAATCTTCTGCAAAAAAAATCAGGGTAAAAGCACGTTTCCGTGATTTATGAAAATTATGTTCGTGAGTGCATAAGTTTCTATTTTTCAGCAACATCAAACAACTATTACCCAAGAAGATCCTAAAGGCTTTGCTTGGTGCAAACACTAACTAAAACACAAAAACCACAATCATAACAGTAGCATAATTGTGCAAACACTCAAGAACAGAAAGGAAAAAGCAAAAATAAATTTTATTCATTGGGTTGCCTCCCAACAAGCGTTATAGTTTTACGCCCTTAGCTAGGCATAAAGCAAGGATCTAAGTTTTGCCATCCTTCTTCTTAGTTTCTTTAGAGGTGTTTTCATCATGAGGTTTTGTAAAAACAACATAAAACATATTATCTATAGAAACTTTAGCATTATTGAGTTTCCCATTATCATAACCCCTTTGATTTCCGGCAACAATCCAAGAGTAATGTTGATTAACATTATTGAAAACTTGTTGGATTATGTCTAAAATGGGGACTTCCTTCTTAAGATTCTCATCAAAGATTTTATTATCCCCAAGTAAATATCTTAACGCATAATCACTATTGTAAAGAATTTCATCTATCACGGGCTTTTCACAATTCATACCATAAAAATCAAAGATTTCCCTAGCTTCCCGTATTATGTAGTCAAATTCATTCATAAGAATGGGAGTGGCCAACTTTTAGCTTTAGGGTTCTTTATAACAGGAAGCTCAAAAAACAATCTTTGCAAAGTAGGATGGGTATGGATAAATTTACTTTCAAGTTTCAGAACTAATGCTGAGATAGCATCCGCATAAGATCTAGTAGTTCTAAGTATAGGAGCACCATCAAGACTTAGATTTCCCATACAATTGAAAAATTCTTAAATACGTTCTTTTCCCATAACATTTCCTTGCCCCAAGATAAAAGTTTTAGCATCCAGATTTCCTGTATGTCCAATCTTAGGAGTTAGGCCATCATCTGTTGGTGCCATACCGAAATCACTCATGGTTGCAAGCAAAGGATAGATCTGACGAGAAAACGGCGAACGAAAAAGAGGGCGAATAAAACGACAAATTTTTGTGCAGTGGGGGAGAGAAAAACGAGAGGCAAATGGCAAATAATGTAAACTGCGAGAAGATGTGATTTGTGATTAGGAACCTGGTAGATGTTGAAGATCCTCCCCGGCAACGGTGCCAGAAATTGGCGAGTTGACGGGAGACTATCTTGACGTGATCCTCCTGGGCAACGGCGCTAGAATTTCCTTTTGATGTGGCTTGAAGTTATGTCGGTATTTCCCCAAAGAGAATGGGATGATGCAGCATAGCGACGGTAGGTATTTCCCTCAGTGATGAGACCAAGGTTATCGAACCAGTAGGAGAACCAAGCAACTCTACGTAAACAGCACCCGCATACAAATAACAAATACTCGCAACCCGACGTGTAAAAGGGGTTGTCAAACCCTTTCAGGTAGCGGCGCCCAAGATAGGCAAACGAATGTGAGAGAGTTGTAAATATTGATAGATCGAACGCCAAATAAAATAAATTGCAGCAAGGTATTTTTGTATTTTTTGGTTTAATAGAACTGAAATAAAAGGCAAATAAAGTAGATCGCAAAGGCAAATAATGTGAGAAATAGACCCGGGGGTCGTAGGTTTCACTAGTGGCTTCTCTCGAGAAAAATAACAAACGATGGGTGAACAAATTACTGTTGGGCAATTGATAGAACTTCAAATAATCATGACGACATCCAGGCAATGATCATTATATAGGCATCACGTCCAAGATTAGTAGACCGACTCCTGCCTGCATCTACTACTATTACTCCACACATCGACCGCTATCCAGCATGCATCTAGTGTATTAAGTTCATGGAGAAACGGAGTAATGGAATAAGAACGATGACATGATGTAGACAAGAGCTATTTATGTAGAAATAGACCCCATTGTTTTATCGTTAGTAGCAACGATACATACGTGTCGGTTCCCCTTCTGTCACTGGGATCAAGCACCGTAAGATCGAACTCACTACAAAGCACCTCTTCCCATTGCAAGATAAATAGATCAAGTTGGCCAAACAAAACCCAAATATCGAAGAAGAAATACGAGGCTATAAGCAATCATGCATATAAGAGATCAAATAAACTCAAATAACTTTCATGGATAAAAACATAGATCTGATCATAAACTCAAAGTTCATCGGATCCCAACAAACACACCGCAAAAAGAGTTACATCATATGGATCTCCAAGAGACCATTGTATTGAGAATCTAACGAGAGAGAGGAAGCCATCTAGCTACTAACTGCGGACCCGTAGGTCCACAAAGAACTACTCACACATCATCGGAGAGGCACCAATGGACATGATGCACCCTCCGTGATGGTGTCTAGATTGGATCCGTGGTTCGGACTCTGCGTAATGGGAATTGATTTTCGTCGACTCCTTAGGGTTTCTGAAATATTGGGGTATTTATAGAGCAAAGAGTCGGTTCGGGGCACCCAAGGTGGGCACAACCCACCGTGGCGCCTGGCCTCTGGCGCGACCTGGTGGGTTGTGCTCCCCTCGGAGCACCCCCCAGGCGCTTCTCCGGCCCACTGGATGTCTTCTGGTCCAAAGAAAATCCACAAAAAGTTTCGATGTGTTTGGACTCCGTTTGGTATTGATTTCCTGCGATGTAAAAACATGCAGAAAACAGCAACTGGCACTTGGCACTATGTCAATAGGTTAGTACGAAAAAATAATATAAAATGACTATAAAATGATTATAAACATCCAAGAATGATAATATAACAACATGGAATAATAAAAATTATAGATACGTTGGAGACGTATCAGTTCCCGGCATGGCGAAGGACCTCATGGGTGGAGGCTTCACCCTAGCTGCAAAGTTAGCATTACGACGATCTATCTGTGTCTTCCTTTCACCATGTTGTATGCTTTGCATACCTCCCTTTTTTTGCTGGTTTTATCTTGATGCATCTTCGCGGCCATACTTCCCTTGCTTGCTTGTTCTCGACTCCTATGTTGAGCTCTGGACTCATGCCTCAGCTCGTTAGCTACGTTCTGTGCATTTGTTAGCGAACCTCTACAATGATGGGTGACATTTATCCGGTCACCCTGTATGGCATTATCTCGCAAGGTCCTGCTTAGATAGGCACCTGCACCCATAATTAACACACATGGCACTGCTTAGTAAATAACTGTTCATTGCCTAAAGAAAGTCAGTGGAGTGAAGGTTAAAGCTTTACTATCCGTTTTGAAGGTGCTTGTGTGAAAGGATCGATATAGTTGACTAGAGGGGGGGGGGGGTGAATAGGCAACTAACAATTTTTAGCTTTTCTTTACCAAATTAAACTTTGCATCAAAATAGGTTGTCTAGATATGCAACTAGGTGGACAACCTATATGATGCAACAACCATAAGCACGTAAGCAAGCAAAGGATATAACACAAATAGGCTTGCACAAGTAAAGGGATAAGATAACCAAGAGCGGAACCGGCGGAGACGAGGATGTGTTACCGAAGTTCCTTCCTTTTGAGGGGAAGTACATCTTCGTTAGAGCGGTGTGGAGGCACAATGCTCCCCAAGAAGCCACTAGGGCCACCGTATTCTCCTCACGCCCTCACACAATGCGAGATGCCGTGATTCCACTATTGGTGCCTTTGAAGGCGGTAACCGAACCTTTACAAACAAGGTCGGGGCAATCTCCACAACTTAATTGGAGGCTCCCAACGACACCACGAAGCTTCACCACAATGGACTATGGCTCCACGGTGACCTGGGTGCTCAAACACCCAAGAGTAACAAGATCCACTAGGGATTAGTGGGGGAATCAAATTTCTCTTGGTGGAAGTGTAGATCGGGGCCTTCTCAACCAATCCCGAGCAAATCAACAAGTTTGATTGGCTAGGGATAGAGATCGGGCGAAAATGGAGCTTGGAGCAACAATGGAGCTTTTAGGGGAAGAGGTAGGTCAACTTTGGGGAAGAAGACCTCCTTATATAGTGGGGGAACAATCCAACGTTACCCCCCAAACAGCCCAGAGGGCGGTATTATCATGAGAGAGCGGTACTACCGCTGGGCTCAGCGGTACTACTGCTCCCTCTGGCGGTACTGCCGCGTAGTCTGGAAGGCAGGGGGAAAGGGACCTAAGCGGTATTTCCGCAGCGGTAGGGCAGTACTACCGCTCATGAGCAGTACTGCCACTCTACTACCGCTGCATAGTACCGCACAATTCGACACAAGAATTGACCCCCTCAAATCGACGCGGCAGGGGCCTGGTACCGCAGCGGTACTACGACTGAGGACCCACCGGTGGTACTACCGCTGCAGAGCGGTATGCCCATCAGGACCCCTAAGCGGTACTACCATTCGGTATCATGATACTACACTGGGACCAAACAACACCCAAAGAAGGAAGGAAGAGCTCTCCATTGAAGCGGAAAGGCTCAGAGGGTGTGAAAAGGATGTGTACGTGTTGATTCCACCCCAGCCTTACCAAAGCGGACCCCCTCTTGATAGTACTGTGCCCTCTACGAAACTAGTCCACCGAAAAAGAAACGAAAGAGCTACACCGTCTTGAATGACACTCCGAGGGAAAGAAATTGTCTCGTGCCAAAGATGGATCTCTGAAATACTCAAGGCACATGATTAGTCCGCAAACATGTTGTCATCAATCACCAACAAACCACATCAAGAGAGATATGCCTTAACAATCTCCCCCTTTTTGGTGGAATGATGACAACCAGGGATTTGCACAAGGATAAGACATGAAAGTAAAGATACTTAGGACTACAAAATATAGAAGGGCTCCCCCTGAATGTGTGCACCTAGAAAGAAGTGCCTTTGGAATGCACGACACACATTAGGATCAACGCTCCCCCTATATTTTATAGTCCAACAAACTAAGTAAAGGATATATGGGAGCAGGGTAAGTATAACAAGATAAGCATGCAACTCATAAGATACCAAGGTACTAGATATACATAGATAAGATAAAGAAAAGGTAGCATATGTCTCACACCATATGTCTAGAAGTTAGGTCTCATAGGCATAGAACCAAACAAAGCAAAGCAAATGGCAAACACAAAACACAAAGACACTCTCGAAACACGGCAACACACAAATTCCTAAAACTCTCTCCCCCTTTGGCATCGAGACACCAAAAGGGCAAAGAGCGATGCTACGGCTCCAGGTGATAGCAAGCTGAGGATTACGAGCATCACATCCCTGCGGGATCGTCTGCACCGCCATCATCGGTCGGGAACTGCTCAGCGTCTGAATCGGTCCACGGGCAATGCTGCTGAATGCACTCCTCTTCCTCAGTGATCTGACCCTCCGACCCACTGACAACGGTCGCACCCAGCTGACGCATGAGCTCCTTGTGACGCCCCCTGGCCTTCTTCTCCGCCACATGAGTCATGTACTCACCGTGAGACTCCATGCAGAAGAGCTTCTTCATCTTGTGCTTCAGCTTCTTTGCCTAAGAGGGCTCTGTCCCAGAAGGCTCATAGTCCTCATCGTCATCATCGGCCTCAGCGTCGTCCTCGATCTCCATGTCAGCAGCAGTAGATGGACCCCCAGATTTAGGAGCGGGGGTGCCCCAATTGTCCTTCTTCCTCAGACGCTTGATCTCATGAGACACCAAATCTCTAGTTTCCAGCTCATAGGTTTCCTTCTTAGTCACAGGGTGAACCTTCACAGTATAGTAGGGCCAGAGTGCTTGCTTGTGAGTAGAGTTTGCATTGCGGTGAGGTCAGAAGCCAACAGGAGTCTCAAGCCCGTGATCTTCCACATCAAGTAACTCCATGAAGGCCTTCCACTTGACAGAGAGCAACTTGCCATTTGTCATCCAAGTCAGAGTCCTTTCTGCATCAGTCCCAAGATGGACAGTGGCATAGAATTGAGCCACCAAATCAGCATCGAAATCCTTGTTGAACTGCATGATCCTGAGAATGTTCGGCTGAGAACACATCTGAAGAGCTTCACCAAAGTACTCAGGATCCTTTTCCATGGCATCCGTGTCGATGGAGCGAACATCAACATAGAGATTCTTCTTGGCTTTGATCACATCAAAGAAGATGGCAAACTGAAAGCGGTTCCAGAACGAGCGGTTGACCAAATTGGGTTCTTGGGCTTCCTCATAGGGGTTACAGCGACGCTTTTACCAGAACTCCTTGGCAGTCATCTCAGTCACATTCTTGCCCCTTGGATTCGGCCTGTTGGCAGGTTTCTTCTGGAGTTGAGGCGGAGGTGGCGCACTGGAGGAAGCACCCGCAGGCTGTGGTGAAGCACTGGAGGAACCACCTGTTGACTCAGAAGTGCGGTAGCGCTTTGATGAAGCACGACGGGGGTTGATACGGCAGGCCTGCTGCTCAGGAATATCATCACCTGGAACCAAACACACAAGCAACAAAAACACCACGAAAGAAAGAGCATACGCCACCAAACGAAGCAACAAGGATCAAGGTGTGGTAGAAAATGATGGAACTGGGGATCCGACGGTAGTACCATGACCTACCCGCGGTAGTACCGCGCGTGCGGTAGTACCGCTCAAGATGAGCGGTAGTACCACTCAAGAGGGGAAACGGTGGTTCCCTACTGCCGTGGACAGATCCGACACTACCAGGATGCCAAATTCAAAAATTAATCCTACCAAACATCAATCCAAAGGGCCTAGAAGCTATCTCCATCCTACTCAAGCCTCTTCATCGCCAAAAACGAGAAAACAATGCCTATTGCCCCTAAGAACTAGATGCGAGATCTAGGCAAAAAGAAAGCGGGAACGGGGGCAATACCGGCATCCATGGCTGGAGGACGTGGTGGGGAATGACTCCACCGGAGGAAATGGAGAGGAACGGCCCGAAACCGTCGGCTGGCCGGAGCCCTCCCGCGGCGAGACGTCGCTGGAGCGACGAGGAAGACGAGCGAGTGGGGGCGAATGGGTATGGGGAAGAAAATAACTCCCCGCCTCGATATAACCCCATCGCCGCCTCCAGCGGTAGTAGTACCGCTGGTGCGGGCGGTAGTACCGCTTGACCCTCATAAGCGGTAGTACCGCTCAGCCGCAAGAAGGACTAGGCCAAAAAGGGCTTAGCTCAAGAGAGAAGAACGAGACAAAAAACGGGAATAAACACACACCCAATACCAGCAAGGAGAGCGAGAAACACACACCTCTCTAAGAGAGGGCGGTGGCCAAGGCTACCTATGCTTGAGTCAATTGGTATGGCACCACGAAGAATTATCCTTGGGTCCATGACCAAAACTCATCTTTGAAGCACAAGTGCCATAAGAAATGGCTAATGTGAAAGAGTTGATCAATTTATGCATAATGGGGGGAGGCAGAGTTCATTGAGAGAACACCACTCCCCCTATATCCATGCCTACACCTAACCAAGATAACAAGTTGAGTATGGTGGGGTGTGCAAGGGTTCAAGCAACAATGCTCGAATCAATGATATTTAGCTCATGCCTTAACTCGCGAAATCTTGCTTCATCCAAAGGCTCCGTGAAGATATCTGCAAGGTTATCATGAGTGTTGACATAGTTGAGCTCGATCTCCCCTCGCCTAATGTGATCCCGGATGAAGTGATACCGAATCTCAATATGCTTCTTCTTGAAGTGTTGCACCGGGTTGAGAGAAATCTTGATGGAACTTTCATTGTCACACCAAAGAGGCACTTTGTCACAAATGACACCATAATCCGTTAAAGTTTGCCTCATCCATAGGAGTTGTGCACAACAACTACCGGCCGCCACATACTCCGCTTCGGTGGACGAGAGAGACACACACCTTTGCTTCTTGGAAGACCAACTCACCAAAGAGCAACCAAGGAATTGGCACCTCCGTCCAGTGGACTTCCTATCCACTTTGTCTCCGCCAATCGGAGTCCGAATATCCTACAAGCTTGAAGTTTGCTCCTCTTGGGTACCATAAGCCAAAGTTTGGGGTATGAGCCAAATATCGAAAGATTCGCTTGACTGCCACATAGTGGCTTTCCTTAGGTGCGGCTCGAAATCGTGCACAAATTCCCACACTCAACATGATATCCGGTCTAGATGCACAAAGGTAAATCAAGGAGCCAATCATGGAGCGATATACCTTTTGATCCACCGCTTTACCATTGGGATCAATGTCAAGTTGGCACTTGGTGGGCATTGGAGTGGAAGCCGGCTTGACATCGCTTAGCTTGAATCTCTTGAGCATGTCTTGAGTGTATTTGGCTTGGTTGATGAAGGTTCCTTCTCTTTTTTGCTTCACTTCGAATCCGTGGAAGACATCTTGAACTTTGAGGTCATGAGATTGGCAAATTCCTCATTGAAAGCTTTGTTAGGGGAACCCAAGATAATATCATCAACATATAGTTGGCACACAAACAACTCCCCTTTGACCTTCTTAGTAAAAAGAGTGGGGTCGATTAGCCAACTTCAAATCCATGATCTTGTAGCAACTCGGTACGGTGGTCATACCACACACGTGGGGCTTGTTTAAGGCCATAGAGTGCCTTATCGAGTTGATACACATGATCGGGAAAGTAGGGATACTCGAACCCGGGGGGTTGTTTGACGTAAACCAACTCATTAATGGGACCATTAAGAAAAGCACTCTTCACATCCATTTGTTGTAGCTTAAATTTATGATGAGAAGCGTATGCAATTAACATGCGAATTGACTCAAGGCGAGCAACGGGAGCAAAGGTTTCACGGTAGTCGATACCCTCGACTTGGTAGTAGCCTTGTGCCACCAAACGAGCCTTGTTGCGAATGATAATTCCATGAGCATCTTGCTTGTTCTTGAATATCCACTTGGTTCCAATGACATTATGGTTCCCGGTTGGCCTTGGCACCAATCTCCACACCTTGTTGTGCTCAAAGTTGTTGAGTTCTTCATGCATCGCATTGAGCCAATCCGAATCCTCGAGGGCTTCATAAACCTTTTGTGGTTCCACACAAGAGACAAACGCATGATGTTCACAATAGTTTGCTAATTGTCTACGAGTGCTTACCCCCTGAGGGAGTCCTGGATTAGGGGGTGTCCGGATAGCCGAACTATCATCTTTGGTCGGACTCCTAGACTATGAAGATACAAGATTGAAGACTTCGTCCCGTGTCCGGATGGGACTTTCCTTGGCGTGGAAGGCAAGCTTGGCGATACGGATATGTAGATCTCCTACCATTGTAACCGACTCTGTGTAACCCTAACCCTATTCGGTGTCTATATAAACCGAAGGGTTTTAGTCCGTAGGACGAACAACAATCATACCATAGGCTAGCTTCTAGGGTTTAGCCTCTCTGATCTCGTGGTAGATCTACTCTTGTACTACCCATATCATCAATATTAATCAAGCAGGACTAGGTATTACCTCCATCGAGAGGGCCCGAACCTCGATAAAAACATCGTGTCCCTTGTCTCCTGTTACCATCCGCCTAGACGCACGATTCGGGACCCCTACCCGAGATCCGCCGGTTTTGACACCGACATTGGTGCTTTCATTGAGAGTTCCTCTGTGTCGTCACCTATAGGCCCGATGGCTCCTTCAATCATCAGCAACGACGCAGTCCAGGGTGAGACTTTTCTCCCCGGACAGATCTTCGTATTCGGCGGCTTTGCACTGCGGGCCAATTCGCTAGGCCATCTGGAACAGATTGAAAGCTACGCCCCTGGCCATCAGGTCAGATTTGGAAGCTTGAACTATAGGGCCGATGTCCGCGGAGACTTGATCTTCGACGGATTCGAGCCACAGCCGAGCGTGCCGCACTGTCTTGATGGGTACGATCTAGCTCTGCCGCCCGAGCGGCCCACGAGGCGCACTCGATGCCGCTCCGACCCTTAATCCGGGCCGGTTTCACGATCGAGGACGGTTGGTTGGACGCCGCCTCGGGGGCTGAAATCTCTACGACGATTGAGCCGAACACCATCCCCGCCCTTTGCGGCTCAGACTCCAGTGTGCCGGACTCCTTGCCGGACTCCGACCCTCCGTGCCCTGCCAATCGAATCCGATCGGCGCCGATTATGGAGTTCACCGCCGCGACATCTTTCAGCACTCGCCCTTTGGCGATATCCTGAACTCATTAAAGTCGTTCTCTTTGTCAGGGGAGCCCTGGTCGAACTACGGTCAGGAAGGTTGGGATTCGGACGATGAAGAAATTCAACGCCCACCCACCACCCACTTTGTAGCCACTGTCGATGATTTAACCGACATGCTCGACTTCGACTCCGAAGACATCGACGGTATGGACGACGATGCGGGAGACGACCAAGAACCAGCGCCTACAGGGCACTGGAAGGCCACCTCGTCATACGACATATACATGGTGGACATCCCAAAAGATGGGAATGGCGATGGAACGGCGGAAGATGACCCCTCCAAGAAACAGCCCAAGCACCGACGTCAGCGGCGCCGCTCTAAATCCCGCCACAGTAAAAATGGCGATTCCGGCACGGGAGACAATAATACCCCGACAAGTGCGAAGATGACCCCTCCAGCAGGACTCGGCGCAGGGAGGGTGAGAAGCAAGTCCGCACGACAAGGCTGGCAGAAGAGAGGTAGAGGACGATAATTATGCCCCCCTCCAAGACGAGGCAAGCCTCGACGATGACGTAATCGTCGTGCTGAAGGACCCCGTCGAACAAGAGCGTTTCAAACGCAGGCTCATGGCCACGGCAAGCAGCCTCAAGAAAAGCAGCAACAGCTTAGAGCTGACCAAGACCTGCTAGGCGGCGGATGGATCAAGTCCTTGCAGCCAAGAGTATGAACTCGAACGCCCCTCCAAAAGCTACCCCAAACGCAGGCCGTTGCCTCGATCAGAGGAGGAAGCACCCACGTCACCAGCGCATGACATGACAGACCGGCCACCCCGCGGCCGCTACAGAGAAGCCTCTCGGCCCTCCGCTCAAGCCACGCCCCGACGCCGCTCAAAAAGTACCAAGGCACGGGAAAACGCGCCGGACTTGGGAGATATATTGGAGGATAAGGCAAAACATACAAGATCGATCTACAGATCGCGTGGGCGCCCAACGACTTGGGATGATTACCGTCACGCCGGATACAGCAAACCCGGCCGGACCGAACACAGCAGACAAAGCTCATATGAGCTACGTCGTGATATTGCCCAATACAGAGGCGCCGCACACCCACTATGCTTCACAGATGAAGTAATGGATCATCAAATCCCTGAGGGCTTCAAACCCGTAAACATCGAATCATACGATGGTACCACAGATCTGCGGTCTGGATCGAGGACTATCTCCTCCATATCCACATGGCCCGCGGTGATGATCTACATGCCATCAAATACCTCCCACTCAAGCTTAAAGGACCAGCTCGGCATTGGCTCAACAGCTTGCCAAAGAGTCAATCGGTTGTTGGGAGGACACGAAGCCGCATTCCTTGATAACTTCCAGGGCACATATGTGCGACCACCGCACGCCGATGACCTTAGCCATATAATTCAACAGCCGTAAGAATCGCCGGACAATTACGGGCGTGGTTCCTAACAAAGAAAAATCAGATCGCCGACCGTCCGAATGCGAGGCGCTAGCAGCCTTCAAACACAACATCCGCGACGAGTGGCTAGCCCGCACCTAGGACAGAAAAGCCAAATCCATGGCAGCTCTCACCACACTCATGACCCGCTTTTGCGCGGGAGAGGACAGCTGGCTAGCTCGAAGAAACAACTTGGCCAAACACCCTGGTAGTTCGGATACCAAGGACAGCAACGGCAGGTCGCGTCGCAACAAGAACAAGCGCCGCATTAACGGCGATAATGCTGAAGATACGGTAGTCAATGCCGAATTCAGAGGCTCTAAACCCGGTCAGCGGAAAAAGCCATTCAAAAGAAATACCCAGGGCCCGTCCAACTTGGACCGAATACTCGATCGCTTGTGCCAGATACATGGCACCCCTGAAAAACCAGCCAACCACACCAACAGGGATTGTTGGGTGTTCAAGCAAGCAGGCAAGCTAAGCGCCGAAAACAACGACAAGGGGCTGCATAGCGATGACGAGGAAGAGCCCCGGCCGCCGAACAATAGAGGACAGAGGGGCTTCCCCCCACAAGTGCGGACGGTGAACATGATATACGCAACCCACATACCCAAAAGGGAGCGGAAGCGCACTAAGGGACGATAGCGATGGAGCCAGCCGCCACGGTTCAACCCATGGTCCTCCTGCCCGATCACCTTTGATCGAAGGGACCACCCCACTAGCATCCGTCACGGCGGATTCGCCGCATTGGTTCTTGACCCAATCATCGACGGATTTCACCTCACTAGAGTCCTGATGGACGGCGGTAGCAGCCTGAACATGCTTTATCGTGATACAGCGCAAAATGGGCATAGACCCTCAAGGATTAAACCCACAAAGACGACCTTTAAAGGCGCCATACCAGGTGTAGAGGCCAATTGTACAGGCTCGCTTACACTCGGTGGTCTTCGGATCCCCGGATAACTTCCGGCGAAGAGTTAATCTTCGACATAGTCCCGCTCCGCAGCGGCTATCACGCGATCGCTCGGACGAACCGCACGGTAAAGTTCAATGCGGTGCCGCACTACGATACCTCAAGTTCAAGATGCCAGCCCTCGAGGAGTAATCACGGTCAATGGAAACACCGAACGCCTCTCCGAACGGAGGAGCACACGACGCCCTCGTGGTGGAGGTGCAAGGCAGCCTCTCACAGCAATTCTCGAGTCCGCCACTAAACGTCTCGACACCGCTGCAAAGCGCCCGAGTAACCTACAACAAGACCGCCGGCACGATCCAAGCACGCGAGTAATCCGCTCCAACCCCAGCCCTCGCGAAATTGCAAAGCCAAGATTACTACGCGTACATAACTACGCCCGAGATACCATGGGCATAAGGAGGGCACGACCACGGCACGCCTGCACGCGCTCAACCGCAACAGGGGCTCCGATTGTGTCATTCTTTTTCTTTTTTCTTTTTTCTTACTTTCAGGACTCTGTTCTCCAGAAGCCCTGTCCGGCATTCGTGCCGAACTCACGATGCAACAGCCAGGGAAACAGAAAGCTATGTCGAGTGTCCAGGTGGTCTCTACTACGGGCATTATACCTGTTTTACATACCATCCTGCAGCTTACCCCTGGAGGGAGACATGTTAAATAGTCCCATCCCTTGCTTATCGCACAATTTGTATCGTTCTGCTTTTGTTTGCAGTTTCTTTTTAATAACCAATATATAGCTCTTGCCTATTATTGCATTCTTTCCCATTATATATGTTCATTTATGACATTGCGCAACCGTACAAGTTGGTACGGCCAATACACCAGGGGCTTAAGTACCCCAAAAGTATGGTGTGATAAGTCCGAACACTTTCACAAGTGCGGCACCTCGAACTTATAGCATTATATGCATCGGCTCCGAATCATGTCTTGGGTATATAGTTGGGTTTGCCCGGCACCCATGTTTTGGTACCTTACGTTCCGTTATATCGGCTAAGGTAGCACTAGGAGAACCACTGCGATTGTGCCCCGGTTGAGCTGGGTTGAGCACCTTAGTGGAGAAAGCTAAAACTGACCGTCATGATAAGGCGAGAGCCGGTCGCTGTTCGAGAGGTTTCTTCGAGTCCCTAAAGACTTATGCCGCTTAGAGCGAGAAACCGACATTGTCCGGCCAAGGCGTGGATAGCGCCCCGAACTCGGTCTTCCAAATACTAGGGGCTTCGCCGAAATTTATAATTATAGAATTCTATGGCTAAGTGAGAGTGTTCAAGCACTATAAGTCCGGTTGCCTTGTTCGTTGCATTGAGCGCCTCCCTCGACGGACCCAAGAATGGGAACAAGAGCGCTCAAGTTCATCCCGAACACCCCAGCACTCATGGCATGGGGGCTGAAGCCAACGACTTGCCATCTCTCAAATTTGATAAACGGCCGCACAGAAGGTAATATTTTAAATTAACAAGCGTTGCTTAGCGATATGAACAAGTTTTTAGCGTCACGAGATAACAAATGCGAGTCTATTCAAAATTACATCTTTGGAGCACTCATCCGCTATACGGCGGGCACCCTTCGTAACACCTCATAGTACATTTCGGCTTGCGATGATCCTTGCCCTTCGGTGGTTCGTCCGTCACAAGCTTCTCCGCATCCAGCTTGCCCTAGTGCACTTTAGCACGGCAAGAGCCCGACGGGCACCTTCAATGCAGACGGAGCGCTTGATGACTTCAATCCATGGACAAAGGCCCACCAGCCGCTGCACTAGCCCAAAGTAGCTCCTGTGCATGGCTTCCAATGGCCACAACCGAACTATGAGTCCCTTCATGGCCTGTTCGGCGACCTTAGGAGCTCGACCAGCTGCTTCAGCTGGTCGCCAAGGGCACCGGACGGTCGGCCTCAAAGATATCGAGACCAGAACACCTTCTCCGTCGAGCTCCTCCTTGGCGCGTAGAACGCGACAAGATCGTATTACACTACGGGCAGATCTGCGAATGCTCCCGGAGAGCTCCGAATCCGGGTAAGTAATAGGTAATTCACTTTCACATGCTTGCTTTGCATAAAGAATGCCTTACCCGCCGCTATCTTCTTTAATGATTCAATTTCTTGAGGGCTTTTTGGGCTTCGGCCTTAGCGGCTTTGGTACTCTCAAGAGCCGAGGCGAGCTCGACTCTCGAAGTCTTGAGTCACGCCCAAACTCTCGTGTTTTTCCACGAGCCCTGGAGCTCTTGCCGCACCTCCGCCACCCGCTCCTCCTGCTTCTCTCGCTCGGTGCGTTCCGCGGCCGCTTTGCTTTCGGCCGCGGACACCGCTTCCTTCAGGGTCGGCACCTCGTTCGTGGCCCCCACAATACCCACGTTATTCCTGTCATTTTTTGCAACCGAATCCTTTCTATAAGGTATTACTTTAATAAGGTATTACTTACCTTCTTTGTCCTCGAGCTGCTTCTTGGCTTGGCCGAGCTCGTTCTCGGACCGCCGAGGCTGTGCTTCAATGCATTGACCTCCATGATCGGTCGGCAGAGGTCAGCAGCGCAGCTGCATTCCCATATTGACATACTTATGTTAGACTCCTGGGTATATCTTTTAGATCCTTAGTCCGCTTTTCTTTCCGAACACCGAACTAAGCATCAGGGCTACTGTATATGCGGTAATATTTTTACATATTCTAAACTTACCTCAAAGCCCGTTAGAAGGCTGGTATAGGCTTCATCCAGCCCGCTCATGCGGATCGAACTTTCGGATCACCACACTCATAACAAGGCGGTGCTCCTCCTCGATGGAGGCGCTGTTAAGCGCCCAAAGAAGCTATCCGTGCCTCCGTTGGATGGAGGACACCGACGCCTTACCCTTCCTACGAAGGGGCATTTGCGGACTTCGAACCGCTGAAGGTTCCGGTATGGAGTCCGAATGAGGGCCGGGCTTACAGCCCACGGGGTCTCGCTCGCTACCGAGTCCGGAGGTTGCCTTGCAGCGCCTCCCCGCGCCACCTCCTCTTGACCAGGCCCCCCTTGGGGCCCCACCTCGCATCGTCTGCAGCGTAAGGTGAGGAGGCGGCCGAAGTGAAGTACTTCCACTTCCGATTTAACTCGAGGACCCGCTCGACGGCGGCGAACTCGTCCTTGGGCGGGCTGCATGATTGTTCGGCATTAGAGAACACTATGCAATGATAAAAAGCCATGGGTATCCTGGACACTTACGATCTCGCCAGGCTTGGCCTTGTTGGCCCTCCTCCTCGTCGTTGTCGACGCTGGCGGAGAAGTCCGAGGAAGGGTCCTTCCTTCTTGACCCTCCGCCTCCCTAGTTGGGGCGGCCTTCCTTTTCTTCCTCCCCACCGGGGAGAGGCTTTTTCCTCCTCCTCTTCCTCGTGAGGAGGATTCCGCCTCGTGGTTGTCGGGCGATGAGTCCGACGGCTCTCGCACCGGAGCTCTTCGAGTTCCGTGGCCTCCTTCTTGTCCTTCTTCTCCGCACCACGTGAGGTGCCGAGCCAGCAGCCCGTCAATCGGGCGTCCACTGGTCTTCAGCAAAGGCCGGACAAGTTAATCTGTCCGGACGTCTTCAACCAGTCTGTCAAAGGTTAGGGAGTTTTAGATCCCACATAGAGTCAATCTATGAAAACAAGAGTCCCATAAAGGGTAAAATAACTTACCTCGCTGGCTTGACGCTGCGAGCTGAATCATGATCTTGATAGCGGATGTGGAACCTCGGCGCCCTTGAAAAGCACCTTCCGTGCATCTTCGCACGTAGTGTCGAAGAGCCTTTTCAGAGTTCGGTGCTGTGTCGGATCGAACTCCCACAATTTGAAGGCCCGTTGTTGGCATGGGAGAATCCGGCGGATGAGCATCACCTGGATTACATTGACAAGCCTGAGATTCTTGTCCACCAGGTTTCGGACGCAAGTTTGGAGTCCGGACAGTTCATCCGAATCCCCCCATGTCAGGCCCGTCTCTTTCCATGATGTGAGCTGTGTGGGGAAGCCCAATCGGAATTCGGGGCCCGCCGCCCATTGAGAGTCACGCGGCTCGGTGATGTTGAACCACCCCGATTGCCACCCCTTTATGGTCTCCGCAAAGGAGCCCTCGAGCCATAGGACTTTGGCCATCTTGCCAACCATGGCGCCTCCGCACTCCGCTTGGCGGCCGCCCACTACCTTCGGCCTGACATTGAAGATCTTCAGCCATAAGTCGAAATGGGGCTGGATGCAGAGGAAGGTTTCGCATACCCACGATGAACGCCGAGATGTTGAGGATGAAATTGGGCCGATCATGGAAGTCCAGGCCGTAGTAGAACATGAGCCCCCGGACAAATGGGTGAAGTGGAAAACCTAGTCCGCGGAGGAAGTGGGGGAGAAACACCACCCTCTCTTGGGGCCTGGGGGTGGGAATGAGCTGTCCCTCATCGGGTAGCCGGTACGTGATGTCGCTGGACAGGTATCCGGCCTTCCGCAGCTTTTTGATGTGCCCCTCCGTGACGGAGGAAGCCTTCCACCTGCCTCCCGCTCCGGACATAGTTGGAGAAGGTTGAGGAGGGGTGTGCGGACTAGGGCGCTGGAGCTCGAGTGCACGGAAATGGATGAGAAAAGGAGGAAGAAGGCATAGGTGAAAATGTGGATCCTTATCCCCTTATATGGACGGACGAAGCTATGCGTCCCCCGCCAGCCTGGTAAAACTCGCTTATCTCCCAAGCACCGTAATCAATGGCGCGGATGGGTTACCCACGTCCGCATTGATGGGAATCCCGGAATAAGGGGGCACGATCTCTGCTTTGATAAGACGTGCCAAGGAAACCGCCTCGCTAAACGCGCTAAGGCGGAACAGTAAAAAATGATTCATATAAAGGCCTGTCCGTGGTGTGATGTCACGCCGCAGAATACATCAGCAGATCTGTGCAAAAATTATTCTCTCTACGGTAGTATGTGGAACTTGTTTTGCAGAGCCGGACACTATCCTTGTGTTCAAAACCTTCTATGAAGTATTCGGAGGAGGAACCCGCCTTGCAATGCCGAAGACAATATGCACGCCGGACTCGTCGTCATTGAAGCCTGGTTCAGGGGCTACTGAGGGAGTCCTGGATTAGGGGGTGTCCGGATAGCCGAACTATCATCTTTGGCCGGACTCCTAGACTATGAAGATACAAGATTGAAGACTTCGTCCCGTGTCCGGATGGGACTTTCCTTGGCGTGGAAGGCAAGCTTGGCGATACGGATATGTAGATCTCCTACCATTGTAACCGACTCTGTGTAACCCTAACCCTATTCGGTGTCTATATAAACCGAAGGGTTTTAGTCCGTAGGACGAACAACAATCATACCATAGGCTAGCTTCCAGGGTTTAGCCTCTCTGATCTCGTGGTAGATCTACTCTTGTACTACCCATATCATCAATATTAATCAAGCAGGGGTAGGGTATTACCTCCATCGAGAGGGCCCGAACCTGGGTAAAAACATCGTGTCCCTTGTCTCCTGTTACCATCCGCCTAGACGCACAGTTCGGGACCCCCTACCCGAGATCCGCCGGTTTTGACACCGACACCCCCTCTGTTAAGCTTCCAAGCACATTCTCCATGATGTGCCCTTTGGTGGTGAGCTTGGAAGCAATCTTGGCGGCACGACGCTCCAATTCCTCCTCGGAAGTGAGATGAAGAGAGGAAACTTGATCATCTTGAGTGCCATCATGAGCTTGTTCTTGATCTTGAGCTTGCTCTTGATCTTGAACTTGCTCGGAGGAGAGAACTTGACCTTGGGCATCATGTGGTGGTTCACCACCATCTTGAGAGAGATCTTGCCCTTGGTCTTGTTCATTTGGTTGAGGGCCTTCAGTATCTTCTTCGGAAGCGTGTTGGTCTTGAGTTGGTGATGGTTCCACTTGAGTGGAACATTGTCCTTCTCCTTCGGCCACAAGGGGTTCCTTAATGGGTAGGATAAAGCGAACACCCATTTTTCTTATGGCTTGGGGAGGAATTTCATCACCTACATCACAAGTACCACTTTGCTCCACTTGGGAGCCGTTATTTTCATCAAACTCCACGTTACACGTTTCCTCAATAAGTCCCGTGGACTTATTGAGAACACGGTAAGCATGAGAGTTTGTAGCATAACCAACAAATATGCCCTCATAAGCTGTAGCCTCAAATTTAGACAAACGAACACCTTTCTTGAGAATGAAACACTTACACCCGAACACCCGAAAGTACTTGAGGTTGGGCTTGTTACCGGTGAGTATCTCATATGGAGTCTTGTTCAGGCCTTTGCGGAGATAGAGCCGGTTTGAAGCATGACACGCGGTGTTGATGGCTTCGGCCCAAAAGTTGTAGGGAGACTTGAACTCCGCCATCATGGTCCTTGCCGCATCCATCAACGTCCGGTTCTTCCTCTCCGCAACACCATTTTGTTGAGGGGTGTAAGGTGCGGAATATTGATGCTTGATCCCCTCATCACTAAGAAACTCATCCAAGGTGTAGTTCTTGAACTCGGTGCCATTGTCACTTCTTATTGTCAAGATCTTTGCATTGTGTTGACGTTGGGCTTCATTTGCAAAGTCAATGACAGTTTGTTGGGTCTCGCTCTTCCTCTTGAAGAAATACACCCAAGTGTATCTTGAATAATCATCCACAATCACCAAGCAATACTTCCTTCCCCCAAGACTATCAAAGGATGGAGGCCCAAAGAAATCCAAATGAAGGAGCTCCAAAGGCCTCTTTGAGTAAATGATAGACATGGGAGGGTGAGCCTTCTCATGTAGCTTTCCTTCGATACAAGCACTACAAGCACGATCTTTAGCAAACCTAACATTCGTTAGTCCATGGACATGGTCCCCCTTGAGAAGACTTTGCAAAGATCTCATATTGACATGGGCTAGGCGGCGATGCCAAAGCCATCCCACGTCAACTTTAGCCATTAGGCATGTCACGGTCTTAGTGGGTCACTCCGAAAAGTTAATCACTTATAGACCGTTCTCGACATGCCCAACAAAGGCTACTTTAAGAGTCTTGCTCCACAAGAGGGCCACGGTATCGATATCAAAGAAAGTGGCAAAGCCCATGATTGCAAGTTGACGAACAGAAAGTAAATTGTATGCAAGGGACTCAACGAGCATGACCTTCTCGATCGTGAGATCATGAGAAATGACAACCTTGCCGAGTCCCAATACCTTAGAAGATGAGGCATCACCCCACTCGACATTGGTGGGTATAGATGGAGTCTTGAGTACATCCACCACCAAGTCCTTGCTTCCGGTCATGTGATTTGTAGCTCCACTATCGAGCAACCATGATCCCCTACCGGAAGCAAACACCTAAAAGAGATCAATGCTTGGTTTTAGGTACCCATTTTGTAATGGGTCCTTTGATATTAGTGACAAGGGTCTTAGGAACCCAAATAGACCATTCAATGTACTCATAAGGAGAACCAACAAATTTGGCATGAACATGCCCATCACTAGCACGGCACAACACATAAGAAGGGTTAAAGTCGTCGGCTTTGTTGGGGAGAATGGCATTGCCCTTCTTGTCACTATCACCCTTCACATTGTTCTTCTTCTTCTTGGAAGCACCGTCTCCCTCTTTCACAAAGGTTTGCTTGAGAGGAGGAGGTCGTTTGGTCTTGTCATTATTCTTCTTGTTCTTGGGCTTGGGTGCGAACCCAATCCCCTCCCTGGCCACAACTTCCTTTTGATTGCTCAAAAGGTCGTTGAGGTTCTTCTCACCTTGTATGCATGACACAAGGCCTTTCTCAAGTTGCTCCTTCAACTTAGCATTTTCCTCAATAAGATGCACATGCTCACAACATGGGTTAGTAGCATTTGCATTATCAATTAAAACCATATGAGGAAAAGTGGCTTTCTCCTTAGTTAGCTTCACTTGGAGTTGATCATGAGACTCTTTGAGGCTAGCATGAGTACCTTTCAAGGCCTTGTGAGCCTTGTCAAGTATATCAAACTCCTCCTTGAGTCTAGCAAGATCAAACTCCAACTTTGGCCTTCTCGGAATTTAGCACACGAGAAACAACAAGAGCATGATCAAGATCTTTCTTTAATTTAGCATGATCATCGTTGTGTGACTCCTCAAGAGCCAAATGAAGACCACACTCTTCCTCAAGAGCATTGGAAAGATCCGAAATCTCATCGGCATAGTCTCGACTATGCCCCTCCATCTTAGAGATGGTATCTTCGTGAGCCTCGATCATGTCATTGGCTTCTCCAAGTTGTTCCAAGAGAGCAACTAAGTGCTTCTTGGATTTACCCTTGAGTTTACCCATAAAGGATTCAAACTCATTCTCCTGCACCTTATACCCCTTATGTTCATCAATGCAATCCGTCAAAGAGGGATGATCAATGAAGGTAGTTTTGATGTTGGGGGTTACCTTGTTGGTGGACTTAGCCATGAGGCACTTGGCGATGATGCTCTCATTAGGAGAATCAAAGAGAGACACCCGTGGAGTCGTCGCAATGGCAACAGAGGCCATGGGAACCGACCCACCATCTTCATCATCATCTTCTTCTTCATTGTAATCTTCTTGTACCACCAACGCCTTGTGAGGAGTCTTCTTGGTGAAGTTGCTTGAGGGAGTCCTGGATTAGGGGGTGTCCGGATGGCTGGACTATGACCTTTGGCCGGACTCCTGGACTATGAAGATACAAGATTGAAGACTTCGTCCCGTGTCCGGATGGGACTTTCCTTGGCGTGGAAGGCAAGCTTGGCGATACTGGATATGTAGATCTCCTACCATTGTAACCGACTACGTAACGCTAACCCTATTCGGTGCCTATATAAACCGGAGGGTTTTAGTCCATAGGACGAACAACAATCATACCATAGGCTAGCTTCTAGGGTTTAGCCTCTCGATCTCATGGTAGATCTACTCTTGTACTACCCATATCATCAATATTAATCAAGCAGGAGTAGGGTTTTACCTCCATCGAGAGGGCCCAACCTGGTAAAACATCGTGTCCCTTGTCTCCTGTTACCATCCGCCTAGACGCACAGTTCGGGACCCCTACCGAGATCCGCGGTTTTGACACCGACATTGGTGCTTTCATTGAGAGTTCCTTCCGTGTCGTCGCCATCGTGAAGGATGCCTCATCCGTCTTTAAAGACGACACTTTGCTGCTAAAGAAGCTTTGGCTGTCGGCGGACTCTCCGCTAGGCGGTTTTCTTATGACCGCTGTGTTCGCCGCGCCACCGACGATGACTTCTCGGGTCATCGAAAGCAATCTTCACATTAACTCGGAGCTCGCCGAGTAGTTAGATCCGATGGAGCTCTCTTCCTTAAATGAGCTCTTGGATCGCATCGCCGCCCTGGGAGTCGCTATAGACTATGATCAGATTGGGCTAAACCCGATCTGAGAGAGATTAACTCTCCCCAGGTTACCCACCACGTTGCTGTGGTGGAGGAACAATACGGCGACCCTTCTTCTATCTTAAGGACTAGCTACGTCCGGATTCCCCATACCTCCATGCCGGATTCCTGCGGAGGAGAGGACGTCACTCAAGCCCTGAACCTAAAGTCAGGCAGCGGGCTAGATTCATTGGACAACATCCAAGAATCCAAGCTTCCAAGTTCGGAAGCTCCTTGGCCCTTAAGTCTCAGATTGGGCGCGGTTCCGGATTTAATTCCACCCGCCCACCCAAACATAAGCGACCTATCTCAAATTCGGCAAGAGCCCGCAGAAATAGTACACCATTACTGGGCCAGATTCCTCCTGGTTATGGACAGGATAAAGGACTGACGCGAGGAGGACGCAATCTCATTCTTCTACAATAATTGCACGGACAACGGGATCCTCAATGCTATAAGTCACCGTGACATTACACGCTTTGCCGACTTGGCGTCCATAGTACGAAAAGTCTTGTGCGATGGAAAGCGCACTCGAAAACCAAGCAAGATTTTGGGACAATCCGCCTTCAATACAACCCGATCCGAAATAAAAGGGTGCATCATTGCGGGCACCGGGTTAAATACCAAAAGCAAAAACCCTCTATAGGGCATGGAACCGTCTTCGGAGGGATGGCTCAATGGACCTGTAAAATACATAGTACGAGGGCGCCACTCCAACTCATAGCCTTAGAGCATGTTGGATACTACGGCAGTGGCCAAAAGTGGCGAAGAGCTTCTAGCTCTAGAGCACCAACCCAAGGATACCAATGCGGTATTAACAGTCTTGAGACTTTCGCATCAAATAATATGCGAAACGAACACTCTGTAGCCTTGCGAAGTCTACCAAGTAGCAACAATAAACCCATGGAGGACACGGCTATTACCTTCAATGCCGGATTTAACCTAAATTCGAACAGCCCGAGCACCACCGCATTGGTCCTCAGTCTGATAGTGGACGGCTTTCGCCTTACCAAGGTACTCATGGACGGTGGTAGCGGATTGAACCTCATTTACGAGGAAACCCTCCAAAAAATGGAAATAGACTGGAGCCGCATTGAGCGAAGCAGCACAACCTTTCGAGGAATAATCCCCAGTCAGGAAACACGCTGTACAGGAAAAATCACACTGGATGTGGTGTTCGGCACGCCGGATAATTACAGGTCCGAGGAGGTCACGTTCCAAGTGGCCCCGTTCAGCAGCGGATACCATGCTCTATTAGGGCGAGAGGCATTCACAATTTTCCAAGCTATACCCCATTATGGGTACATCAAGCTCAAAATGCCTGGGCCCAACGGAATCATCACTCTTGCTAGTGACCCGGACATAGCACTCCGCGCCAAAAATAAGACAGCCAGACCGCCCTTGAGGCACTATCCGGCCCTAGCGGCGAGGAACTCATCGCGCCAAGGCCCACGGTGAATAGGGACGACGTGATACTCGATAAGAGATCCAAGTCCACTTCCTTCAAACCAGCGGACGAAATAGTCAAATTCCAAGTCCATCCAATGTACCCTACAAAACGGCCTCCATCGGGCACAATTAAATCTGATGTAGACGCCGACTAAGAGAATTCCTACGCCGAAAATTGGGACATTTTGCAGGCACCCTTCGCACATGCCAGAATCCCACGACGACGGCCGAGCACAGCCTAAACATCCTAAAAGGATTCAAGCCACCAAACAGGCTCTTGGCGTTTCTCCGAACCCAAGAGACAGGCCATGGGAGAGGAGCTAGCCAAACTATTGGAGGCCGGATTTATCAGAGATATAAAACATCCGGACTGGCTAGCAAACCTGGTGATGGTACCAAAGAAGGACAAATCCTGGCGCCTATGCGTCGATTTCAAGGACCTCAACAAGGCTTGCCCAAAGGATCCCTTCCCCCTCCCCTCCATCGATCAAATCATCGACGCTACCGCAGGACACGATTCATTGTGTTTCCTCGACGCATACTCCGGCTACCACCAAATTAAGATGGCAGAGCCTGACCAAGCTGCAACGGCATTCATCACTCCATACGGCCCATTCTGCTTCAACACAATGCCCTTCGGGCTCCAAAATACCGGTGCAACATATCAGCACATGATTCAGACATGTCTGGCAAACCAGATCGGCAAAACAGTGGAGGCATACGTAGACGATGTGGTCGTCAAAAGCAAGCACGTCGAAACTCTAGTAGACGACTTGAGGCTCACATTCGATAATCTCCGAACATATGACATTAAGCTCAACCCGGAAAAATGTGTTTTTGGCGTACCAGCCGGAAAGCTCTTGGGCTTCATTGCATCCGGTAGAGGAATTGAAGCAAACCCAGCCAAGATCCGAGCTCTGTCACAATTGGATATCCCAAAAGACCTCAAACAAATACAAAAATTGACTGGATGCGTGGCGGCTCTAAGCCGCTTTATCTCCCATTTGGGAGAAAAGGCATTACCCCTTTATCGCCTCCTCCGACGCACCGCACACTTCGAGTGGACGGATGCCGCCACGGCCGGACTCGAAGAAATAAAGGCCATATTGGCAACAAACCCGGTCCTGGCTGCGCCCAACATAGGCGAACCAATGCTATTATACATCGCGGCAACTCATCAAGTTGTAAGCGCGGTGCTCGTTGTCGAACGAGAAACGGACGGACACAAGTTCCCTCTTCAAAAACCAGTTTACTACGTGTCCACTGTCCTAACTCCATGCAAGTCACGGTACCCACATTATCAAAAGATAGCGTACGCGGTGTTTATGGCATCCCAGAAGCTGCGACACTACTTTCAAGAGTGTTCAATAACAGTAGCCTCTGAAGTACCCCTTAACGACATTATTAACAACCGCGACGCGACGGGCCGGATTGCCAAATGGGCCATTGAGCTCCTCCCGTTCGACATAACCTATAAGCCACGGAGAGCTATTAAGTCACAAGTTTTGGCCGACTTCGTCGCCGAATGGACCGAAGCCGAACTCCCTAAAGAGTACGGCACATATTCCAACTGGATAATGCACTTCGACGGCTCCAAAATGTGGCTGGCCTGGGAGCTGGCGTCATTCTGACGTCCCCAACCGGAGATACAATTCAATACGTACTCCAGATAATGTATACGGACTCCAACAACGCAGCCGAATACGAGGCCCTTCTACATGGTCTCTGGATGGCAGTCTCCATGGGCATTCAACGCCTAGAGGTGCGCGGGGATTCGAACCTCGCGATATCCCAAATAAATGGAGACTTTGATGCCAAGGATCCGAAAATGGCAGCCTATCGCAATGCCGTCCTAAAAATGTCAGCTCGGTTTGAGGGGCTCGAATTTCACCATGTAGCCCGGGATAACAACCAGGCAGCAGACGTGTTGGCACGCATCGGTGCAAAGCGCGATGCTGTCCCCCCAACATCTTCCTAGAGAGGCTGTTCAAGCCATCCGTATTATGGGAGGGAGAGTCCGGAAATAACAACCCGGACCCAACCGCACTGCCCCGCACCAAACATTCTGACACAGTTGGTGGTTCTACCAACGAAATAACACCCTCAGCCCATGTAATAATGGCAGTCATTGCCCCGTGGACAGAACCATTCCTAGCCTACCTAACCAGGCAGGAACTTCCCGAGGACCAAAACGAGGCCCGCTGCATAGTGCGGCGATCTAAAGCCTATAAAGTCCATGACGGAGAGCTTTATAAGAAAAGCACAACCGGAGTCCTTCAAAGGTGTATCTCCGAAGAGGAAGGGCGGAATCTTCTGGCTCAAATACATGCCGGACTTGGCGGGCACCACACCGCAGCCCGGGCCCTTGTAGGCAAGGCCTTCCGTAAAGGATTTTATTGGCCGACGGCCCGGGCAGACGCTCAGGACTTAGTCCAACGATGCGTCGGATGCCAGCTCTTTGCTAATCAAAGCCACATGCCACCCACCACCCTCAAAACTATACACATCACCGGCCCTTGGCAGTGTCAGGGGCTTGACATGGTCGGACCCCTTAAAGGGGAACCCACAAGCAAAAATACCTCTGGTCATGGTGGATAAATTCACCAAATGGATAGAGGCCAAGCCTGTAAGACGACCGAATCCATACCGGTGATAGACTTCATATCAGGGGTCGTACACTGTTACGGTGTCCCCCACAGCATCATCACTGATAACGGCACGAACTTTATGGCCGACGAGGTCAAACTCTGGTGCAAAAACATGGGCATTAAGCTCGACTACGCTTCAGTCTATCACCCTCAAACTAACGGTCAAGTTGAGCGAGCAAATGGTCTAATTATGAGCGGCATCAAACCCAGATTAGTGCGGCCCCTCAAGGAATCTAACACGCACTGGGTAGAGGAGCTCGACTCCGTATTCTGGGGGCTGCGGACCTCTCCGAATCACACGACCGGATTCACACCATTCTTTATGGTATACGGCGCAGAGGCAGTTCTGCCCCGCGACATAATTCATGACTCACCTCGCGTGCACATGTACGAAGAAAGAGAAGCCGAGCTCGATCGGCAGGACAGTTTGGACGCCTTGGAGGAGGAGCATGACATAGCAAAGCCCGTTCCGCATTCTATCAACAGCGAGGCTCGAAGATATCAAAGCAGAAATGCGTGCCAAAACTTACAATGTTGGCGAGCTAGTTCTCGCTGCGGACAAGAAAAACGACAAACTAAAGCCCAAATGGGAAGGTCCCTTTATCATCGACCAAGTCCTGACCGGTGGAGCGTACCGTCTGCGAGATGCATCGGATAACCAACTCGAGCCGAACCCATGGAATGCAGCACGTCTCCGAAGATTCTACGCCTAGCGCCGGATTCTGAGTTCGTCTCCTTCCTCTGTCCATATTTTACATTTTAGCTGTCTTCTATTTTTCTCCTTCTCCCTCCTTTTTTCTTTCAAGCCTTGGAAGGCTCGTTAGCGCATTGTTCGCACAAACTTGACGCGCTATCAGCGCTCATTGTACCTGGGGGCTTCTTTCACAGAAGCTTAATTATAAGGGCTTCATGCCCAATACATGTGTCACACTTCCGCATGTACCTTTTATTCACCATTATATGCATTGATATGACTTAAGTTTTGGCCAAGCCGGGTTGCCTGGCTCCTGTGCTTACCCCTACGTTCCCGATTGTTCGGCTAGGTGGTAAAGGAGCACCTCTGCAATTATTACCGCCGGGTCACCGGATGTGTACCTCGACCGGGTGAAGCCGAAAGCTAGCATTCTTAAGAGAATATTCGGTCGGTGAACTAAAAGAAGATTTCTTACCTATTTATTTATCTGCCCCAGATGTTTTTCTGCTTTTTATGATCCGGACATGCACTTTAGGGCATGCCTCCCAGGGAAAGGAACCCCTAACGGAACTATTCTCCCTGGAAGATGTTTCTTACTAACCATGTAATATAACATAACTAGTTGGGCACTTGTCTGATAAAGCACTAATGACCCCTACGCCTGGGTCTCCACGCATGCCCCGGTTTTATATAACCGCGAGGGTATTCAGACACACTCCGGACTATTGGGTCCCGAGGTTGAAGCGAAAAGGTCCGCTAAGACAAACGATCTACAATCCGGCTAGAAGGCATTTTACATGTCACTTTAAATTACATAGTCAATTTGACTGATTGTATTCCTCTTCAATGCCATCTAACATGCTGTCTAGTTTACAGTCCTACTGGGAATACTTTGCGGCCAATTCCACTTGGCCGTACACTAACTTCTGAGGATCTCCTTCCCATCTGGCCCCACAGGTCCGACCTCGGCCATGTGGTTTGGGTCAGCCTTTGTGTACCGCGTCTTCACCATGGCCCAGGCCTCCCTGGCGCCTTGACGGCAGGCCGATATCTTCCATTATCGGAGCGCCGCCGCGCTCCTGGAGCCTCTCTGCAAGCTCCCAAGGCCTTGGGCGGGGAGACAGATGGCCACAAGGCACAGGCGACGCCTTTCATCACCTGCCAACTCATTAAATGCGGTTGTAAGAGCTCGGGAAGAAGGTCACCCGTAGAACCGGGCATTTCCTCTGCAGGGCGGCTCGTGAGCATACCTACGACATAACTCTATTAGCCGACTTCCTCTCCGAACTCTTTTTCAAAGTTCGTTTAAGCACTTACTAAAAATGCCGCGTCGAAGCCGCGATTCTCCTTATCGGTCGATACCGTGAGCACGAACATCTTTAGTTCCTCACCAGCTGGGTGTTGGCATCTTGGAATTATTTTTCTCCTGCCTCACCCTCGTAAGCACGTTCTCGCCGCCTTTAACCGCGCAAGAGCTGTTGCTTGTCCGGATCTACCCAGCGCCATCTGCAATGTCATTGTCGATCTATACACCGCCGCACTTCACAACATACTTATCTTTTAAAAGCGTATTCTACGGAGGGGTCTCTTTGGCTTCCCCAGCCATGGCTTGTGCGGCCTCAAGTTGGGCTTTGCACTCTTCAAGCTCCCAGGACAGTTGGGTATTCTTTTACGAAGATCCTGCACAATAAATGATCCTTAAATCAGTTATTCTAACTATTTCAAGTCTCGGGGGCTACTGGTATATATAACCATCAAATTTTCTCACCCGTATGTCTTTCACATACTGCTCCGTGGCTCTGGCTAGACCATTTTGAGCGGCACGGAGGTGCGCATCTCCCGAATTGAAGGCATCCAATGCCTCTTGGGAGAAACATGTGTCACGAAGAATTGTTCGGCGGCGCCTGTGATTCATGGCACTCTCCACCTCGGAGTTGGTGGCGGACAATCTGTCGGCATCCTCTGTCGGAGGAGCGTCCGACGCACGCCTAGTGTTCGCCTCCACTTCTGGGCCTGGCTTTGAAGCCTGGCTGGCGGAGGCTCGATTGGCAACCTCTCCGAATATAGTCCGGCGAGCGCTCTTTTTCCTGAAGAGAGCACGAGCGTTAGTATGACTTCCGGAATAAAACCTGGGAATAAGGCGACACGCCATACCGTTGCACCGGCGCTTCAGTCCAGACCGCACTTCTTTTCAGCCTACTGGGCCTTGCTGCCCCTTGTTGGCTAGCCACCGCAGGTTCGGCCTTCCGCCTCAAGGGCTCCCCTTGCAAAACACCATTGATATACGGTGGTCAAAGATAAACACGGAGGGATCATTTCTAAAGTATTGGGACTTCGGTCTCAATTACCTGTGAGGCTGGAAATATTCCGGGGTAATCGGCCGTAATGGCAACCTAGGCATTGTCGATGCTCACGTGGTAAAATACCCCATCGATCAGCTCCACAGATATGTCCGGATCCTCTTGGGAGGCCGGATCGAGGGACTGTTCCGGATCCTCAGGTTGTGGAGGAGGGCTGTTTATATCCTTTACGGCCCGCGCAATTCCTGCGTCAAAATCACAAGATAAGGTACTTAACTATGGGAATATGGAACGGATGGGCATAAAGAAATGTCCGCTTACCCAGCTTGGAGGATTGTTCATAGAAAACCTGTCCTGTAGATTGACGCGAAGAAATTCTTCCTCTTCTCCCTTGTATAATGCGGACAAGATCTTCATCAGATCGGCAACCGATCCCGGCCCCTTACGGCCATTGCGGGTGGCATCATCCTCCCCATTGAAATCCCACATGGGGTGGCCCCTTTACTGGAGCAGCTGCACCCCCCGCATAATGCATTTGGCCATGACCCCAATCATGGTCAGTCCGGAATGAGCCAACAACCTTATTCGGCTCATCAGGTAAAGGACGTCCCTGTCATTTTCCCTCTGAGGGCTCCGTGGACGCCTTGACTTAGGCGTTTCTTCAAAGGAGCATTATTGAACTCGAGGCCGATCCAACAGGTCCGCAGGGGACATCTTCTATATAAAACCATTCCAAAGGCCAGTCTTCGGACGCCTTCTTCGGGGTTCCGGATAGATATCTGGTCCCGACGATGCGCCATAGTTCGGCTCCGCCCACTTGATATATCGACCCCTCCTGAGAACGGGTACGAGGCGAACAACCTCTTCCACAGCGAAATGAGCCTTGATGCCCAAAAACAGCTCGCAAAGGGCCACGAAGCCCGCAATATGCAGAATGGAGGCAGGCGTAAGGTTGTGCAACTGG
Source organism: Aegilops longissima (assembly GCA_021605205.1). NCBI lineage: Eukaryota > Viridiplantae > Streptophyta > Magnoliopsida > Poales > Poaceae > Aegilops > Aegilops longissima. The sequence goes on along the minus strand of CM038682.1, from coordinate 149,420,082 downwards.
AGGCCATAGAACTCCAGGAGCCCCCGAAGAAACGGATGAATTGGAAATCCGAGCCCTCTTATCAAATAAGGGACTGAGGACGCTCTCCGCTTGTTTTCCGCCCTTATAGGTGGCGAGTCCGGCTCGAAACGGAACCATGAAGGCTGGGGGAAGAAACCCCTTGGTTTGGAGCGTCACTAACTCGCTGTGCGGGACGGAACATATCTCCCAATCTCCAGGCTGAGGACTAGGAGGGCGAGAGGAGGAGCCGCGTCGACTGTCCATGATGGATTGGGTTTCTTCTCTGATGAAAGCTCGCGAAGGGAAGGTGGTCTGATTCGGATCTAGATCCTCGTCTCTTATATAGGCAGCTCATTTGCGCAGCTAGGGGGGTAAATGTAAAAATACCCTGGCTTTTCGCATTCATTCAACACGTGGAAGATGGCCATTATTGGGCGTGGAAGCCAAGGAGCGCGATATTTACGAGAAGCTGGACACTATTCAACAGGTACACAGGATTTGGAGAAGAACCCGCCTCGCAATGCCGAAGACAATCTACGCGCCGGACCCGTCGTCATTGAAGCCTGGTTCGGGGCTCTTGAGGAGTCTGGATTAGGGGTGTCCGGATGGCTGGACTATGACCTTTGGCGGACTCTAGACTATGAAGATACAAGATTGAAGACTTCGTCCCGTGTCCGGATGGGACTTTCCTTGGCGTGGAAGGCAAGCTTGGCGATCTGGATATGTAGATCTCCTACCATTGTAATCGACTCTGTAACCCTAACCCTATTCGGTGCCTATATAAACCGAAGGGTTTTAGTCCGTGGGACGAACAACAATCATACCGTAGGCTAGCTTCTAGGGTTTAGCCTCTCTGATCTCGTGGTAGATCTACTCTTGTACTACCCATATCATCAATATTAATCAAGCAGGAGTAGGGTTTTACCTCCATCGAGAGGGCCCGAACCTGGGTAAAAACATCGTGTCCCTAGTCTCCCGTTACCATCCGCCTAGACGCACAGTTCGGGACCCCCTACCCGAGATCCGCCGGTTTTGACACCGACATTGCTCTTGTTGGGGAAAAACTTGGCCTTGTCCTTTCGGATTAGCTTGCCACCGTTGTCTTCCCTCTTCTCATAAGGGTACTCCGCAACAAAGTGACTCACATTGCCACAATTATAGAAATTTCTCACACGTTGCTTGACCTTAGCTCCACTTGAGTTGCTTTTGTTGAAGTTGGGCCTTGAGTTCTTCTTGTTCCAAAATTTCCTAGACGCAAGGGCCATGTGTTCATGATAGTCATACTTTGCATCTTCGGGGTTGCTCTCCTCTTCTTCCTCTTCTTCCTCTTCTTCAACACAAACCTTGGCCTTCAAAGCAAGGTTGGGCTTCTTTGCTCTTTGAGAGCGAAGTACCGCATTGTCGGCGGTCTTGTCCAATATGCTCATAGCCACAAACTCATCCAACACCTCACCTGAGGTCAAGGTGTGGAAGTCTGGTCTTTGACGAATGACGGAGGACATGGCCTTGTGGTAAGGCATCATTGCCTTGAGGAATTTTCGCTTGATCCAATTGTCATCCGTGTCCTTGCTCCCACGATCTCGGAGTGAAACTGCGAGTTTGGTTACTCTCCGATAAAGCTCACGAGGTTCTTCATCCTCTTTCATTGCAAACTCGTCGGCTTCATCTTGCACCACTTCATAGTTGGAGCGTTGAATGCTTGCGCTTCCTTGATAGAGGGACACAACTTGGAGCCATGCATCTTTGGTAATGGCGTAGGGCCGGAGGTGAGGAAGATCTTCGGGTGGAATTTCATCTTGGATGATGATGAGAGCATTCTCATTGAATTGATTATCCGCGGCTTCTCTAGGAGTGAAATTGCTTCGGTCGTGTGGATAAAACCCTTCTTCAATGATTCTCCAAAGATTAGTATTCACATGATTTAAATGACGCTTAAAACGATAGACCCAAGAATCAAAGTCCTCCCTTTTATCAATCTTGGGGGGAGGACCGACATGATTCAAGTGAGTAGAAGGAATCGGTCCACCATAAACGGGTGGAGGTTCCACATGGGCAAATATGCCGGTGCCATTGTTACCACTAGAAGAAGGAGCTTTCTCACTAATAGCTTCCCCCTTGTCGGGGTTAGCATACGTCACCTTGTTAGCGGGATCACCCACTTTCAACGGTGTGGTGGAAAGTTTAAGCGCTTCTATGAATTTATTAAACATGCTTTCAACCTCGATCGTCATGGAGGCATTCAATGTGTCCAAAGCCACATTGAATTCCTCATGTGAGATCGAGGTTTCCCCATCGGCCATAGACGAGATTGGATTCACACCGGAGTGCTCCTCCGCTCCATCTACGGAGTCAACCATACTCTTCAGACGACAAAGTCCTTAATAAAGAGACGAGGCTCTGATACCAGTTGAAACGATCTTTATAGTTGACTAGAGGGGGGGTGAATAGGCAACTAACAATTTTTAGCTTTTCTTTACCAAATTAAACTTTGCATCAAAGTAGGTTGTCTAGATATGCAACTAGGTGGACAACCTATATGATGCAACAACCATAAGCACGCACACAAGCAAAGGATATAACACAAATAGGCTTGCACAAGTAAAGGGATAAGATAACCGAGAGCGGAGCTGACGGAGACGAGGATGTGTTACCAAGTTCCTTCCTTTTGAGGGGAAGTACGTCTCCGTTAGAGCGGTGTGGAGGCACAATGCTCCCCAAGAAGCCACTAGGGCCACCGTATTCTCCTCACGCCCTCACACAATGCGAGATGCCGTGATTCCACTATTGGTGCCCTTGAAGGCGGCAACCGAACCATTACAAACAAGGTTGGGGCAATCTCCACAACTTAATTGGAGGCTCCCAATGACACCACGAAACTTCACCATAATGGACTATGGCTCCACGAAGACCTCAACCGTCTAGGGTGCTCAAACACCCAAGAGTAACAAGATCCGCTAGGGATTAGTGGGGGGAATCAAATTTATCTTGGTGGAAGTGTAGAGCGGGGCCTTCTCAACCAATCCCGAGCAAATCAACAAGTTTGATTAGCTAGGGAGAGAGATCGGGCGAAAATGGAGCTTGGAGCAACAATGGAGATTATGGGGGAGGAGGTAGGTCAACTTTGGGGAAGAAGACCTCCTTATATAGTGGGGGGAACAATCCAACCGTTACACCCCCAAACAGCCCCGCAGAGGGCGGTACTACCGCGGGAGAGAGCGGTACTACCGCTAGGCTCAGCGGTACTACCACTCCCTCTGAAGGTACTGCCGCGCAGTCTGGAAGGCAGAGGGAAAGGGACCTGAGCGGTACTATTGCGGCGGTAGGGCGGTACTACCGCTCATGAACGGTAATGCCGCTCTACTGCCGTTGCATAGTACCGCACAATCCGACACAAGAATCGACCCCCTCGAATCGATGTGGTAGGGGCCTGGTGCCGCAGCGGTACTACAGCTGAGGACCCGCCGGCGCTACTACCGCTGCAGAGCGGTACTGTTGCCTGTGACCCCTAAGCGGTACTACCGCTCGGTACCGCGGTACTACCGCTGGGACCAAACAACGCCCAAAGAAGGAAGGAAGAGCTCTCCATTGAAGCGGAAAGGCTCAGAGGGTGTGAAAAGGATGTGTACGTGTTGATTCCACCCTAGCCTTACCAAAGCGGACCCCCTCTTGATAGTACGGTGCCGTCTACGAAACTAGTCCATCGAAAAAGAAACGGAAGAGCTACACCGTCTTGAATGACACTCCGAGGGAAAGAAATCATCTCGTGCCAAAGATGGATCTCTGAAATACTCAAGGCACACGATTAGTCCGCAAACATGTTGTCATCAATCACCAAAACCACATCAAGAGATATATGCCTTAACAATCTCCCCCTTTTTGGTGGATTGATGACAACCAGGGATTTGCACAAGGATAAGACATGAAAGTAAAGATACTTAGGACTACAAAATATAGACGGGCTTCCCCTGAATGTGTGCACCTAGAAAGAAGTGCCTTTGGAATGCACGACGCACACATTAGGATCAACACTCCCCCTATATTTTATAGTCCAACAAACTAAGCAAAGGATATATGAGAGCAGGGTAAGTATAACAAGATAAGCATGCAACTCATAAGATACCAAGGTACTAGATAGACATAGATAAGATAAAGAAAAGGTAGCATATGTCTCACACCATATGTCTAGAACTTAGGTCTCATAGGCATAGAACCAAACAAAGCAAAGCAAATGGCTAACAAAAAACACAAAGACTCTCTCGAAACACGGCAACGACACAAATCCCTAAAACTCTCTCCAGCTTTGGCATCGAGACACCAAAAGGGGAAAGAGCGATGCTATGGCTCCAGGTGATAGCAAGCTGAGGATTACGAGCATCACATCCCTACGGGATCGTCTGCACCGCCATCATCGGTCGGGAACTGCTCGACCTCTGAATCGGTCCACGGGGAATGCTGCTGAATCCACTCCTCTTCCTCAGTGATCTGACCCTCCGACCCACTAACAACGGTCGCACCCAGGTGACGCATGAGCTCCTTGTGACGCCCCCTGGCCTTCTTCTCCGCCACATGAGTCAAGTACTGACCGTGAGACTCAATGCAGAAGAGCTTCTTCATCTTGTGCTTGAGCTTCTTTGCCCAATAGGGCTCTATCCCAGAAGGCTCATAGTCCTCATCGTCATCATCGGCCTCAGCGACGTCCCCGGTCTCCATGTCAGTAGCAGTAGATGGACCCCCAGATTTAGGAGCAGGGGTGCCCCAATTGTCCTTCTTCCTCAGACGCTTGATCTCATGAGACACCAAATCTCTAGTTTCCAGCTCACAGGTTTCCTTCTTAGTCACAGGGTGAACCTTCACACAGACTGAGGGCTGAGAGTGCTTGCTTGTGAGTAGAGTTTGCATTGCGGTGAGGTCGGAAGCCAACAGGAGTATCAAGCCCGTGATCTTCCACATCAAGTAACTCCATGAAGGCCTTCCACTTGACAGAGAGCAACGTGCCATTTGTCATCCAAGTCAGAGTCCTTTCTGCATCAGTCCCAAGATGGACAGTGGCATAGAATTGAGCCACCAAATCAGCATCGAAATCCTTGTTGAACTGCATGATCCTGAGAATGTTCAGCTGAGAACACATCTGAAGAGCTTCACCAAAGTACTCAGGATCCTTTTCCATGGCATCCGTGTCGATGGAGCGAACATCAACATAGAGATTCTTCTTGGCTTTGATCACATCAAAGAAGATGGCAAACTGAAAGCGGTTCCAGAACGGGCGGTTGACCAAATTGGGTTCTTGGGCTTCCTCATAGGGGTTACGACGACGCTTTTCCCATAACTCCTTGGCAGTCATCTCAGTCACAGTCTTGCCCCTTGGCTTCGGCCTGTTGGCAGGTTTCTTCTGGAGTTGAGGCAGAGGTGGCGCACTGGAGGAAGCACCCACAGGCGATGGTGGAGCACTGGAGGAACCACCTATTGACTCAGAAGTGTGGTAGCGCTTTGATGAAGCACGACCGGGGTTGATACGGCGGGCCTGCTGCTCAGGAAGATCATCACCTGGAACCAAACACACGAGCAACAAAAACACCACGAAAGAAAGAGCATAAGCCACCAAACGAAGCAACAAGGATCAAGGTGTGCTAGAAAATGATGGAACTGGGGATCCGGCGGTAGTACCGTGACCTACCCGCGGTAGTACCGCGCGTGCGTTAGTAGCGCTCAAGATGAGCGGTAGTAGCGCTTAAGACGGGAAACGATGGTTCCCTACTGCCGTGGACAGATCCGGCACTACCGGGATGCCGAATTCAGAAATTAATCCTACCAAACATCAATCCAAAGGGCCTAGAAGCTATCTCCATCCTACTCAAGCCTCTTCATCACCAAAAACGAGAAAACAATGCCTATTGCCCCTAAAAAAACTAGATACAAGATCTAGGCAAAAAGAAAGCGGGAACGGGGGCAATACCGACATCCATGGCTGGAGGACGTGGTGGGGAACGACTCCACCGGAGGAAATGGAGAGGAACGGCCCGAAACCGGCGGCCGGCCGGAGCCCTCTCACGGAGAGACGTCGTTGGAGCGACGAGGAAGACGAGCGAGTGGGGGCGAATGGGTATGGGGAAGAAAATAACTCCCCCTGCCCCGATATAACCCCCATCGCCCGCCCCGCAGCGGTAGTACCGCTGGTGCGGGCGGTAGTACCGCTTGACCCTCATAAGCGGTAGTACTGCGCACGCAGTGGTAGTGAAGGAAATATGCCCTAGAGGCAATAATAAAGTTATTATTTATTTCCTTATATCATGATAAATGTTTATTATTCATGCTAGAATTGTATTAACCGGAAACATAATACATGTGTGAATATATAGACAAACAGTATGTCACTAGTATGCCTCTACTTGACTAGCTTGTTAATCAAAGATGGTTATGTTTCCTAACCATGAACAAGGAGTTGTTGTTTGATTAACAAGGTCACATCATTAGTTGAATGATCTGATTGACATGACCCATTCCGTTAGCTTAACACTTGATCGCTTAGTATGTTAATGCTTTCTTCATGACCCATACATGTTCCTGTAACTATGAGATTATGCAACTCCGCTTACGGAGGAACACTTTGGGTACTACCAAACGTCACAACGTAAATGGGTGATTATAAAGGAGTACTACAGGTGTCTCCAAAGGTACTTGTTGGGTTGGCGTATTTCGAGATTAGGTTTTGTCACTCCGATTGTCGGAGAGGTATCTCTAGGCCTTCTCGGTAATACACATCACATAAAGCCTTGCAAGCATTGCAACTAAAGAGTTAGTTGTGAGATGATGTATTACGGAACGAGTAAAGAGACTTTCCGATACGAGATTAAACTAGGTATTGGATACCGACGATCGAATCTCGGAAAGTAACATACCGATGACAAAGGGAACAACGATGTTGTTATGCGGTTTGACCGATAAAGATCTTCAGAGAATATGTAGGAACCAATATGAGCATCCAGGTTCCGCTATTGGTTATTGACCGAGAATAGTTCTAGGTCATGTCTACATAGTTCTCGAACCGTAGGGTCCGCACGCTTAAGGTTTCAATGACGGTTATTATGAGTTTATGTATTTTGATGTACCAAGGAGTTCGAGTCCCGGATGTGATCACGGACATGACGAGGAGTCTCAAATGGTCGAGACATAAAGATTGATATATTGGATGGTTATATTCGACACCGGAAAGGTTCCGAAGTTTCGGAGAAAACCGGAGTGCCGGAGGGGTTACCGAACCCCGGGAAGTTATGGGCCTTATTGGGCCAAGAGGGAGAGAGAGGGCTGCACCAGAGGTGGTGCGCCTCCATGGGGAGTCCGAATTGACTAGGAGGGGCAGCAGCCCCTTCCCTCTCCCTCTCCCTCTCTTCCTTCCCTTCCCTCTTCCTAGTAGGACTAGGAAAGGGAGTCCTACTCCTACTAGGAGGAGGACTCCCCCCTTGGTGCGCCCCAAGGGCTGGCCGCCCTCCCCTTGCTCCTTTATATACGGCGCAGGGGGCACCCTAGAACACACAAGTTGATCTACGGATCGCCCTTAGCCGTGTCGCGTGCCCCTCCACCATATTCCACCTCGGTCATATTGTAGCGGTGCTTAGGCGAAGCCTGCGACGGTAGAACATCAAGATCGCCACCACGCCGTCGTCCGACGGAACTCCTTCCCCGACGCTTTGCTGGATCGGAGCTCGGGATCGCCATCGAGCTGAACGTGTGCCAAGAACTCGGAGGTGCCGGAGTAACGGTGCTTGGATCGGTCGGATCGTGAAGACGTACGACTACATCAACCGCGTTAATATAACGCTTCCGCTTTCGGTCTACGAGGGTACGTGGACGGACACTCTCCCTCTCGTTGCTATGCCATCACCATGGTCTTGCGTGATCGTAGGAAAATTTTTGAAATTACTACGCTTTCCCAACAATGGCATCCGAGCCTGGTTTTATGCGTTGATGTCATATGCACGAGTAGAACACAAGTGAGTTGTGGGCGATACAAGTCATACTACCTACCAGCATGTCATACTTTGGTTCAGCGGTATTGTGAGATGAAGCGGCCCGGACCGACATTACGCGTACGCTTACGCGAGACTGGTTTCACCGCCGTGAGCACTCGTTGCTTAAAGGTGACCGGCGGGTGTCTGCTCTCTCACTTTAGTTGAACTGAGTGTGCTACGCCCGTCCTTGAGAAGGTTAAACGGAGTCTATTTGACGAAGTATCGCTGTGGTTTTGATGCGTAGGTAAGAACGGTTCTTGCTCAGCCCGTAGCAGCCACGTAAAACTTGCAACAACAAAGTAGAAGACGCCTAACTTGTTTTTGCAGGGCATGTTGTGATGTGATATGGTCAAAACGTGATGCTATATTTTATTGTATGAGATGATCATGTTTTGTAACCGAGTTATCGGCAATCGGCAGAGCCATATGGTTGTCGCTTATTGTATGAAATGCAACGCCATGTAATTGCTTTACTTTATCACTAAGCGGTAGCGATAGTCGAGAAGCAATAGTTGGCGAGACGACAACGATGCTACGATGGAGATCAAGGTGTCGCGCCGGTGACGATGGTGATCATGACGGTGCTTGGCGATGGAGATCACAAGCACAAGATGATGATGACCATATCATATCACTTATATTGATTGCATGTGATGTTTATCCTTTATGCATCTTATCTTGCTTTGATTGACGGTAGCATTATAAGATGATCTCTCACTAAAATTATCAAGTAGTGTTCTCCCGAGTATGCACCGCTGCCAAAGTTCGTCGTGTCGAGACACCACGTGATGATCGGGTGTGATAAGCTCTCGTCCATCTACAACGGGTGTAAGCCAGTTTTGCACACGAGAATACTCAGGTTATACTTGACGAGCCTAGCATATGCAGATATGGCCTCGAACACGGAGACCGAAGGTCGGCGTGAATCATATAGTAGATATGATCAACATAAGATGTTCACCATTGAAAACTACTCCATCTCACGTGATGATCGGTTATGGTTTAGTTGATTTGGATCACGTAATCACTTAGATGACTAGAGAGATGTCTGTCTAAGTGGGAGTTCTTAAGTAATATGATTAATTGAACTTAAAATTATCATGAACTTAGTCCTGGTAGTATTTTGCAGATTATGTTGTAGATCAATAGCTCGCGTTGTTGCTTCCCTGTGTTTTTATATGTGTTCCTAGAGAAAATTGTATTGAAAAATGTTAGTAGCAATATTACGGATTAGATCCGTGATCTGAGGTTTATCCTCATTGCTGCACAGAAGAATTATGTCCTTGATGCACCGCTAGGTGACAGACCTATTGCAGGAGCAGATGCAGACGTTATGAACGTTTGGCTAGCTCAATAATGATGACTACTTGATAGTTTAGTGCACCATGCTTAAACGGCTTAGAATCGGGACTTCAAAGACGTTTTGAACGTCATGGACCATATGAGATGTTCCAGGAGTTGAAGTTAATATTTTAAGCAAATACCCGAGTTGAGAGATATGAAGTCTCCAACAAGTTCTATAGCTAAAAGATGGAGGAGAATCGCTCAACTAGTGAGCATGTTCTCGATTGTCCAGGTACTTCAATCGCTTGAATCAAGTGGGAGTTAATCTTCCAGATAAGATAGTGATTGACAGAATTCTCTAGTCACCATCACTAAGTTACTAGAACTTCGTGATGAACTATAATATGCAAGGGATGACGAAAACGATTCCCGAGCTCTTCGTGATGTTGAAATAGACGAAGGTAGAAATCAAGAAAGAGCATCAAGTGTTGATGACTGACAAGACCACTAGTCTCAAGGAAAAGGGCAAAGGGAAGAAGGGGAACTTCAAAAGGAACGGCAAGCAAGTTGCTGCTCGAGTGAAGAAGCCCAAGTCTAGACCTAAGCCTGAGACTGAGTACTTTTGCTGCAATGGAACTGGTCACTGGAAGCAGAACTACCCCTGAATATTTGGTGGATAAGAAGGATGGCAAAGTGAACAAGGTTATATTTGATATACAGGTTATTGATGTGTGCCTTACTAGTGTTTATAGTAGCCCCTGAGTATTTGATACTCGTTCGGTTGCTAAGATTAGTAACTCAAACAGGAGTTACGTAATAAACAGAGACTAGTTGAAGGGAAGTGACGATGAGTGTTGGAAGTAGTTCCAAGATTGATATGATCATCATCGCACACTCCCTATACTTTCGGGATTAGTGTGGAACCTAAATAAATGTTATTTGGTGTTGAGCATAAATATGATTTGATCATGTTTATTACAATACTGTTATTCATTTAAGTAAGAGAATAAATTGTTATTCTGCTTACATGAATAAAACCTTATATGGTTACACACCCAATGAAAATGGTTCATTGGATCTCGATCATAGTGATACACATATTCATAATATTGAAACCAAAAGATGCAAAGTTAATAATGATAGTGCAACTTATTTGTGGCAATCGCCGTTTAGGTCATATTGGTGTAAAGCGCATGAAGAAACTCCATGCTGATGGGATTTTGGAATCACTTGATTATGAATCACTTGATGCTTGCGAACCATGCCTTATGGGCAAGATGACTAAAGACTCGTTCTCCGGAACAATGGAGCGAGCAAATGACTTATTGGAAATAATACATACCGATGTATGCGGTCCGATGAGTGGTAAAGCTCACGGCAAGTATCGTTATTTTCGACCTTCACAAAGATGATTTGAGCAGATATGGGTATATCTCGCTTGATGAAACACAAGTCTGAAACATTTGAAAAGTTCAAAGAATTTCAGAGTAAAGTGAAGAATCATCGTAACAAGAAAATAAAAGTTTCTACGATATGATCGCAGAGGAAAAATATTTGAGTTGCGAGTTTGGCCTTCAGTTAAAACAATGTGGAATAGTTTCACAGCTCACGCCACATGGAACACCATAACGTAATGGTGTGTCCGAACGTCATAACCGCTCTTTATTGGATATGGTGCAATCTATGATGTATCTTACCGATTTACCACTATCGTTTTGGGTTATGCATTAGAGACAGCTGCATTCACGTTTAATAGGGCACCATCTAAATCCGTTGAGATGACACCGTATGAACTATGGTTTAGCCGTAAACCTAAGCTGTCGTTTCTTAAAATTTGGAGTTGTGATGCTTATGTGAAAAAGTTTTCACCTGATAAGCTCGAACCCAAATCGGAGAAGTGCGTCTTCATAGAATACCCAAAGGTAACTATTGGGTACACCTTCTATCACAGATCCGAAGGCAAGTTTTTCGTTGCTAAGATGGATCCTTTCTAGAGAAGAAGTTTCTCTCGAAAGAAGTGAGTGGGAGGAAAGTAGAAACTTGATGAGGTAATTGTACCTTCTCCCTTATTGGAAAGTAGTTCATCACAGAATCAGTTCGATGATTCCTACACCAATTAGTGAGGAAGTTAATGATGATGATCATGAAACTTCAGATCAAGTTGCTACCAAACCTCGTGGGTCTTCGAGTAAGATCCGCACCAGAGTGGTACGGTAATCCTATTCTAGAAGTCATGTTACTAGACCATGATGAACCTACGAACTATGAGGAAGCGATGATGAGCCCAGATTCCGCGAAATGGTTTGAGACCATGAAATCTGAGATGGGATCCATATATGAGAACAAAGTGTGGACTTTGATGGAGTTGCCCGATGATCGGCAAGCCATATTATATAAATGGATCTTCAAGAGGAAGACAGATGCTGATAGTAGTATTACTATCTACAAAGCTCGACTTGTCGAGAAAGGTTTTCGACAAGTTCAAGGTGTTGACTACAATGAGATTTACTCAAGCTGTGGCGATGCTTATGTCTGTCCGAATCATGTTAGCAATCGCCACATTTTATGAAATCTGGCAAATGGATGTCAAAAATACATTCTTTAATGGATTTATTAAAGAAGAGTTGTATATGATGCAACCAGAAGGTTTTGTCAATCCTAAAGGAGCTAACAAAATGTGCAAGCTCCAGCGATCCATCTATGGACTGGTGCAAGCATCTCGGAGTTGGAATAAACGCTTTGATAGTGTGATCAAAGCATATAGTTTTATCAGACTTGCAAAGTGAAGCTGTATTTACAAGAAAGTGAGTGGGAGCACTACAGCATTTCTGATAAGTATATGTGAATGACATATTGATTGATCGGAAATAATGTAGAATTATTCTGCAAAGCATAAAGGAGTGTTTGAAAGGAGTTTTTCAAAGAAGGACCTCAATGAAGCTGCTTACATATTGAGCATCAAGATCTATAGAGATAGATCAAGACGCTAGATAAGTTTTTCAATGAATACATACCTTGACAAGATTTTGAAGTAGCTCAAAATGGAACAGTCAAAGAAATAGTTCTTGCCTGTTACAAGGTGTGAGATTGAGTAAGACTCAAAACCCGACCACGACGGAAGATAGAAAGAGAATGAAAGTCATTCCTATGCATCAGCCATAGGTTCTATAAAGTATGTCATGTTGTGTACCAGATCTATTGCATACCCTACCACTAAGCTTGGCAAGGAGTGCAATAGTGATCTAGGAATAAATCATCGGACAGCGGTCAAAATTATCCTTAGTGGAATAAGGATATGTTTCTCGATTATGGAAGTGAAAAAGGTTAAATGCGTAAAAGGTTACGTCGATGCAAGTTTTAACACTAATCTAGATGACTCGAGTCTCAATCTGGATACATATTGAAAGTGGGAGCAATTAGCTAGAGTAGCTCCGCAAGCGAGCATTGTAGACATAGAAATTTGCAAAATACTTACGGCTCTGGATGCGACAGACCCGTTGACTAAAATTATCTCACTAGCAAAACATGATCACACCTTAGTACCCTTTGGGTGTTGGTCACATGTCGATGTGAACTATGGGTGTTAACCACATATAGATGTGAACTATCGATGTTAATCACATGGTGATGTGATCTAGATTATTGACTCTAGTGCAAGTGGGAGACTGAAGGAAATATGCCCTAGAGGCAATAATAAAGTTATTATTTATTTCCTTATATCATGATAAATGTTTATTATTCATGCTAGAATTGTATTAACCGGAAACATAATACATGTGTGAATATATAGACAAACAAGATGTCACTAGTATGCCTCTACTTGACTAGCTTGTTAATCAAAGATGGTTATGTTTCCTAACCATGAACAAGGAGTTGTTGTTTGATTAACAAGGTCACATCATTAGTTGAATGATCTGATTGACATGACCCATTCCGTTAGCTTAACACTTGATCGCTTAGTATGTTAATGCTTTCTTCATGACCCATACATGTTCCTGTAACTATGAGATTATGCAACTCCGTTTACGGAGGAACACTTTGGTACTACCAAACGTCCACAACGTAAATGGGTGATTATAAAGGAGTACTACAGGTGTCTCCAAAGGTACTTGTTGGGTTGGCGATTTGAGATTAGGTTTTGTCACTCCGATTGTCGGAGAGGTATCTCTAGGCCTTCTCGTAATACACATCACATAAAGCCTTGCAAGCATTGCAACTAAAGAGTTAGTTGTGAGATGATGTATTACGGAACGAGTAAAGAGACTTTCCGAACGAGATTAAACTAGGTATTGGATACCGACGATCGAATCTCGGAAAGTAACATACCGATGACAAAGGGAACAACGATGTTGTTATGCGGTTTGACCGATAAAGATCTTCGTAGAATATGTAGGAACCAATATGAGCATCCAGGTTCCGCTATTGGTTATTGACCGAGAATAGTTCTAGGTCATGTCTACATAGTTCTCGAACCGTAGGGTCCGCACGCTTAAGGTTTCAATGACGGTTATTATGAGTTTATGTATTTTGATGTACCAAGGAGTTCGAGTCCCGGATGTGATCACGGACATGACGAGGAGTCTCGAAATGGTCGAGACATAAAGATTGATATATTGGATGGTTATATTCGGACACCGGAAAGGTTCCGGAAGTTTCGGAGAAAACCGGAGTGCCGAGGGGTTACGGAACCCCGGGGAAGTTATGGGCCTTATTGGGCCAAGAGGGAGAGAGAGGCTGCACCAGAGGTGGTGCGCCCCCCATGGGGAGTCCGACTGGACTAGGAGGGGCGCAGCCCCTTCCCTCTCCCTCTCCTCTCTTTCCTTCCCTTCCCTCTTCCTAGTAGGACTAGGAAAGGGGAGTCCTACTCCTACTAGGAGGAGGACTCCCCCCCTTGGTGCGCCCCAAGGGCTGGCCGCCCTCCCCTTGCTCCTTTATATACGGGGCAGGGGGCACCCTAGAACACACAAGTTGATCTACGGATCGTTCCTTAGCCGTGTCGGTGCCCCTCCACCATATTCCACCTCGGTCATATTGTAGCGGTGCTTAGGCGAAGCCTGCGACGGTAGAACATCAAGATCGCCACCACGCCGTCGTCGACGGAACTCCTTCCCCGACGCTTTGCTGGATCGGAGCTCGGGATCGCCATCGAGCTGAACGTGTGCCAAGAACTCGGAGGTGCCGGAGTAACGGTGCTTGGATCGGTCGGATCGTGAAGACGTCGACTACATCAACAGCGTTAATATAACGCTTCGCTTTCGGTCTCACGAGGGCGTGGACGGACACTCTCCCCTCTCGTTGCTATGCCATCACCATGGTCTTGCGTGATCGTAGGAAAATTTTTGAAATTACTACGTTTCCCAACAGGTAGTAACGCTCAACCGCAAGAAGGACAAGGCCAAAAAGGGCTTAGCTCAAGAGAGAAGAACGAGACGAAAAACAGGAATAAACACACACCCAAAACCAGCAAGGAGAGCGAGAAACACACACCACTCTAAGATAGGGCGGTGTCCAAGGCCACCTATGTTTGAGTCAATTGGTATGGCACCACGAATAATTTTCCTTGGGCCCATGACCAAAACTCGTCTTTGAAGCACAAGTACCATAAAAACGGCTAATGTGAAAGAGTTGATCAATTTATGCATAATTGGGGGAGGGAGAGTTCACTGAGAGAACACCACTCCCCCTATATCCGTGCCTACACCTAAACAAGATAAAAAGTTGAGTACGGTGGGGTGTGCAAGGGTTCAAGCAACATTGCTCGAATCAATGATATTTATCTCATGCCTTAACTCACAAAATCTTGCTTCAACCAAAGGCTTCGTGAAGATATCTACAAGGTTAGCATGTGTGTTGACATAGTTGAGCTCGATCTCCCCTCGTCTAATGTGATACCAGATGAAGTGATACCGAATCTCAATATGCTTCGTCTTGAAGTGTTGCACCGGGTTGAGAGAAATCTTGATGGCACTTTCATTGTCACACCAAAGAGGCACTTTGTCACAACTGACACCATAATCCTTTAAAGTTTTCCTCATCCATAGGAGTTGTGCACAACAACTACCGGCCGCCACATACTCCGCTTCGGTGGACGAGAGAGACACACAACTTTTCTTCTTGGAAGACCAACTCACCAAAGAGCAACCAAGGAATTGGCACCCTCCGGAAGTGGACTTCCTATCCACTTTATCTCCCGCCCAATCGGAGTCCGAATATCCTACAAGCTTGAAGTTTGCTCCTATTGGGTACCATAAGCCAAAGTTTGGGGTATGAGCCAAATATCGAAAGATTCGCTTGACCGCCACATAGTGACTTTCCTTAGGTGCGGCTTGAAACCATGCACAAATTCCCACACTCAACATGATATCCGGTCTAGATGCACAAAGGTAAAGCAAGGAGCCAATCATGGAGCGATATACCTTTTGATCCACCGCTTTACCATTGGGATCAATGTCTAGTTGGCACTTGGTGGGCATTGGAGTGGAAGCCGGCTTGACATCGCTTAGCTTGAATCTCTTGAGCATGTCTTGAGTGTATTTGGCTTAGTTGATGAAGGTTCCTTCTCTTCTTTGCTTCACTTCGAATCCGAGGAAGAACTTCAACTCTCCCATGGAAGACATCTTGAACTTTGAGGTCATGAGATTGGCAAATTCCTCATTGAAAGCTTTGTTAGGGGAACCAAAGATAATATCATCAACATATAGTTGGCACACAAACAACTCCCCTTTGACCTTCTTAGTAAAAAGAGTGGGGTCGATTAGCCCAACTTCGAATCCACGATCTTGTAGCAACTCGGTAAGGTGGTCATACCACGCACATGGGGCTTGTTTAAGGCCATAAAGTGCCTTATCGAGTTGATACACATGACCGGGAAAGTAGGGATCCTCGAACCCGGGGGGTTGTTTGACGTAAACCAACTCATTAATGGGACCATTAAGAAAATCACTCTTCACATCCATTTGTTGTAGCTTAAAGTTATGATGTGAAGCGTATGCAATTAACATGCGAATGGACTCAAGGCGAGCAACATGAGCAAAGGTTTCACGGTAGTCGATACCCTCGACTTGGGAGTAGCCTTGTGCCACCAAACGAGCCTTGTTGCAAATGATAATTCCATGAGCATCTTGCTTGTTCTTGAATATCCACTTGGTTCTAATGACATTATGGTTCCCGGTTGGCCTTGGCACCAATCTCCACACCTTGTTGTGCTCGAAGTTGTTGATTTCTTCATGCATCACATTGAGCCAATCCGGATCCTCGAGAGCTCCATAAACCTTTTGTGGTTCCACACAAGAGACAAACGCATGATGTTCACAATAGTTTGCTAATTGTCTACGAGTGCTTACCCCCTTTGTTAAGCTTCCAAGCACATTCTCCATGATGTGCCCTTTGGTGGTGAGCTTGGGAGCAATCTTGGCGGCACGACGCTCCAATTCCTCCTCAGAAATGAGATGAGGAGAGGAAACTTGATCATCTTGAGTGCCGTCATGAGCTTGTTCTTGATCTTGAACTTGCTCGGAGGCGAGAACTTGACCTTGGGCATCTTGTGGTGGTTCACCACCATCTTGAGAGAGATCTTGCCCTTGGTCTTGTTCATTTGGTTGAGGACCTTCACTATGTTCTTCGGAAGCGTGTTGGTCTTGAGTTGGTGATGGTTCCACTTGAGTGGAACATTGTCCTTCTCCTTCGGCCACAAGGGGTTCCTCAATGGGTAGGATAAAGCCAACACCCATTTTTCTTATGGCTTGGGGAGGAATTTCATCACCTACATCACAAGTACCACTTTGCTCCACTTGGGAGCCGTTATTTTCATCAAACTCCACGTTACACGTTTCCTCAGTAAGTCCCGTGGACTTATTGAGAACACGGTAAGCATGAGAGTTTGTAGCATAACCAACAGATATGCCCTCATAAGCTCTAGCCTCAAATTTAGACAAACGAACACCTTTCTTGAGAATGAAACACTTACACCCAAACACCCGAAAGTACTTGAGGTTGGGCTTGTTACCGGTGAGTATCTCATATGGAGTCTTGTTCAGGCCTTTGCGGAGATAGAGCCAGTTTGAAGCATGACACGCGGTGTTGATGGCTTCGGCCCAAAAGTTGTAGGGAGACTTGAACTCCGCCATCATGGTCCTAGCCGCATCCATCAACGTCCGGTTCTTCCTCTCCGCAACACCATTTTGTTGAGGGGTGTAAGGTGCGGAATATTGATGCTTGATCCCCTCATCACTAAGAAACTCATCCAAGGTGTAGTTCTTGAACTCGGTGCCGTTGTCACTTCTTATTGTCAAGATCTTTGCATTATGTTGACGTTGGGCTTCATTTGCAAAGTCAATGACGGTTTGTTGGGTCTCGCTCTTCCTCTTGAAGAAATACACCCAAGTGTATCTTGAATAATCATCCACAATCACCAAGCAATACTTCCTTCCCCCAAGACTATCAAAGGATGGAGGCCCAAAGAGATCCAAATGTAGGAGCTCCAAAGGCCTCTTCGAGTAAATGATAGTCGTGGGAGGGTGAGCCTTCTCATGTAGCTTTCCTTCGATACAAGCACTACAAGCACGATCTTTAGCAAAACTAACATTCGTTATTCCACGGACATGGTCCCCCTTGAGAAGACTTTGCAAAGATCTCATATGGACATGGGCTAGGCGGCGATGCCAAAGCCATCCCACGTCAACTTTAGCCATTAGGCATGTCGTGGTCTTAGTGGGTCGCTCCGAAAAGTTAATCACATATAGACCGTTCTCGACATGCCCAACAAAGGCTACTTTTAAGAGTCTTGCTCCAGAAGAGGGCCACGGTATCGATATCAAAGAAAGTGGCAAAGCCCATGATTGCAAGTTGACGAACGGAAAGTAAATTGTATGCAAGGGACTCAACGAGCATGACCTTCTCGATCGTGAGATCATGAGAAATGACAACCTTGCCGAGTCCCAATACCTTAGAAGATGAGGCATCACCCCACTCAACATTGGTGGCTTCCGGTCATGTGATTTGTAGCTCCACTATCGAGCAACCATGATCCCCCACCGGAAGCAAACACCTACAAGAGATCAATGCTTGGTATTAGGTACCCATTTTGTAATGGGTCCTTTGATATTAGTGACAAGGGTCTTAGGAACCCAAATAGACCATTCAATGTACTCATAAGGAGAACCAACAAATTTGGCATGAACATGCCCATCACTAGCACGGCACAACACATAAGAAGGGTTAAAGTCGCCAGCTTTGTTGGGAAGAATGGCATTTCCCTTCTTGACACTATCACCCTTCGCATTGTTCTTCTTCTCCTTGGAAGCACCCTCTCCCTCTTTCACAAAGGTTTGCTTGAGAGGAGGAGGTCGTTTGGTCTTGTCATTCTTCTTCTTGTTCTTGGGCTTGGGTGTGAACCCAATCCCCTCCTTGTCCACAACTTCCTTTTGATTGCTCAAAAGGTCGTTGAGGTTCTTCTCACCTTGTATGCATGACACAAGGCCTTTCTCAAGTTGCTCCTTCAACTTAGCATTTTCCTCAATAAGATGCACATGCTCACAACATGGGTTAGTAGCATTTGCATTATCAATTAAAACCATATGAGGAAAAGTGGCTTTCTCCTTAGTTAGCTTCACTTGGAGTTGATCATGAGACTCTTTGAGGCTAGCATGAGTACCTTTCAAGGCCTTGTGAGCCTTGTCAAGTATATCAAACTCCTCCTTGAGTCTAGCAAGATCAACTCCAAGTTTGGCCTTCTCGGAATTTAGCACACGAGAAACAACAAGGGCATGATCAAGATCTTTCTTTAATTTAGCATGATCATCGTTGTGTGACTCCTCAAGAGCCAAACGAAGACCATGCTCTTCCTCAAGAGCATTGGAAAGATCCGAAATCTCATCGGCATAGTCTCGACTATGCCCCTCCATCTTAGAGATGGTATCTTCGTGAGCCTCGATCATGTCATTGGCTTCACCAAGTTGTTCCAAGAGAGCAACGAAGTGCTTCTTGGATTTACC
The DNA here is from genome assembly GCA_021605205.1 of Aegilops longissima. NCBI lineage: Eukaryota > Viridiplantae > Streptophyta > Magnoliopsida > Poales > Poaceae > Aegilops > Aegilops longissima. Next base: position 149,400,800 of record CM038682.1, on the reverse strand, counting down.
CTTGAGTTTACCCATAAAGGATTCAAACTCATTCTCCTCCACCTTAGACCCCTTATGTTCATCAATGCAATCCGTCAAAGAGGGATGATCAATGAAGGTAGTTTTGATGTTGGGGGTTACCTTGTTTGTGGCCTTGGCCATGAGGCACTTGGCGATGATGCTCTCATTAGGAGAATCAAAGAGAGACACCCGTGGAGTCGTCGCAATGGCAATGGAGGCCATGGGAACCGACCCACCATCTTCATCATCATCTTCTTCTTCATTGTACTCTTCTTTTACCACCAACGCCTTGTGAGGAGTCTTCTTGGTGAAGTTGCTCTTGTTGGGGAAATACTTGGCCTTGTCCTTTCGGATGAGCTTGCCACCGTTGTCTTCCCTCTTCTCATAAGGGCACTCCGCAACAAAGTGACTCACATTGCCACGATTATAGCAAGTTCTCACACGTTGCTTGACCTTAGCGCCACTTGAGTTGCTTTTGTTGAAGTTAGGCCTTGAGTTCTTCTTGTTCCAAAATTGCCTAGACGCAAGGGCCATGTGTTCATGATAGTCATACTTTGTATCTTCGGGGTTGCTCTCCTCTTCTTCCTCTTCTTCCTCTTCTTCAACACAAACCTTGTCCTTCAAAGCAAGGTTGGGCTTCTTTGCTCTTTGAGAGCGAAGTACCGCATTGTCGGCGGTCTTGTCCAATATGCTCATAGCCACAAACTCATCCAACAGCTCACTTGAGGTCAAGGTGTGGAAGTCCGGTCTTTGACGAATGATGGAGGACATGGCCTTGTGGTAAGGCATCATTGCCTTGAGGAATTTTCGCTTGATCCAATTGTCATCCGTGTCTTTGCTCCCATTATCTCGGAGTGAAACCGCGAGTTTGGTTACTCTCCGATAAAGCTCACGAGGTTCTTCATCCTCTTTCATTGCAAACTCGTCGGCTTCATCTTGCACCACTTCATAGTTGGAGCGTTGAATGCTTGCGCTTCCTCGATAGAGGGACACAACTTGGAGCCATGCATCTTTGGCCATGGTGTAGGGCCGGAGGTGAGGAAGATCTTCGGGTGGAATTGCATCTTGGATGATGAAGAGAGCATTCTCATTGAATTGATTATCCGTGGCTTCTCTAGGAGTGAAATTGCTTCGGTCCTGTTGATAAAACCCTTCTTCAATGATTCTCCAAAGATTAGTATTCACATGATTTAAATGACGCTTAAAACGATAGACCCAAGAATCAAAGTCCTCCCTTTTATCAATCTTGGGGGGAGGACCGGCATGATTCAAGTGAGTAGAAGGAATTGGTCCACCATAAACGGGTGGAGGTTCCACATGGGCAAAGATGTCGGTGCCATTCTTACTACTAGAAGAAGGAGCTTTCTCACTAATAGCTTCCCCCTTGTCGGGGTTAGCATCCGTCACCTTGTTAGCGGGATCACCCACTTTCAACGGTGCGGTGGAAAGTTTAAGCCCTTCTATGAATTTATTAAACATGCTTTCAACCTCGATCGTCATGGAGGTCTTCAATGTGTCCAAAGCCACATTGAATTCCTCACGTGAGATCGAGGTTTCCCCATCGGCTGTAGATGAGATTGGATTCACACCAGAGTGCTCCTCCGCTCCGTCTATGGTGTCAACCATACTCTTCAGACGACAAAGTCCTTAATAAAGAGACGAGGCTCTGATACCAATTGAAAGGATCGATATAGTTGACTAGAGGGGGGTGAATAGGCAACTAACAATTTTTAGCTTTTCTTTACCATATTAAACTTTGCATCAAAGTATGTTGTCTAGATATGCAACTAGGTGGACAACCTATATGATGCAACAATCATAAGCACGCAAGAAAGCAAAGGATATAACACAAATAGCCTTGCACAAGTAAAGGGATAAGATAACAAAGAGCGGAGCCGGTCGAGACGAGGATGTGTTACCGAAGTTCCTTCCTTTTGAGGGGAAGTACGTCTCCGTTAGAGCGGTGTGGAGGCACAATGCTCCCCAAGAAGCCACTAGGGCCACCGTATTCTCCTCACGCCCTCACACAATGCGAGATGCCGTGATTCCACTATTGCCGCCCTTGAAGGCGGCAACCGAACCTTTACAAACAAGGTTGGGGCAATCTCCACAACTTAATTGGAGGCTCCCAACGACACCACGAAGCTTCACCACAATGGACTATGGCTCCACGGTGACCTCAACCGTCTAGGGTCTCAAACACCCAAGAGTAACAAGATCCGCTAGGGATTAGTGGGGGGAATCAAATTTCTCTTGGTGGAAGTGTAGATCGGGGCCTTCTCAACCAATCCCGAGCAAATCGACAAGTTTGATTGGCTAGGGAGAGAGATCGGGCGAAAATTGAGCTTGGAGCAACAATGGAGCTTTTGGGGGAAGAGGTAGGTCAACTTTGGGGAAGACGACCTCATTATATAGTGGGGGAGGGAATCAACCGTTACCCCCAAACAGCCCCGCAGAGGGCGGTACTACCGCGGGAGAGAGCGGTACTACCGCTGGGCTCAACGGTACTACCGCTCCCTCTGGCGGTACTGCCGCGTAGTCTGGAAGGCAGGGGGAAAGGGACCTGAGCGGTACTGCCGCGACGGTACTACCGCTCATGAGCGGTACTGCCGCTCTACTGCCGCTGCATAGTACCGCACAATCCAACACAAGAATCGACCCCCTCGAATCGACGCGGTAGGGGCCTGGTACCGCAACGGTACTACGGCTGAGGACCCACCGGTGGTACTGCCGCGTGTGACCCCTAAGCGGTACTACTGCTCGGTACCGCGGTACTACCGCTGGGACCAAACAACGCCCAAAGAAGGAAGGAAGAGCTCTCCATTGAAGCGGAAAGGCTCAGAGGGTGTGAAAAGGATGTGTACGTGTTGATTCCACCCTAGCCTTACCAAAGCGGACCCCCTCTTGATAGTACGGTGCCCTCTACGAAACTAGTTCACCAAAAAAGAAACGAAAGAGCTACACCGTCTTGAATGACACTCCGAGGGAAAGGAATCGTCTCGTGCCAAAGATGGATCTCTGAAATACTCAAGGCACATGATTGGTCCGCAAACATGTTGTCATCAATCACCAAAACCTCATCAAGAGAGATATGCCTTAACATTGTGTCTGCGCGTGTACCCACTGCCATAGGATTGTCATGTATTTGTTGATCTATGTTCTGATCCACTGACTCCACGAGGATGGCATTATCGTCAATGACACTTCAACGGTAGGCATCTGGAGCGATACAAAGGTAGTAAATACTTGGTCAATGCTAAAGAACATAGTAAGTGGGGTAAATACAAAAGAATACCGTGTGCTTTGAAGGTGTAGCCGCCCACGCTTGATGAAGCCGAGGTACTTAGATCTGGACGAACCATTGCAATGGATTCAGCGCACGGGGCGTTCCGCATAGCCTTCTCGCGCTGTCTGCGTTGAGCACTCCTCTCAGACTTTAGCTCGGGTGTCAAGCTATCTCGGTGTTTTTTCCTATCCGCTCTTATGTGTTCCTTATTAAACTGGTAAGATGATCGTCTCTATTCGTTAATAAGGTCCCTTTGTTATTGGGACACAACATGAATGGGGCTTGTTTGACCTTCTTTTTTCTTCTGGTACGTTGCCTCTTTTAGCGTTTATCTCATCCCTTTTTTCTTGTGATGGCGCATAACCAGAACATTTTTCCTTTTCTTTTTTTGCCTTATAAGTTGTTCTTCTTCAGGCGTTTAGAATATCCCTTTCTTCGTCTGCTGAGGTCCTTTTATGTTCTCCGTCATGATGAACCATTTTAGCATTTGTTAGCGGAACATTACCACCCATGGTCCTGCATAGGTAGGCACCTTCACCCATCGTTATCACCCATGACACTGATTAATAATTAAATGTTCATTGCCTATAGAAAGAAGGTGCAGTAAAGAGCAAAGATTTACCATCCGTTTCGAAGGTGCTTGTGTCTGTGCATGCGGACTTAGCTATGGGATCGCCATTTACCGAACCCATGAGGATGGAATTATCGTCCATGTAGGTGCCTGCAGCGATGCGGAGCTATTAAATATTGGCTCAAGGCTAAATGATATAATAAGGGGAGTAAAGAATGTGAATGACCAGGGCTTGTTTGACCCTTTTTTGTTTGGTATGCTGCCCGTTGTTTAGCGTTTCTCTTACCCCTATGTGCTTGTGATGGTACATAACCGGCACGATTTTCCTTCTCTTGTTTCTCCTTACAAGCTGCCCTTCTCTGCACGTATATGACGGCCCTTTATTGTGCTTGTGAGGTCCTGTTATGTTCTCCATCATGATGAACCATATCAGCAGTACCTTGAACTGTACCTGAGGACTCATGGTCATATATCGTGCCATGCGATGCTTCTTGTGTTCCAGTCTCTAATGAAATGAGTAGCAAGGCAATTAAAACCAGTGTAGAGCACATCCAGACAATAGACATTAAGAATTACTGTTATGGCTGGTTTAGCTAGGCCCGGTTTAGCTAGGCCCACCGGACAATCTTAGCCCACAAGTTATTTTAGGTTAATTCTTCTGCAGGTTATCTAGGTTATAAATATAGGTTGTAAGACTTTTTTGGAATTAAGCAATAAAGATATTATCATCTTCTGTTGCCCGGCTCCCTGAGGAGCCGGAACCCTAGCCGCCACCAGCCAACCGCCGCCGCACCTAAACCCTAGCCGCGCCGGTGCCCACTCGCCGGCGCGCCCGCTCCAGCCCTCGCCCTCCTCCACCTTGTCCCTATAACCTGTGTAGCCGCACCGGTAGGAACCCTAGTCCTAACACCTTGGTATCAGGTACCCGGGTTTCGACCATGTCTTCACCGCCTCCAAACCCGCCACCACCGCAGCCGCCGCTGCCCAACGCCTCCCCCACCACCGCTGCCACCGATTCCACCAACGCCGCCGCTGCGTCGCCGGGCGCCACGGCCTCCCTCTCGGCGCGGATCTCCCCCGCACCCGGCACCACGTCGGGCCAGAGCCAGCCGCAAATCCCCATCCAGCAACCACCACCGCTGCAGTTCACACCGGAGGCCATGGCCGGCGTGCTCAACGACCTGGTCGTCGCGGTCCAGGGCATCCGCCTCTACTTGGCGAGCCCGTACGGGCCGCCTCCACCGCTTCATCCGGCCGTGCCCGCGGGCCAGCAGGCGCTGCCGTGGTACTCGATACCGGCGGCCATCACCGGCGGCTACCCGACGCTTCCCCCACCGGCAGCGTCGACGCCGCCTTGGCGCGATGGCGACGCTGTTCGCGCCCATCGCTGCCATAAAGATCCGCAGCGGCGCCATCGACCGCTCCAGCCGTTCTCCGTGCCGGCTTGCACCGGGCTGCAGCTGCTGCCGTTCCAGGCGGACACCGGCGGGACCACGCCGGCCGCGGCCCCTCTGTGGTACTTGCAGCCACCCTCCCCCGCGGCCACTGACGCCTCCGCCCACCTCCCGCCGCCGACGCTACAACCACCGGCGCCGCCCCTGCCTAGCTCGGGGGCACCCTCGCCGACCGGCCTCCCGATTCATCAGGTCCGGTTCCCGCCCTCCCCGTCGCCACTTCCAGCGTGGGCGGCTGGGTCTTCACCTTCGCCGGTCTACACCACAGCCCCGAACAGCCAGCTCCGTTCCCGCAGTTCGGGGGGCCATCTGATTCTGCTGGTCCCTACCCGGAGTACTCCGACCAGGCGCCACCCGCCTCGCTGCTCCGCTCCTCCGAGCCAGTTCGACAAGGCGCTCCGGCACAGACACCGCCGCGGTTTGCCAAGCTCGACTTCGCCACCTATGACGGCACGGAGGACCCCCTCAACTGGCTCAACCAGTGCGACCAGTTCTTTCGCGGGTAGCGCACCCTCGCATCGGAGCGTACCTGGCTCGCCTCGTACCACCTCCGCGGCGCGGCACAGACCTGGTATTACGCCCTCGAGCAGGACGAGGGCGCCATGCCCCCTTGGGAGCGCTTCCGCGAGCTCTGCCTCCTTCGATTTGGGCCTCCGGTGCGCGGGAGCCGATTGGCGGAGCTCGGCCGCCTTCCCTTCACCTCCACGGTGCAGGACTTCGCCGACCGTTTCCAGGCCCTGGCGTGCCATGTGTCGGGCGTGACGGCACAGCAGCGGGCCGACCTCTTCGTCGGTGGACTTCCGGATCACATCCGCGTGGACGTGGAGCTTAGTGGACCCCTGGATCTCCAGTCGGCCATGTACTACGCCCGCGCGTTCGAGCGCCGCGCGGTGGCCATCCAGCAGGAATCACCGTCCCGGACCGTTGGGTTGCTTCCCGGGCCGGATTCCGCGCAGGGTCGGCCTGCGCAGGCTTCTGCGGCACCCCTCGCCGCGACCGCGGCATGACTGTTCCGTCGGCTCACCTCAGCTGAGCTACTCGAGCGTCGCCGCCAAGGGTTGTGCTTCAACTGTAACGAGCCCTACACGCCCGGCCATGCCTGCCCGCAACTCTTCTACCTGGAGGTTGCAGACTACATTCCGGAGGACGCCGTCGCCGCTGACCTGGCCGCCCCAGCTGTCGAAAAGGTGTTTGACGCTGGTTGATCGCCTCCAGGAGTTCCGCAAGTGCTTCCGCACATTACAGCTCGAGGACGAGCTGTTTGTGCAGGCGGGGAGAAGTGTTATGGCCGGTTTAGCTAGGCCCGGTTTAGCTAGGCCCACCGGACAATCTTAGCCCACAAGTTATCTTAGGTTAATTCTTCTGCAAGTTATCTAGGTTATAAATATAGGTTGTAAGACTCTTTTAGAATTAAGCAATAAAGATATTATCATCTTATGTTGCCCGGCTCCCTGAGGAGCCGGAACCCTAGCTGCCACCAGCCAACCGCCGCCGCACCTAAACCCTAGCCGCGACGGCGCCCACTCGCCAGCGCGCCCGCTGCAGCCCTCGCCCTCCTCCACCTTGTCCCTATAACCTGCATAGCCGCACCGGTAGGAACCCTAGTCCTAACAATTACCCTTAAGGTTCAGCCGTGCGATTATACCTGGATTCCAGTTGGAGAGTCGATCATTAGTGCAGATGCCGCTAAGAGGCGTCGTCTGGCATTTATCAAATCGATCTTATCGTTTTCTTTTCTACGTCTGTATTGCTTAGCAAGGTTTACCCTTTCCCAGCGAGATCCATACGAGGTAAGGTCGTGTGACGCTAGCAATGTTTCAGCCAATTAATAATAGTAGAAAAATCTCACCAAATATGCATGGCAATTACGATAAATAATAACAAATTATGCGGCCAAATACCTGGCACTGTCATTGGAGCCATTCGGAAACGATGTTCAACATTAGATATGTCACCAAGAGGGGCTCGGGTAGAAGCATCACCATTAGGGGGTCGTGACATATTTGGTGCCTCCTTATCATCAAGAGGCATGTTCTGGAAAACACCACAGAAATGAAATTAAACAAAAAATTAGGTATTCTTGGTGTAGAGTGATAATTCTTGGGAGAAGAAATGCGTGCAGCAAAATAAGAGTGTCTCTTGGCGTAGAGCGTAATGAAATTAAATCCACCTTTCCTCCAAACTCCTAAGTACATAAAGTTGTCAGTGTATCTGTCCAAGCTCCTAAGCAAATTAAGAAAAAAGTGCACACAAACAGCAGCAGGATTGCATGCATACCTCGAGCAGGTAGGTCACGGGCTTGATACCCTGGTGTGTATGGTCGGGAAACCCGGCCAGAGCAGAAATGTTAATTAACTGCAGTATAATGAAGGAAACTGATTATGTTTATCGCAAGAATTATATCTAATGCTTGTCTTGATTTCAAACATGGCTCGAACAATCCTCGTAGATTATGAACAACACCTTCAGTTTTTATATGAGACGTGTACTGACCACAGTCCATATTTCTATATACGTTCAAGTATATTTCTTCTTTTTCAGAAGGAAGTGCAAACAATAATAACATGTGGCTGTTTTTTTTTTATGTAGCTGACGGAGGCTCTGGACCAAACGAATTGGCAAGTGTCATGGTTCAGAAGTTTGGCATATGTGTGTTCCTTTTCGATTTGTATAGTGTTGAAAGAATCATGACAGCATCAGATGGTGGTAAAAGAAAGTGATCATGGAGTTAGAAGGTGAGCTAGAAAGCATGTTGCTATAAGGAAGGAAACTGATTATTTTTATCGCAAGAATTATATCTAATGCTTGTCTTGATTTCAAACTTGGCTCCAACAGCCCTCTTAGATCATGAACAACACCTTCAGTTTCTATATGAGATTTGTCTAAATGAGATGTGTACTGACCACAGTCCTAGTTTCTATATATGTTCAAGTATATTTCTTCTTTTTCAGAAGGAAGTGCAAACAATAATAACATGTGGCTGTTTTTGTTTTTATGTAGCTGACAAGTGTTAGGTTCAGAAGTTTGGCTAGAAAGTATCAGATAGTCTTCTGTTATAGTTTTTTTGTTAGAAGGTGAGCTAGAAAGCATCAGATAGTGTTAAAAGAAAGGTGAGCTAGAAGCATATGTAGTACTCCCTCCGTTTCTAAATATTTGTCTTTCTAGCCATCTTAAATGGACTATAACATACGGATGTATGTAGACATATTTTAAAGTGTAGATTCACTCATTTTGCTCCGTATGTAGTTATTTGTTAAAATCTCTAGAAAGACAATTATTTAAGAACGGTGGGAGTATATATCATGAACAGGGCAATGATCAAGGCGGCTGACCGGTGCCTCCTTCTCTGGTGGAAAAGCGTTCGTGCCCCAAGGATCGCCGGCGAGACTTGGAGTCGCGGAGAATCAGTGCTCGCAGCACCGCCCAGGAGAAAGATCGTTGGCGAGACTTGGAATCTCGGAGAACCAGGGCTTGCCGCCCGTCTCAGGAGAAAGTTTTGAAAACCAGATGATTGACGGTGTATATGGTAAGATTGAAATAAGAGGCGCCCATAATAAAATTTCTGTTGATCGATCACTGATTTCTGTTCAATCGCTGATCTGTGTTGTATATGAAAAGATTAAAAAAAGGAAAAGGAAAGTGTTGATGTTGTATATGGTAAGATGGCAGGTGGGCTGGTAGCGCTCCAGATGATTGATATTGTTATGGTAAGATTGAAAAGAGTCGCCCAGAATAAAATTTCCATCTTTGATCGATCTGATCCTTATTGTATATGGAAAGATTAAAAAAAGGAGAAGGAAATTGTTGATTTGAGTACGGTTGGATTTTAAAAACCAGAAAAACCAGATGGGAGGTGGGCTGGTAGCGCTAAAAAAAACGGTGGATCCTGGCGAGCAATAAAAATCAGCGGGGACTTCCATCGATGGGGTGGCTGGTAGGAGACCAAACTACAACTGACTCCTCCTTACGTGGCTGGGAGGACGAGACTTGCCTGCTCCCTCCCCGTGCTCCCATCCGTCTCCCGCCTACGTGGCTTGATTTGATTGGAAGAAAATAAAGCCCGGCCCCACCCCCTGAAAATCAGGGGGGGAGATGATTAGATTAGAAAAGAAAAAAAGAAAATGACAGCCGTAGGATGAAGTGGGAGCACGGATAGGAGCATGGGAAGGGAGCAGGCAAGCCGAATCCAGAGATAGTGCCGTAGCGCTAGGTGAGGTTGCATGGGGAGGTCAATTGATCTGCCCGTTGTCGCATCGTGACGGGCAATCATGAACGACATCTCCGCCTGCACGGGCGCTTTCCTTCCTTTTCACCTCCCTCGGGCTAAATTTCGTGTTTTAACCCTTCTGCGATACAAATTCAGAATCTGATCCTGGTTCGGAAAAAATTCGGAATTTGACCCTTCGCTACAGCCAGAGATTATGGCGGTAGGGTTAGACAGGCTACCGCCAGGGGACCTGGTGGTAGGGTGCGATGGAGGGGAACGGCGGCCGCTTGCCCGTGCGGACATGGATTAGTACCCTACCGCCAGGGCACCTGGCGGTAGCCTGTCTAACCCTACCGCCAGAGCCCCTGGCGGTAGAGTGTGACTGGGTTTTGCCTTCGCAAAGTTCCTGTAACGAAATATGGAAGTGCCCTGGCGGTAGGTTGGCGGTAGGCTGTGTGACCCTACCGTCAGGGTTTTTGGCGGTAGGGTCCCGTGTTTTATTGTTTCAAGTTCATTTGCTTGCTCCTTTTCAAAAATAATATCACAACAATATGACAACAAGTTTCACAAATATGACAACAATATCACAGATCTTAAACAATTAAACTTGGGCATCCCATACACATTAACAAAACTTGAAGTGCATAGAACATTTCAAACGAACTTCAACTAATTAGTAAACGGAGTTCCACGTAGCTTCAGAAATAGCAAGCACATAGATCCACAAATAGCAAACACATAGTTCCATGTAGTTTCACAACCACTAGACAAGTTCAAACCAAATAGTAATCACTAGACAACCCAACCACAAGAGCCAAGTATTCAAGAGCAGAATCAATTGCTTCTTCCCCTCTTGGAGGTACGGTCCTCGTTACTCTTTGAACGAGTCTCTTCAGTCTTCTTCTTGATCCGTCGAGTAACCGGTCTCTGGAATGGGTCCAGACTTAGCAAATCCTTCTTCTTCAGATTCCTCTTCGGCAGCCGAGGTGGTTGAGATGATTGAGTTGGTGGAGGTCCATACTCTTCATCGTACTCCTCCTCCCCGTTGCTCTCATCCTCCTCCTCCTCCTTCCCTTCTTCATGTGTGGCCTCCTCCTCCTCCTCCTCCTCCTCATCCTCCTCCTCCTCCTCCTCCTCCTCCTCCTCCTCCTCCTCTTCCTCCTCCTCCTCCTCCTCAACCAACCTAGATAACGAGGGAACATGGCTCGATGAGCCGATGTGACCCTGTGTGGCTACAGGCCGATAAGCTTCAACCGACCCAGCTCCAGCACACCCAAGCAACCCTACTAGCTCGCGACAACGCTTCACGAACTTCTGCACTCATAATGAAAACAAGGGCATAATAAGTATCAAGTTTATGATTGCAAGTGAACAAGATGCATCTGTTCCGAGGAGGCTGAAATTGTACCTTCATCGCCCCCCCCCTCGTTTTGTTCTCATATTGTACGCTCCCGGGGGCATCACCTAGTGCATCTGAGGCTTAAACAATGCATCTATTCAGCTCACCAGGCTGCAACGGCATAAGTCAGTCACGATGACGAATAAAATAATTTAAATACAACCGTCGGTTCAAACTTACCACTCTGTTGATGAGGGGTGCAAACTCCCTAAATCCACTGTGCATGTCTCTGATGCCGGTCTGGTAGGCCTCTTCCTCGGGGTCATCCCTCTCCAGCTCCGCGATGTCTTCCTCCGTCCACCTTGGCCTGAGACGAAGACGGTGCTTCTGGCCATCATCATACCACCTCATGTGTCGGTCCAGGTAAGCATCCCAGTCAGTCACTTTCCTCTCCACGTCTTTCCGGTACCTCCATCGGTTCCACTCCGTCACATGAGTTTTATGCTCCTCTCCCCAGTTTGTGATCGACTGATTCTTCTGCCGGCTCATCCTGCAAGGCATATGCCACAAGAAACATCATAATAAAGTCGCCACGCAATGACATCATGGGCACGGAGAACAAAGTGCTCACAGGTGGAGCGCGTGGCCGCCGGTATCGGTGGGCGGGCCCGGTGGGGTATGCTAATACACCCCAAACTGCGTGGCCACGCGGTGTGGCAAGTGCCACTCGACGGCGTATACACAGATCATGGGCACGATGCACCGCCAGAGACCACGGTCCGCATCGCACATCATGTTCAGATCAAAGTCCCACTCTCGGTCATGATACGGCCACCAATTTACCTATTACATATATGTTGCTAAGTTCCCACTCTCGGTCAAAAGTGGAATCAAAGAGAAAGGTGTTGAGCGAGTTCATATAGCTGCGTATGCGTCAAAGCGTCCAACTCGTTGGTGTAGGTCTTGTACGAAGTCTTGTTTAGGCCCGTGTAGAGTTTGACAATGTCCCACACGTAAGCTACGGTGGGGTGTCGAGTCTCGTCGCCGTCTTTGCTATAGGCACCCCAATGGGCGTCTTGGCATCTTCTCCGGACGCCCCACCGGCAGCCGCTCCCACACCCAAATGGAGAAGGCCCAGACAAAGCCACCCATATTGGACTTGTCTCCTCTCCTTTGCGTTGCGTCGTCAAGCTGCAAAACATCAAATAAGGATCAGATATAACAAAATGTCATGGACATACTTTCGTAGGTAGGCAATTAGGTACTCTCTTACCGAACGGTATAGGTAGGCGAGAGATGCGGTCCCCCAACTGTACCCTTCATCCCAGTCCGCTAGGAAGAACAGATACGACCAGTTGGCAGAGTTTCCGGAGCTGTCTGGAAACACGACCTCCGTAAGAAGATACCACAGGTAGGCCCTAGCATACCACTCCACATTCGTCTCATCAGTGTCTTCGGGGCATGTCTTCCGGTGCTCCGAGAGCCAGGGCAATGACACACCGGATGTACGGTTACCCTTAGCACCGGGGCAGTCGCCGATGAGGGTGGTAACCCTCTGCTGCCAGTTGGTCCTCTCCACTCGCCCGGTGAGTGCATGACCCTTGATCGGCATGGAAGTAATCATCGACCAATCCTCGAGGGTCACCGTCATCTCCCTGCATGGCAGATGGAAAGAGTGGATCTCCGGTCACCACCGGTCAATAAAAGCTGTCAGAGCTGCATGGACAAGCGTCGGCAGCTGATGCTTGAACTGCAACACAAAACCCAACAGACGGGCTCTCTTGAAGAACGGCGTGTAGCGCTCGTCGTAGTCCATATGCCCATGAACCCCGTGACCCCTCATGCGCAGTGGCTGGAGCATCTGTCAAAAAGTGAACGCCAAAAGTTAGAAAATTATTTTCATCAATCCAAAAACTTTGATCAATATTTCATTCATATTACTTACCTCTCTGTTCTCTATGAAACAGCACGATGGCCCTTGTTGAATGCGTAGTCAAGCATGGAGTACCGTGGGCCGACGTTGTCCGCAAGAGGTGCCTGCCTTCATAAAATTTCATAAACAAAAGCATCATAAGCATAAGCATACATAAACAAAAAATATAATATAATCATATTAACATGCATCATATCAAAATAAAATCTTAAACATATTTCTCCAACAACATCTACTACACATGATGGATCAAATCATATCAACATGCATCATATCAAAAAATCCTCCAACATGCATCATATCATCATATTTTTAAACATTTTTAAATAGAGTTCATCTTGAATGTATTTTCTCCAAACAATATCTTCATATCATCATATCAACATGCATCATAAAACTACAATCAAGTCCTCCCACATGCATTACATCATAATTTTTTTAACAAAAAAATTATGAACTAGGGTTCATCTTCACACTAACATATGAACTATTGATTAGAGTTCATATTCAATACCACTAGTTACTAAAGAACTAAGAACTAGAACTACAATCAAGCTAAAACAATCTTACGTGAAAAAATCCAATCTAAGTTCAAACATATGAGCGATTTCAAGCAAATAATGCGTCGAATCGGAAGCAAGTTTAAAAAACTAATTGGAGGGATTGGAGGAGCTTACGTTTCTCTCTTCGGGGCCATCTCGATCCGCAAAAACGATGAAGAAACGGTGAAGATCCGAGGGGGGGAGTGGAGGAGATGAGAGAGAGGGAGAGAGGGGCGAGTTGGGGGAGAAAGAAAGGAAACCGCCGACGGGGAGGGAGGGTGGAAGATGGGCAGGCTGCTGGTCTCGGGCGAAATAACTGCCCGGACCCTACCGCCAGAGGCTCTGGTGGTAGGGTTAGACAGGATACCGCCAGGTGCCCTGGCGGTAGGGTGCGACGAAGGGGGACGACGGTCGTCTCTGCGTGCTGACGTGGATTAGTACCTGACGGTGTCCTGGACTAGGGGGTACTCACCACGTCGTCTCCCGATCATTTGGATTGGGCCGAGGATCCCCATGGTCGTATACTCATGGGCCAGTCCGAACAGTTGCCGCATACAAGGAAGATTCCACAAGACATGGCGATCAAGACAAGGACTCCTCCCCCACCGGCGTATTCGGCTAGGACTCTTGTTATCCTAGGCCTCTGGTGCATTATATAAACCGAGGCCAGGCTAGTCGATAGACACACAACAATCATACCATAGGCTAGCTTCTAGGGTTTAGCCTCTCTGATCTCATGGTAGATCCACTCTTGTACTACCCATATCATCAATATTAATCAAGCGGGAGTAGGGTTTTACCTCCATCGAGAGGGCCCAACACTGGTAAAAACATCGTGTCCCTTGTCTCCTGTTACCATCGGCCTAGACGCACAGTTCGGGACCCCCTACCCGAGATCCGCCGGTTTTGACACCGACATTGGTGCTTTCATTGAGAGTTCTGCTGTGTATTCGGCAAAAGGTCGATGGCTCGCCTGCAGATCAACTGCGACTTCGGCATCTTCGTCACCAGCTCGACTGGTCACCTTGGTTCGACCAAGGACTGCTCCCTACCTCCGATCGTCATGTTCGGATGGGGGCCTTCATCAACATCAGCTCCGATCTCTATCAAGATCATGGAGGAATCATCCAGGGAGCCCGGGGGCTCAACGCCAACATTGCCCTTGGGCGACCGTGCTGTTTTTCTGGACAGCGAACTTGTATCCGCCGTCGCCGCCTCCTCGAGCATCGGTTTGACGATTGCTTCGGTGGAATTGTGCGGAATTGAGTCTACAACAACCCTGGAAAATTTCGTCGAGTTCCGATGGAGGAATCTCTGGCAACCTCCGATATACCGGAGCCGCATTGAATCTGGACGAGTTTAGGGCGTGGTGTCCAGCTTCTAGCTCGGACCTCCTTTGGAAGATCCAACTGTTGATCGACTGCGTAATTCCTATATCTACCACCCCTCAAAATTTCAGCTCGATCTGACCGTCCAAACTCCGGGAACCTTACGATTAGTGCATCACTTTTCGAATCTGTTTTCTGCGCGAAAACAAATCCGACCCGAGTTCGTCCTTTTTACGAACGAGATTTCGGACATCCTTTTTGAAGGAAGTTTTGTATGGGGTATTGTGTTTTGTTCCCGAACACATCCCACTAACTTTAAAATCTTTTGAACATGATCTTCAATATCATGCTGGTGTCAAACCAGTCCGGCAATATTGCTCCAGGGCTGCCGACCTACGCTAGACACGTCGTCACTTTGTTGACCCGAGCTCAACTTCTTCGGATCATCATCTCGGCAAGCCGAACAAGAGTCCGGCATCGCGAAGGATAAATCATCACCAACATCGCCGCCCCACGGATTACACGGAGCGGGCATACCGGCATCGCCGCACGGTCGCTTCATCAAGCCGGCATCGACCACGTCACGACCTGCATCGGCAGGGCCGCACTATTGCTTCTTCAAGCTGGTGTCCATCACGCCGACCTACTTCGACATCTCGGCTGGACCCGGGGCTTCGCCATCTCTTCATCAACCTACTCCAGACGCTACGGCGTCGCTAGCCGAACAGCTCCGTCACGATAGCTGGACCGAGGGCTTTGCCTCGGTGAGCCAACCTTTGCCAGCATTGCCATGCCGTCGTTTTATCGCCCATCAGGCAATGGGTGCGCGGATCGAGTCCCAATTTTGGGAATCACCTTCCTTCGGATTGCTACAACAAATAAACCAGGTGCTATTAATCCCAGTACTTTTTGCTTGTTTGGGTGCATTTTTCCCAAGGAATTATTACTCTGGTTTGTCCATCATATGTACACAGGTCTATCAAATGATGGCCGCATTAACGACAGTCGCATGGTGGTTCGGTCAGTTTCCGTACATAGTCCGGCGAACGCCGCATCCGGAGCTCGGATCGACCTGTGAATTCAGGTTTTGCCCTGCATCGACATTGACTTCGGCGCTAGGCCATATTTCTTTTATTACTCACTTTGCATAAATTATTTATTATGCAACAATTTTTTTAATTATCATTATTACTATTATCTCCGGTTTGCACTATTTTTTGTGCACAGTAAAATGATCCAGCCGGACTATATCCTTTGGCGTCACCTCGGCTGGACGGGGGGCTTCGTCAACACTTCATTACCCCATGCCGATGACCTCAGCAACACTCTGCCGGTCTGCATTGACCGTGCTATGTCACTACTTCGGAGTGCCGAGCTCTTTGCTCCGCCACCTCGG